>SJYQ01011534.1:176554-215125 GCA_006410935.1 Redunca redunca | reverse complement strand
GAAGACTTGACTCATTGGAAAAAGACTCTGATGCTGGGAGGGATTGGGGGCAGGAGGAGAAGGGGACGACAGAGGATGAGATGGCTGGATGGCATCACTGACTCGATGGACATGAGTCTGAGTGAACTCCGGGAGATGGTGATGGACAGGGAGGCCTGGTGTGCTGCGTTTCATGGGGTCGCAAAGAGTCGGACATGACTGAGCAAATGAACTCAACTGTACAGCTCTGTTGAGATATAATTCACATACTATACAATCACCCAATTAAAGCATAACATTCAATAATTTTTAGCATAATCACATAATTGTATAGCCATCACAATTTAATTTTAGACTACTTTCATCACACCAGAAAGAAACCCTGTATCTTTTAGCCATCACCAGCCAATGTCCGTATTTCACGCCCAGCCCTAAGAAACCACTAATCTACTTTGTGTCTTGATTGATCTGCCTATTACAGACATTTCATATAAATAGAATTATATAATATTATGATATTTTGTGACTGGCTTTTTAAATTTATCACAGTGTTTTCAAGGTTCATCCTGTTGTGGCATCTAACAAGGGCTCATTCTTTGTTATTGCCAAAAAAGTTCCTTTGTATGAATATAATACTCTTTGTTTTATTGAGTTATCATTGGCTGGACATTTAGATTATTTCCACTGTTTGGCTACTATGAATAATGTGGCTATACAGCACTATAGCTAAGA
Source organism: Redunca redunca (assembly GCA_006410935.1). Classification (NCBI taxonomy): domain Eukaryota; kingdom Metazoa; phylum Chordata; class Mammalia; order Artiodactyla; family Bovidae; genus Redunca; species Redunca redunca. The sequence goes on along the minus strand of SJYQ01011534.1, from coordinate 214,414 downwards.
CATGGGGACAATGTAAGTATCTATCAACAGATAAAGAAGATGGGATATATATACACACACACACACACACACACACACATACATGCACAGTGGAATATCATTAAACCTTAAAAAAGAGGAAATCCTACCAATAGTAACAACATAAATCGACTTTGAGAACATTATGTTAAGTGAAATAAGGCAGACAAAGACAAATACCATATGATCTAACTTATATGTAGAACCTAAAAAACAAACTCATAGAAAAAGAGGTCAGATTTGTGGTTTCCAGAGGTGGGGTTGGGGGAGATTGGATGAAGGTGGTCAAAAGGTACAAACTTTCAGTTATAAGATAAATAAATATTATGGATGTGATTTAAAACATGATGATGACAGTTACATTGCTACAGGATATGTATGAAAGTTAAGAGAATGACTCCTAAGAGTTCTCATCATAGGAAAAACTTTTTCTTCCTCTTTTTCTTGTCTTTGGTATCTGTATTAGATGATGGATGTTAACTAAACTATTGTGGTAATCACTTCACAATGTATGTAAGTCAAATCATTATGCTGTGTACCTTAAACTTATACTATGCAGTACGTTAATTATGGGCTTCCCTGGTGGTTCAGACGGTAAAGAATCTGCCTGCAATGCAGCAGATGTGAGTTCAATCCCTGGGTCAGGAATATCCCCTGGAGAAGGGAATGGCTACCCACTCCAGTATTTTTGCCTGGAGAATTCCATGGACAGAGGAGTCTGGTGGGCTACAGTCCACGGGGTGGGGTTGGGGGGCAAAAAGTTGGACATGACTGAGTGACTAACACACACACACACACACACACACACGTTAATTACACCTCAATAAAAATGGAAAAAATTCAGCTCAGTTCAGGTTAGTTGCTCAGTTGTGTCCGACTCTTTGTGACCCCATGGACTGTAGCACGCCAGGCTTCCCTGTCAATCACCAAGTGCTAGAGCTTGCTCAAACTCATGTCCATCGAGTTGGTGATGCGATCCAACCATCTCATCTTCTGTCGTCCCCTTCTCCTTCTGCATTCAAACCTTTCAGCATTAGGGTCTTTTCCAGTGAGTCAGTTCTTTATATCAGGTGGCTGAAGTACTGGAGTTTCAGCTTCAGCATCAGTCCTTCCAATATTCAGGACTGATTTCCTTTAGGATTGACCTGATGGATCTCTTTGCAGTCCAAGGGACTCTCAAGAGTCTTCTCCAACACTATGAACATTCATGCTCAAGTATTTGCATGGATGTATGTTTTCAACTCTCTTGGTTATACATCTATGAGTAGAATTGCTGGGACTCGATTGTAATTCTATGTTTAACCTGTTAGGAATTGAGAAAACCAGAAAACAATGGGCTTTTTTTCCTAAGAAAATGTGAAGGAGATCAAGGTTGGGACTGAAAGAGGTTATCCTCAAGCCAGACTGCTCTAAGTCTGATATCATCTGGATATCAAGGGCAGTAACAAAAAATACTCTGTGGGCAACACAGAAATCAAAACTGCAAGTAAACTTTCCAGTAGTCCTAACATCCCAGAATTTTTTTTTTTTTAGATTCAAACAGGAAGGTAGATAGATTTTCAATTCCTGTAAATTTCTACATGGCATGTCTTAGAAGTACTTTAGGAGAAGCTCTGTAGACCTAGAGTCATATCTGATTCCTATAAAGTTGTGTGAGAAATATAATGGCCACTGGTTCTATGCGGTTTTGGCAATTAAGTTAATCAAAATAAAATAATATTTAACAGTCATGTCCTCAGTTGTACTAGCCACTCTGCAAGTGCTCAATACCCACATGTGACTTGTGGCTACTACGATGGGCATTTCCCTCATTGCATAAAGTTGCAGACAGGGTTGTTGTGAAGCAAAGGTCCTAAAATGGTGGCGATTTAATCCCCTCTCAGAGAAATCTGGCAATGTGTGATGACATTTTGATTTTTTCAACCTGGGGAAGGAAGGGTACTTCTGTATTTAGTGGGTAGAGGCCAGGGATGCTGCCAAACATCCTATAATGCACAGGGCAGCCTCCACAACAACTAGCCATCCCCAAATGTCAATAGCTGCAGGACTGAGAAACTCTGTCCAAACCTGGGTAGCTTTTTATCAAAGAAATCAAAAGAATCACCTGGTCCTCTTTTTAACAATTCATATACCTGAGTCCCATCGCTAAGATTCTGATTAAGGAAGTCTGAAGATAATCCAGGAATCTGTTGTTCAAAAGCTTTCCAGGTGATTCTAATGACTGAGAAGATTCAAGAACTATTATGTGAAAGCAATTGACTCTCACCTCTTAATTCAGAGGAATATCACCTGGTAAACATGAGCAGTACTCCCAGAATAGATTAATGGCTCCAAGGCCGTTACCTCTTCTGTTTAATTTCTCCAATTACTTATTTCTCAATTAATGGGGTCATTAAGCACTTAAGAGTTGCATTAATGTCTCTTCTCTTTAAAAAAATTCTTTTATTCTGTGTAAATCCAGTTTGCAAATGATTACATCTCATTAATTATTGTACACTTTCTGTTTACAAACAGAAAAAAATGACCTAGAAAAAGTCTGGCAGCTGTCTCTGTTCACTGGTGTTTGATGAGATATAGCTGAGCAAACAAGCATACCATCCCTGTAGGTAGTGTGGCATGACATATTAATATCCATTCCTTTGCTACCAACTAACTTAATACATAGAAGCAGAATTCATTTTAAGTGGTTTGAAGTTGCATAGTTTAAGGTCAATACAATTCTTCTAAACTTAGAAAAGTATATAAATGAATTAATTTTAGCTTTAAGATGTTTTTTCCTTTTCCATTTTCTATCACTCTAATAAATTACAAAAAGGCAATACTTCTTGGTCTTAAAAAACTTAAAAGGTGGTAGTGGAAAATAAGACATAAACACAAGTATCTGAAAGAAAAAATATGTTAAATATTTTGAGAGGATATAAATTTGAGAGGAAGAAATCATTCTGACTGGAGAGATCTGGGAATATTTTCAAGAAAGTAGAAGCATTTTCATTCATTCAATAAGTGTTTGCTGGCCCTACCTCATGCTAGGTCCACCATATCTGACATATGTAAACAGCTCATACAATTCAACATCAAAATAAAACCAAACAACCCAATCAAAAAATGAGCAGAAAAACTGAAGAGACATCTTTTCCAAAGAGGGAATGAAGATGGCCAACAACACATGAAAAAATGCTCAACATCACTAACCATCAAGAAATGCAAATCAAAACCACAAGGAGATATCACCTCACACCTATCAGAATGGCTATCATAAAAACAAACAAACAACAAAAAAACACACCAGTAATGAATGTTGGTGATGAAATGGTGGGAATGTAAATTAGTGCAGCCATTGTAAAAAACAGAATGGAGAGGTTTCAAAAAACTAAAAGTAGAACTATCATGACCCAGCAATTCCACTCCAAGGTATACATTTGAAAAGAACAAAATCACTGATTCAAAAGATATATGCACCCTGATGTTCATAGTCCAGTTCAGTTGCTCAGTCGTGTCTGACTCTTTGAAATTCCATGAATCGCAGCACGCCAGCCCTCCCTGTCCATCACCAACTCCCTGAGTTTACCCAAACTCATGTCCATCGGGTCAGTGACACCATCTCATCCTCTGTTGTCCCCCTTCTCTTCCTGCCTCTAATCCCTCCCAGCATCAGGGTCTTTTCCAATGAGTCATCTCTTTGCATGAGGTGGCCAAAGTATTGGAGTTTCAGCTTCAGCCTCAGTCCTTCCAATGAACACCTAGGACTGATCTCCTTTAGGATGGACTGGTTGGATCTCCTTGCAGTCCAAGTGACTCTCAAGAGTCTTCTCCAACACCACAGTTCAAAAGCATCAGTTCTTCAGCTTTCTTCACAGTCCAACTCTCACATCCATACATGACCATTGGAAAAACCATAGCCCTGACCAAATGGACGTTTGTTGGCAAAGTAATGTCTTTGCTTTTCAATATGGTATCTAGGTTGGTCATAGCTTTTCTTCCAAAGAGCAAATGTCTTTTAATTTCATGGCTGCAGTCACCATCTGCAGTGATTTTGGAACCCCAAAAAATAAAGTCTGACACTGTTTCCACTGTTTCCCCATCTATTTCCCATGAAGTGATGGGACCAGATGCCATGATCTTTGTTTTCTGAATGTTGAGCTTTAAGCCAACTTTTTCACTCTCCTCTTTCACTTTCATCAAGAGGCTTTTTAGTTCCTCTTCACTTTGTGCCATAAGGGTGGTGTCATCTGAATATCTGAGGTTATTGATATTTCTCCCGGCAATCTTGATTCCAGCTTGTGTTTCTTCCAGTCCAATGTTTCTCATGATGTACTCTGCATAGAAGTTAAATAAGCAGGGTGACAATGTACAGCCTTGACAAACTCCTTTTCCTATTTGTAACCAGTCTGTTGTTCCAGGTTCAGCTCTAACTGTTGCTTCCTGACCTGCATATAGGTTTCTCAAGAGGCAGGTCAGGTGGTCTGGTATTCCCATCTCTTTCAGAATTTTCCACAGTTTCTTGTGATCCACACAGTCAAAGGCTNCTCTAATTTTATTGAAGAGATGTCTATTCTTTCCCATTCTATTGTTTTCCTCTATTTCCTTGCATTGATCACTGAGGAAGGCTTTCTTATCTCTTCTTGCTGTTCTTTGGAACTCTGTGTTCAGATGCTTATTTCCTTTTCTCCTTTGCTTTTCGCTTCGCTTCTTTTCACAGCTATTTGTAAGGCCTCCCCAGACAGCCATTTTGCTTTTTGGCATTTCTTTTCCATGGGGATGGTCTTGATCCCTGTGTCCTGTACAATGTCACGAACCTATGTCCATAGTTCATCAGGCACTCTGTCTATCAGATCTAGTCCCTGAAATCTATTTCTCACTTCCACTGTATAATCATAAGGGATTTGATTTAGGTCATACCTGAATGGCCTAGTGGTTTTCCCTACTTTCTTCAATTTAAGTCTGAATTTGGCAATAAGGAGTTCATGATCTGAGCCACAGTCAGCTCCGTCTTGTTTTGCTGACTGTATAGAGCTTCTCCATCTTTGGCTGCAATCTGATTTTGGTGTTGACCATCTGGTAATGTCCATGTGTAGAGTCTTCTCTTGTTCACAGTAGTACTATTTTAAATTACCAAGGTATGGAAGCAACCCAAGTGTCTACCAACAGATTAATGGATAAAGAAGATACATATTTGTAAAATGAAATACAACTTGGTCATAAAAAAGAATAAAATTCTGTCATTTGCAGTAACATGTGGACTCAGAGGTCATATGCTAAATGAAATGTCAGATAAAAAGACAAACACTGAATGATATCACTTATATGTGGATTCTAAAAAGTATAACAAACTAGTGAATATTACAAGAAAGGAGCAGAGTTATTGAACAAACTAGTGGTTATCAGTGTGGAGGGGGATTAATACAGGAATGAGAGAGTGGGATGCACAAACTATTGTAAGGTAGGTGTAAGATAGGCTCAGTGATGTACAGCATGGGGAATATGTCTAATATTATGTAATATCAGTAAATGGGAAGTAATCTTTAAAAATGGATAAAAAATTTTTAAAAATGGAAAAAGCAATAGTTCTTTTAGTAGATATCAACTTTATTTTTACCTATGCCCCTCTTAAGTTATGTTTACATCACTAACAGTTTTAATTCTATATAATCATTAAATTTGTTTTAACAGTTTCCACTTTTATTTTGAGGAATCTTCAATTACTTCACAGCTGTAGCATCAGCAATTATTTAAATTTTGCTAATTGCTTAATTAGAAGAATTTCCTTCTCATTTTAACTCTTCTGATCACAAACTCTGTTGGCTAAAGCAAATCAAACCACAAGGCCAGCCCATCAAGGGAAAGAAAATAAACTCATCTATTCGTTTGTAAGTGCAGAGTCATTCTGAATTTTAACCTTTCTGGTACCTACCCACCCTCAGTAAAGACTACTATGAAATCAATGGTATGCTTTAAAATTGATGGCTTCTTAGAAGGGGGTTTGCTACATATACAGTAATGCCAGTTTATCTCACTCACACATTAATCCTTCATTAGAAACAGTACTGAGTACCTGTGTTCAATACATTGTACTAGGTGTAAGAGATATTACAGTGAGTAAGATAGATGTGATTCTGGTCCTTATCTAACTCACCTTAGGTCTAGAGTCCATAGTCACAAGGTCCTGTTAATTTGACATTCTAAGTAATCTTGAATCTGATCCATCGTCTCTCTGTTTCCTGCCTCTGCTCTGGCTCAAGTCCTTATCATGTCTCATATCTGTTACTGAAAAAACCCCTCTCCCCACAAATTCATTTTTCCATAACACTCTGTGGTTTGATTTCATCACGTCTTAAACTTAATTGGCTCATCCATCAATTCTAGGATGAGGTTCACTGTCTATAAAATATCATGCTCTGTCCTCTGTAGTCGGGTTTCTGCTACCCTTAGGCTATGTCTCTGAACAAGCTTCTTAACTTATCCCCGTGTATCACTGCCATGAGTTTAGGCTCTGTGCATTTCATGCTATTTTTCTCCTCTCTTTGTTGGTCTGTATTATTCTGACAAGCCACTATGTCCTTGGTCTTTGCCTTGCCAAATCCTCCTCATCCTTAAAGGCTTAATTCAGTGTCACCTTCTGGAATTTAGAAGAAGAAACAGAACTGGAGGTTTCAGGAAATACTATGAAAAGGGACTTGAAAGCTATGAGAGTGGAGCTGGAGGTCAGAATGAAGGAAAGCTGTGTTGACAAATGACAAAGGGCTGGGTTGAAAGGAAAGGGTGCTGGGGCCATGCCAGGATGAAGCCTGGGCATTGGAGAAGGAATAGGACAGGGAGCTCCTAAGGGGGATGGGGAAAAGGAAGACTTATGTGGGAAGTCTTAGGGTGGTGTTTCTGGGATCTGGGAACAGACTTAGGGAAATGGAAGCAAATGGTGCTCTTCTAGGTAGTAACTAAAATTGTCTAGTGTAACAGAGCTTGTGATACATATACCATTTTGGGAAAACATTTCAACACTACTGTTTTCTAACAGCTGCAAATTCCTGAATTTCTTATTGCTGAATCCTTACTTTCCTTCTAGTTCACATTATTATAAGCAAAGTCATATGCATTGTCTCTGTAGCTGTATTTTTGTTCAGAGTCACAATAATTTCTTTAAGAGAAATGACTAGGGGTGAGAGTGGTTGTGGGAAGGAGGAGTGCCAGGGTAAATGGTATACACCCTTTGAAGGCTTTGGATGGATAGTTTTCAAATTACTTCAATTAACACTTCTACCACAAGTATATGATGGTACTTGTTATACCACATCCTCATTAACACTGTATATTTTGGGGAAAAAGGTGGTCAGTTTTAATTGCATCTTAAGTAGAAAAGACTTCTCACCTTAAGGAAGTGACAGAATGACTGCAGATATATAGGCATCAAGGGTGAGATAGAGTGAGATCCCCCGCTCCGGTACTCTTGCCCGGAAGATCCCATGGATGGAGGAGCCTAGAAGGCCGCAGTGCATGGGGTTGCTGAGGGTCAGACACGACTGAGCGACTTCCCTTTCACTTTTCACTCATGCATTGGAGAAGGAAATGGCAACCCACTCCAGTGTTCTTGCCTGGAGAATCCCAGGGATGGGGGAGCCTGGTGGGCTGCCGTCTATGGGGTCGCACAGAGTTGGACACGACTGAAGTGACTTAGCAGCACAGAGTGAGATCACAAACCAAGTTTGTGCTGCCTCCTGGTGGCACCTAAGAAACCAACACGATAGAAAATGCAGTTAACCAGAAAGGAGGCTATCCCAACAAGTCATCAAGGTTAATTTATTTAATGCTAAAGTTCTAGAAAACGGGCAGTAGAAGTATAGGAAAAAAATGGAGCTAACTTTAGGATATTGGAGGATATAGGAACTAGAGGAAAAATATTCTTACCCACAAGTATCACACATGGCATGCAATACTCATAAATGATTAAACTGAATGATTAAAAAAATAAATGGCATGTTCTGAGGATGGATCATGTGCAGCTTCCATGAAAAGGGGTGATGGAAATGACTTTATTTTATATCTGTTTTCCTACAAGATGGTAAAGGCCATGAGGCACAAAAATTTAAGAGACGTGCCCAGTTTATAGTCTTCTGGAGTTAAGTGTTTCACTAAAAAGAACACCCGGGCTTCCCAGGTGGTGCTAGTGGTAATGAACCTGCCTGTCAACACAGGAGATGTAACAGACGTGGGTTCGATCCCTGGATCAGGAAGATCCCTTGGAGGAGGGCACGGCAACCCACTCAACTATTCTTGCCCAGAGAATCCCATGGACAAAGGAGTCTGACAGGCTGCAATTCATAGGGTTGGATAGAGTTGGACACAACTTAGCATGCAAGCATAATAGCAGCTGGGTATTTTGGATTTTAGACTGGTTTGGTGTAGCAGGGTTATTTTTATTCTTGTGTGTTTCCTGTGTGCAAGACACTGTGCTCCTTACTCAGGACAAAAGAGGAAAGGAAAAGAGGTGCAAAAACAAATGACACAGTTGTGGTCCTAATTGGAATTGTTAATACACTGCTCTCTTTAAGGGTTCCATCCTCTGCTTTGCTCACATGTTCCAGATAATCTCATCTAACTCCCAGACTGCAGATACCACCTAGACAGTAACGTATTTGTTCATTCAACTTTTCACTTAAAGATTCACTGAGGAAAAATAATATGTTCAGAATTATTTCTATAAGAATTGATGTTGCAGGAGAAACAGACACTAATAATCATATAATTATGCAGATGACACCACCCTTATGGCAGAAAGTGAAGAAGAACTAAAGAGCTTCTTGATGAAAGTGAAAGAGGAGAGTGAAAAAGTTGGCTTAAAGCTCAGCATTCAGAAAACTAAGATCATGGCATCTGGTCTCATCACCTCATGGAAAATAGATGGGGAAACAGTGGCTGACTTTATATTTTGGGCTCCAAAATCACTGCAGATGGTGACTGCAGCCATGAAATTAAAAGACGCTTACTCCTTGGAAGGAAAGTTATGACCAACCTAGACAGCATATTCAAAAGCAGAGACATTACTTTGTTAACAAAGGTCCATCTAGTCAAGGCTATGGTTTTTCCAGTAGTCATGTATGGATGTGATAGTTGGACTATAAAGAAAGCTGAGCACTGAAGAATTGATGCTTTTGAACTGTGGTGTTGGAGAAGACTCTTGAGAGTCACTTGGACTACAAGGAGATCCAACCAGTTCATCCTAAATGAGATAAGGCCTGGGTGGGTGTTCACTGGAAGGACTGAGGCTGAAGCTGAAACTCCAATACTTTGGTCACCTTATGCGAAGAGCTGACTCATTGGAAAAGACCCTGATGCTGGGAGGGATTGGGGGCAGGAGGAGAAGGGGACAACAGAGGATGAGATGGCTGGATGGCATCACTGACTCAATGGATATGGGTTTGGGTAGATCCCCGGAGTTGGTGATGGACACAGAGGCCTGGTGTGCTGCGGTTCATGGGTTCGCAAAGAGTTGGACACAACTGAGCGATTGAACTGAACTGAACTATGTATTTACACACTATAATTATTAAGGGGACAAGTCCAGCTTGCTATGAGAAAATGAAATAGTTCAGTGGTTCCTAAACGTGTTTGCTATCACGCTGTTAATGCACCTATATCTCTAATGACTGAATGATTGAGGAATTGACTAAATTCTTCAATCTTCACTTTTTTCTCTTTTTTTTTAGTGCTAAAATTAGAGACCACTTGACTTGAATCATCTTTCGTAATGTCTGGGAAGTTCCATAAAAAGGCCTTATCAAAAATTGCCAAATTATATGTTATTCTTTTTCTTAGATGTGACTCACTTAACAGTTAAACTCAAGACAAATATTGTTAATTCCTACATTCCTTTTTCAAAGTTTGTGCTTTTCTTTTTTTCATTGAGGTATAACGTAAAGCATACTCAAGCGTACAGGTCAATGGTTTTTTAACATAAAGACACTGGTAGCAATGAGATCTTTAATTACATTTTAGAAATGACCACTATCTGTTGCAGGGATCCGTTTCAAGTTTCTGCAACTCAGCGAAACAGAAGAAAACGCAATGACGTACAGAAATACCTGATTCATTGGGGCTCAATAATTGACTGTTATTTTCACCGGTCTGTTAAGTTTACAGACTGGGGGCACCCAGGTTTCTTTCCTGGGCAGTCACAACGGGGATTGTCTGCGTGCTCTGCAGTCTTCACACAACCAGATACGAGGGGTGTGATTGCACCCCATGTGCCACATCCACCAGGCAAGCAACATCCTTTACAACACCCTAGCCCTGCCCCCTTCCCCAGAGGCCTCCCACAAGGCTCTAAGCCAGGTGTTAGGCCCTAAAAGACCGGGCTGTGAGTGTACCCACCTGGAGTAGGTAGCTCAAATTGAGCAGCGAGCTTCCCAGGACCGCGGTGGCTGGCGTTCTCAGGCTGGAGGAACAGCTTGCACCTGCGATCCTCCCATGACGCCGGCCCCCCCCCGCCCCGGGCTCCACGCCCTGCGCCTGCGCCCTGTGGCGCACGAGGGGCGAGAACCGGCGTCAAGTTTACCGCCATCTTGGGCTGTGGCTAGAGCGTCGGGAGGAAACTGACCTGCGTGAGGAAGAAACGGACCCCCTCTGGGGGCTTGTAAGTCTCTATCCACAAAATGATCAGCTCGCAGTAGGCGGTATTGTTTTTGAAGGTGACGCCTCTACAGCTCCCTTACCCGTTTGTTCCTTGACTGTTGTGGTTTTGGCTCCAGGGGAGCGGGGTGCCGGCCCACAGCCTTCGATCCGGGTCGGGATCCCCTCAGCTCTGTGACCTCCCGGCCTCCTAAAGGTGTTCGCTGCTCGGCCTCTGCTTGGGCGCCGGTGTCCTTGACCCGAAAAATGCTGTTTTCAGAGAAGGTGTACCCTCCAGGTTTGGTTCAGGAATCATTGATAGCATTACTGAGGAGCTTTTTTCTGCGGAGGTCAAAAGATACCAAATCCGAGTGTGATGTTGCTCTTTTGAAGAGATGGAGCTTTGCTGAGTCACCTCATTGTAACAGTTTAATAATACACATTCAAAAATTACGTGTTACCTTTTGGAATTTAGAAAAAGAAATGCAAGCCTTTTGCAGTATAGCAGCTAAACAGAAGTTCATCTCCCCGTCCACTCCCACCCCATTTTGCCAGTCCCATCTCCTAATTTATCCTTCTTCCCTTTATTGTTTGCAGAGAGACACATTCCTGTACATATTTAGGATATTATTTTTGTTTTTTGTAAGTTACTCTGAGCCCCCCTCAACAGTATTCCTAAGACTTGTTCCAGTCGATAAAAATAGATTGAACTTATTACTTCTTAGTAGTAACGAAAATAACAGAGACGTCATAATTTTACTCTTCTTAGGTCAGGTGTTTGTAGGGTGTGTGTTTGACAGCTTTGCTGAAGTATAATTCAGGTACAACAAACTTGCAGGTAAAGTGTGTAGTTTGACACTTGACAGAATGTGTGTGACCATGAAATGATTATAATCAAGATAATAAATACATCAGACACCCCCAGAAGTTTCTTCTGCCCCCCCTCAACACTGATCAAATTTCTATCACTATAGTTTACATATTCTAGAAATTTTATGTAAACAATGGAATACAGTGCATATTGTCTCAGGTTTCTTTCACTCAGGGTAATTATTTTTGAGATCTATGTTGTGGTGTGTACCAATACTTTGCTTCTTTATATTGCTGTTTAGTTTTAATTGTGTGGCATACAGTCATTGTATGATTCCATTTTTATTTCAAGAACAAACTGTGATCATTTAGGCTTGGGTATTTTGCAAACATTTTCCTGATAATGAGTAAAGTGAGCTTGACACTTTAAGGAAAACACCTGATGGTATTTGTCAATGATAAAATTTAAACTTTAAAGCCAGAATTGAAAAGTTGGAAAATATGTGGACTGTCAATGCAAGCTTGATGCTTTCCCAGTATTTGGGTTTTCTAATAAAGTTGATGGTGATATTAACTTGATGTTGGTTAATGGTGCTATGTATGAAAGTTTTGTATAACTGAATCAATATTTTCAAATCAGTGTGTCTTTGAAATCATTCATGTTTGAAAATCTCATTCAAGGTGCATGATAGACCAAGGAAGTTTAAGGTAACAGAGTACAAAAATTTGTTAACATGATATTCCATTTTGTAAATAATTTCTAAGAAATGATTTTTCACAGAGCTTTTGTGAATATAAATCCTCAGTTGTATGAAAAAGCTGTTAAAGTGCTCCTCTCTTCTCTAACTACATTATCTCTATGTGGTCAGTTTTTATTCATATACTTTACCCAGAACAACCTATTGCATACTGAATGCAGAAGCAGCTGTGAGAATACAACAATTTTCATTAAGCAGACACTGAGGTTTTCAAAAATTGTAATTTTTTGGTTCTGAAAAATAATCTTCAGGAAAGTACCAAAATTTAATGGGTTTATTGTTATTTGAAAGTGAATTACTAAATATCTTAAAATTTACTATTATTTATAATATGGTAAATGTTGACAGAGTCATGTATATGTTCTTTGGGGTCTGTCTTAGCTTGGATTGCTATAACAAAATACCTTAAACTGAATGGCCTATAAACAATAGAAATCTATTTCTCATAGTTTTGCAGGCTGAGAAGTCCAAGATCAAGGTTCTTACTGATTTAATATCTGATGAGAGCCTGCTTTTCATGGGGATGGTCTTGATCCCTGTCTCCTGTTCAATGTCATGAACCTCCATCCATAGTTTATCAGGCACTCTATCTATCAGATCTAGTCCCTTAAATCTGTTTCTCACTTCCACTGTATAATCATAAAGGATTTGATTTAGGTCATACCTGAATGGTCTAGTGGTTTTCCCTACTTTCTTCAATTTAAGTCTGAATTTGGCAATAAGGAGTTCATGATATGAGCCACAGTCAGCTCCCGGTTTTGTTCTTGTTGACTGTATAGAGCTTCTCCATCTTTGGCTGCAAAGAATATAATCAATCTGATTTCAGTGTTGACCATCTGGTGATGTCCATGTGTAGAGTCTTCTCTTGTGTTGTTGGAAGAGGGTGTTTGCTATGACCAGTGCGTTCTCTTGGCAAAACTCTATTAGTCTTTGCCCTGCTTCATTCCGTATCCCAAGGCCAAATTTGCCTGTTACTCCAGGTGTTTCTTGACTTCCTACCTTTGCACTCAAGTCTCTTGTAATGAAAAGGACATCTTTTTTGAGTGTTAGTTCTAAAAGGTCTTGTAGGTCTTCATAAAACCGTTCAACTATGTGGATCACAATAAACTATGGAAAATTCTGAAAGAGATGGGAATACCAGACCACCTGACCTGCCTCTTGAGAAAGCTATATGCAGGTCAGGAAGCAGCAGTTAGAACTGGACATGGAACAACAGACTGGTTCCAAATAGGAAAAGGAGTACGTCAAGGCTGTATATTATCACCCTGCTTATTTAACTTATATGCAGAGTACATCATGAGAAACGCTGGGCTGGAAGAAGCACAAGCTGGAATCAAGATTGCCAGGAGAAATATCAATAACCTCAGATATGCAGATAACACCACCTTTATGAAAGTGAAGAGGAACTAAAAAGCCTCTAGATGAAAGTGAAAGTGGAGAGTGAAAAAGTTGGCTTAAAGCTCAACATTCAGAAAATGAAGATCATGGCATCTGGTCCCATCACTTCATGGGGAATAGATGGGGAAACAGTTTCAGACTTTATTTCTTTGGGCTCCCAAATCGCTGCAGATGGTGACTGCAGCCATGAAATTAAAAGACGCTTACTCCTTGGAAGGAAAGTTTTGACCAACCTAGATACCATATTGAAAAGCAGAGACATTACTTTGCCAACAAAGGTCCATCTAGTCAAGGCTATGGTTTTTCCAGTAGTCATGTATGAATGCGAGAGTTGGGACTGTGAAGAAAGCTGAGCACTGAAGAATTGATGCTTTTGAACTGTGGTGTTGGAGAAGACTCTTGAGAGTCCCTTGGACTGCAAGGAGATCAGCCCTGGGATTTCTTTGGAAGGAATGATGCTAAAGCTGAAACTCCAGTCCTTTGGCCACCTCATGCAAAGAGTTGACTGATTGGAAAAGACTCTGATGCTGGGAGGGATGGGGGGGCAGGAGGAAAAGGGGATGACAGAGGATGAGATGGCTGGATTGCATCACCGACTCGATGGATGTGAATCTGAGTGAACTCCGGGAGTTGGTGATAAACAGGGAGGCCTGGCGTGCTGCGATTCATGGGGTTGCAAAGAGTCGGACACGACTGAGCGACTGAACTGAGAGCCTGCTTCCTGGTTTACATTTTGTCATTGATGTATGTGTTTTGCCTCTTTGGTCTCATGAAGAAAGCTTTAAGGTTTGATTGTTTTCTACTAATTCTTTAGATGGTTTAAAGAATTCTTTTATCTCCTTGGGATTTGTTTTTGCTTTCAGTAAAACATTTTCTCAACCAGTATTTTGGTATGGATAATTGCTGTGTTTTCATTGTTTCACTGATCACATTCACGAGAGCTCAGTTCTCATGAGATAGTCTTATCCCATTATTGGGAGATACAGTTTCAACATATAAATTCAGGGGGAGAGGACACACAACCTCAGTCCTCATTAACTGATAGGTGTATAAAAGGGTCCTGAGGCCAGATATTCGAGAACTGGTAATGCACATTGTGTGTTATATTTTAAAAAAGATCATTCTGGTTACACTGCTGAGAATCATCATGATTGAGAGCAAGGTAGGGTTAAAGACAGAGCAGGAAGATAAGTTAGGGACTTAGCATTACAGATGATAGGAGTTTGGGCCAAGCAGCAGAGATGGAAGAAATGTCGAGTTTTTTTTTTTTTTTTTTGTACTCTGGAGATGAATCTAGTAAGATTCCTTGATGGATTGTGTGTGAATGTGAAAGTCGCAGTCGCTCAGTTGTGTCTGTCTCTTTGCAACCCCACGGACTATATAGTCCATGGAATTCTCCAGGCCAGAATACTGGAGTGGGGAGCTTTTCCTTCTCCAGGGCATCTTCCCAACCCAGAAATTGAACCCAGGTCTTCTGTATTGCAGGTGGATTTTTTACAAGCTGAGCCATCAGGGAAACTGGATGGCTTCCAGTTGGAAAAAAGTGGAGTCAAAGGTGACAGAAGATATTTGGACTGAGGAAATAATTTTTTAAAATGCAGTAAATTATATTGATTTTTATATATTTTTAAATTGACTTCAATTTTGTTACAGCTTTATTGTTTTGTAATACTTAAAAAAAAAACTTGGTAGCCTCTCTTGTCTCATGAGGAAAGCTTTGAGATTAGATTGTTTTTCTACTAATTCTTTAGATGGTTTTAAAGAATTCTTTTATCTCCCTGGGGTTTGTTTTTACTTTCAGTAAAGCATTTTCTCAACCAGCATTTTGATATGGATAATTGCTTTTTATTGTGGGAGGTTATTCTGTCTGTTATAGGATATTTAGCAGCATCTCTAGCATATATTCGGAGAAGGCAATGGCACCCCACTCCAGTACTCTTGCTTGGAAAATCCCATGGACGGAGGAGCCTGGTGGGCTGCAGTCCATGGGATCGCGAAGTCGGACATGACTGAGCAACTTCACTTTCACTTTTCACTCTCATGCATTGGAAAAGGAAATGGCAACTCACTCCAGTGTTCTTGCCTGGAGAATCCCAGGGATGGGGGAGCCTGGTGGGCTGCCATCTATGGGGTTACACAGAGTCAGACACGACTGAAGCGACTTAGCAGCAGCAGCTAGCATATATTGGGCTTCCCAGGTGGCTCAGGTAAAGAATCTGCCTGCCAATGCAGGAGACACAGATCCAATCCCTGGTTCAGGAAGATTCCCCTGGAGGAGGAAATGGCAACCACTCCAGTATTCTTGCCTGGGAAATCCCATGGACAGAGGAGCCTAGTGGGCTACAGTCCATTGGGTTGCAAAAGAGTCGGACACAACTTAGTGACTAACAACTGGCATATGCCTGGTATATGCCAGTGGGATCCCCGACCCTGGCCCAGTTATGATAAGTGAATATATCTCCAGACGTAGCAAATGTCCCCTATGGGACAACATTGTCCTTGATTAAGGAACTACTTCAGTAAAGAATGTTAACAAAATTGAAGCACTGATTTTGAAATATGCAATTTAAAAAGTACTTTATGCTGTTTTATTTTTACTGTATCAGTATCCTTAAAGACCTAAACCTAGAAACCATTTTGAATATATGGAGAATATAGGAGGAGGAGAACCAAGGCACAGATGCCTAATTTGACCCAGTCTTTTGAAACATAGTAACTTTGCCAGAATGCTAGTCAGAGATTGACCAGAATTATCTTAAATTTTGAAAAAAGAAGAATAAGCTGATTCTATCCCATAAGGGTGCTTTTCCTTTTTTTTTTTTGTTTAGATTTTTGGTTTTTGATTTGTATCTTTCACTTTTTATTTCTTGTCCATGATTTACATGGGTTAGTTGAAAGAGCAGTGTGAAACAGTGGGAGTAATGTGGGAGGAGAACTTGGAGAACTGGACTAAATCAGAAAATGTAAATTCAAGCTCGCTCCTGTATTTCCTTTATCTTAAGTTTTTTCATTTGAAAAAAATGGAAGTCTTATTGTAAAGATCTGTTAAAATGTGCAGAAAACTTTTTAAAAAATGTAAAGCGTTATAAGAAGTTCTTAATATAAGGAAAGAAATTCAAATTTCTCTTAGTAATTTAAATTTTTGATTTGTAAATTTTCTTACATGACTCATTAAGAGTGGCACCATCTCTAATATGTATTCTGTAGAATCAGGGAATTTTAGTGTAGGAAGTAGTTTCCATATCAATTTTAATAGTTTTATAGATTATATTTTCACAAACCTTGGCAGAACAGTGATACTTTGAATTTTTGACTTAAATTTAATTCATGAGTTTGTGAACTTTGAATTTAATTTTTTAAAATAGTCTACTTTTTAAAGAAATATTTCAATATGATGTATTAAACTTAAAAGCAGTGATGAGCACTGATTGGTACCATACAATTAATTTGCTGAAATTGAGGCTCTGCTGCATCTTTTTTTTTTTTTTAAGATTAAGAAAAAAGATTTATTGAGCTGATACATTAAGAGGCAGATAGCATGACTCAAAAAAACACAATATGGGTTAAATGATCTTCATATTTAAATAATTACTAGTGTCATCCTTGAATCCAAAATAAGACAGATGTGTTTTTTTAATTGAAGTATAGTTGACTTACTGTGTTTCAGGTATACAGCAAAGTGATTGTTTGTTTATATTCAGATTATTTTCCATTTTAGGTTATTATAAGATATCAAATATAGTTCCTTGTCCTACACAGCAAACATTTGTTGCTTGATCTATTTTATGTATAGGAGTTTGTATCTGTTAATCTCATACTCCTAATTTATCCCACCTCTGCCTTCCCCTTTGGTAGCTGTCTGCTCTATTTTTGTTTGAACTTACCTGTATCTGATCATGTACTATTGTGAAAGTGTTACAAATGTCTAAGCCTAATTTTTCCCCTAGTACTGTTAACAAATACAATATTAAGGCAAATTATATGATGGAACTGCTATAGGACTGTGTTCATCAGAATGATTTTATTATTCTCATTTACTGGCTTTATAATTGTATAAATTTATGAAATTATTGGGGCTTCCCTGGTTGCTCAGAAGGTAAAGAATCCACCTGCAATGCAGGAAACCTGGGTTTGATTTCCTGGGCTGGGAAGATCCACTGGAGGAGGGCATGGCAACCCTCTCTAGCATTTTTGCCTGGAGAATCCCCATGGACAGAGGAGCCTGGTGGGCTACAGTCCATGGGGTGGCAGAGTTGGACATGACTGTGCAACTCAGCACAGCACATGAAATTATTAGCATACCGTTTATGAATCTGATTGATAGATATTTGAAGTTTTCTATTTACTTTTTACACCTTAGATTAAGAAGGATTTCTGCTATTGCAAAAAAAAAAATGTTTGAAAAACCCAAATTTAACTCAGCCCTCTCATTTTACAGATTTGGAATCTGATTCTAAGAAAACAGTTCCCCAAACTTCATACTGTTAGTTGAGTCTCGAGTAAAACTCAGGTTTCCTGAGGTCCTAATCTTGTGTACAAAGTGTAAGTACTTTCTGTCAGTGTGATAATAATCTAAGGAATATAATACTGAATAGAGTTTGGATCTAGAACATCTTTAAGTTATATCCTTAAATAATTGTCCGTTGTATAAAATAATTGGTTAAATTTCCTGTTGATTTTTTTTCCCCTAATTTTCTCTGAATTGTTATAGTTTGATGGCCTTCATATACACAAGGGTAGGAGCTTTATCCATGACCCAGTGAACCTTCTTCATGATCCTACTGAGCAAGCATTGGAGAGGCAGGTGCAGGAGGCTGATTGATAGTCTTTGAATAAGTTCTGTCTACCTGATAAAGAATCTTTTCCATAGTGAGCCCTTCAATGCACATCACATGCGACCTACAAGTTTTCTTCATGTGCCAATTCTGAGAGGCTCATCCATATGCCTTTTCTTCAGATTTATTTTGTAACAAATCCTCCAGTCTGTTCTTCAGAATTGCTAATCATCCTGCAGAAACTATTAGCTGTGGCCTACTAATATGCATAGGTTCTTAACTGAAACAGTTTCTTCTTCAGGCAAAGTAGATGTACTGGTAGTCCTGTCAGCTTGAATATCTCCTTTTGTTTCTTTGGCAAGGACTTTCCTGGATTGGGATACCATGCTTTTGCGGTCCATTTCTAGAAGTTACTGGCATTAGGTGAGAGAGTATGTGCAGATCAAGCTCAGATTTTTTTCCCCCTTTCTCTGTGAAATTCTCCATGAGGCCATTTGTTTGAAGGAGGGACAGCAGTGTGGAGGAGCAGGCTTCTGGTAGTTGGGGTAACCTCATCACATAACTTTCTTTGGGCTTTTCTTTGGTCTATTTTGTATATACCACATTTGCTTCATCAAGGAATCCTTCTGGCTGCATCTCTTTTTTATATCTAAAGTGTGTGTGATTCCTGGAAGACTTTTTTTTGTCCTTTTCCTATCTACTCAGGTGACCCTTTGGGTGAATACCAAGAAGAATGTTCTTGGTATAATCAAACACAGGATCCTTCCTTAATAATACTTGCTCTTCTCTTCACGTAAGGTGTTATAGATTTATAAACTGACTAAAGTCTGGTAATTGAGTAGAGGCCTGTGACTTTAATTAAAGGCAGCTTAGTCTAATGAGAGTCTTTAATGTATTGCTCATTGATTTTTATTCTTAAGGACATCAGGGTCAAGTGAGCATTGCCTGGAATCTCTGTTCATCAAGCCATGCTGATTATCACACCAAGTTAATTATCTGGGAGGAACTGATCTCAGTACCCAGATGACCCTAAATTATTCCTCTTTCTCTAGCTTTCCAGTAGTCTGTTTCACTGTGTGGACTTGGGTCTTAAGTCTAACAAAGGGCTTCTCTTATTTTATCTTTGAGATAACAACATTTGTACTTTGGTAAGATTTTATATTCTTGTCCTTCATGCTTCTTTTTCATTTTTTATCCTTCTGAGTTTTTTGGGTATTTTCACAAAATTTTCTTGTCTTCCATTCATCTTTATTTTGCATTGACTTTCCTTATTGCAGTAGGGACATTTCCGTTGACTCTTATGTGTGGGTAGTTATTCCTGATTTCAGTTGCTGCATCTTAATGACTACTTAGTCATATAAAGATGCATTATCCTCTTTTGGGCTTTTTAAAAACAGGAGTTGAACTGTTGAAAAACAATGTTTTGCTGTTTCCTTCAATACAATGTTTATTCCTGAGGTGAGAGTTTCCTTGGTTTCTTTTAAGTGGTTCCCTCATTTATTTTTTTAGCTCCAGTGTTTTTTTCTCTCTCTCATTTTCATAGGAAAAAAAATTGTCAACTATTAGAGTCAAGCTGGAGTTAGGCTGTATCCTACCACAATAGATGTTGGTTCTTACCTGAATTTGGGGGCTGTTTTATACTTCTTGAATATTTGACTTACAAATTTTAGAATTCTAACAATCTAGAGAAACTTATCTGGAGCTGTAGTTATAGAAGAGAGCTTTGCCTCTGTGCTAAAGATTTATTTTCCTCTCCCCCTCCCTCTACACTTTTTGTGGGTGCCACCCATGCCAGTGACAGAGACTTCCCAGGTAGCACTAGTGGTAAAGAACCCACCTGCTAATGCAGGAAACATAAGAGATGCAGGTTCGATCCCTGGGTTGTCAAGATCCCCTGAAGGAGGGTGTGGTGACCCCCTCCAGTATTCTTGCCTAGAGAATCCCTGTGGATAGAGGAGCCTGGTGGGCTACTGTCCATAGGGTTGCAAAGAGTCAGACATGACTGAGTGATTTGACACGTACACATGCTAGTGACAAGCCTGGATGTACTTAACCTGTCTCAGGATCTTTCCATGCCTGGCTTTCCTTACTGGTGTCCCAACCTATTGTCTCAAGTTGTTGCCCTCAGAGGAGGAACCTGGAGTTGTATAATGATGCTAATAGGGTCCACATACTGCTAATTGACACAAAGTAGGGAGTATAAACAGTGTGTCCCCTGTTGGGTAACCATCCACCCTTGCTTCTAGCACTCACCCTTGGAATTATGGGTACTGGAGGAAGTCTGCATGAAGGAGTGTAGTTCTCCAGTAGGCTTTATTTGGCTTTCTTCCATTACACACTATCAGTCCAATATCTAGTAGAGATTTGTTAGACTCTTGAAAAATACTGCCTTTTTTTCCGTTTTCCAGTGATTATATTCCTCTCCTTATTTTTAAATGTTCTCTTGGTTATTTCAGTAGAATTTTTTGAAAGTGTGAAGGGCAGTGAGTGGTCAGATGCATTTTTATTTATTTCATCATCTTGTCCAATATATATAATTTTTACCAACATGTTCAGTTTGATAAATACAGACATGGAATTATTTTGATATTTAATATGTTTACATACATCTAAGACTAATTTAGTTTATGTTTACGTACATATAAGACTAACTTCATTTAATTTTGACAACTGTCCAAAGCTAATAGGTTCTTATTATTTGTTTTTTAGAAAATGGATCCTACATCTTTGTTACCAACCCTTCTAAATGTGGATCTGACAATATCACATATAGAATGTCTTCCCAAGGACATTCTGGTGAAATTTCAAGGCAGAAATAACATTGAACGTGAGTTTGACTACCACATATTGCAGAGGGAAATACAGCATATTCAAAAAGGAAACAATAATGTAGACATCGATGACTTTTGTTTGGTAGAAGAAAGAGTATCAGGAGAATGGCAGAGAGGAAGAGTTGTGGAAAAGAAAAATGAACTCTATACTGTGCTCCTCATAGATCATGGAGAGGAAGTGAGAGTTGACAGAACGCAGGTTGCTTCAGCCTGTGGCAACGTATTTGAGCTACCACCACGGGTAACATTTGGCATTTTGGCCAATATACTACCAGCTGGGGAAAAATGGTCTCCCAAGGCTTTGAATTATTTCAAGTCATTAGTAGGACTACAAGTGAAAGGTTGTGTGCAAGCTGTTTTGCCTCTTCAGATGATTCTTCTTGAAGTGCCAAACATAATATCCCAGGTTCTTGAATTACAATTAGGGAGACTCATTGATGGAGATTCATTTCGTCTTATTGTGGAAATGGTAAAAGAATTCCCCGAACAAATGCCAGCTTCATTACACCATATAAGACCTGAATCATCATTAAGTAATAATGATACTTTACTTGATATTCAGCATGTTCTGGATAATTTGAAACCATCTTTGTCAGTGGGCAGTACTGAAAGTGTAAAAGTATCATCTGCCTTGAGCCCAAGTAAATTTTATTGCCAATTAATTAAATGGATTCCAGAGTTAGAAAACTTTACAACATGTATGACATTGCATTATGATATTATCAGCCAAGGAAGTAGTCCCACCTGTGATAATTTTGGACTACTTTGTGTTGCCAGAAGGAGAAATGGACAGTGGCATAGAGGAATTCTTCAGCAGCTTTTGCCCAGTAATCAAGTGAGAATTTGGTTTATGGATTATGGCAGTAGTGAAACTATACCTTCAGTTCATGTAAAGAAACTTAAAGAAGATTTTATCTTAGTACCATTATTTTCATTTCCATGTTCTCTAACATGTTTACACAGTCCAGACAGAGATACAAGAAAATTTCAACTGAGTATATTTAAACAAGCCTTGTTAGGACAGGTAGTATATGCACACCTTGATCAGTTCAATAAGGATGAGCATTTGTATTATGTAACCTTAGAAAGTCAAGAGTCTGCAATTAGTTCTAAGTGTCTGCTGAAGACTGTAGGCACACAAGTACTTTATCCAGTGTCTGATTCAAAAATTTATAATAGGCTGAGGGCGACTAGTGCTTCTGAGGTAAACAGCTTTGCAGTTGAGAGTTTTATTGCAAACACTGAGTGGTCAATAGACTCTCTAAGTAAAAAAGATACTTTAAAAATAGATTTTCCTGTTAAAACTGTAGAAATGAAGATAGAAGCTCCCTACATAGCTTTTGTAGTGTATGTATTAAACCCTTCAAATTTCTGGGTACGTACTAATGAACATCAGAATGAATTTCAAGATATAATGAAAAATATAAACAAATATTATGATTTGTGTGAAAATGATGAACTGATTCTAAGAAATCCAGAACCTGGATTATTTTGTTGTGCTAGATATAGCAAGGATAGACATTTTTATAGAGCTGTTATCACTGAAATTAATGGTTATAAAATTAATGTTTATTTTTTAGATTATGGAAATACTGATTCCATACCATTTTTTGATGTAAAAATTTTGCTTCCAGAGTTCTGTGAGTTGCCTGCTTTAGCCATGTGCTGTTCACTTGCACATATATTTCCTGTTGAAGATTTATGGGTGAAGGCTGCTGTTGATTATTTTAAAAAAATTGTCCTGAACAAAGCAGTTTTGCTTCAGGTTATAGCAAAAAAAGACGACAAATATACTGTAAATATTCAGAGTATTGAAGCCTCAGAAAGTAGTGATGTTGTCTCTCTTATGTTACAAGCTGGATATGCAGAATATTGGGAAGTAGAACCAGAATGTTGTCCAAAATTTGTAAGTGAATATTCAGTGTTAAATTTAAAATCTAAAAACAAAGTTAACGTTAAGAAAGACATATCTGCCCTTAAAGGACCTCAGTCTAAAAGGTACCATTCAAATAAGCTAAAAGAAAATAACTTGTCTTTGTTAAAGTCCCCACCTGTTAATTTCTGTGACTTTAAAAACCCTTTCACCTTGTCTGTGGGACCTGAGTCACCATGGCGTTATAAAGAATATGTGTTTAAACCAGGAACAGTCCTTGAAGTTAAGTGTTCTTATTCTTCTGGCCCAGGTGACTTCTTATGCCAGCTGCAATGTAAGTTAGAAGATTTGAAATTACTAATGGAACAACTTCAGGATTATTACAGTGTTCATTCGGATCCTTATCAGGTTGGGCAGATGGCTTGTGTTGCTAAATCCTCTAAAGATGGGAAGTGGTATAGAGCTGCTATTTTGACTCAAATATCAAAAAAAGAATTTGATGTAGTACTGGTTGATTATGGCTACCAGGAAAGAGTTTTAATTAGAGATCTTTGTGCTATTAAGCCACATTTTCTTTCTTTAGAAGCCCAGGCCTTCAGATGTAGTCTTAACCATTTAGTTGAACCCATTAGTTGTACAGTATTCAGTTGGTCGAGAGAAGCATGCAGAGACTTTGAGAATTTTATTTCTTCATGTAGAGGGTTATTGACTTGTGTCATCTGTGCCATAGTTCTTATATATCCAAACTGTTTAAGTAATTTAGTGGATTTACAGTCTCCATTTACTAGTGCAAAAGAATTTCTTATTCGTCATGGCTCTTTACAATATTGTACAGTATCAAAGCCATTTCCATCTTCAGTTTGTCTTTACAGTTACTGTTATTCTTCCTTCAATATAAAAATTGGAAGTGAGGAAGAAGTATATATATCGCACATATATAGTCCTCAAAAGTTTTATTGCCAACTTAGCAGAAATAATAAAGACCTAGAGATGATAGAAACAAAAATCAGGGAAATTAATTACCTCAGTGATTGCCCCAAATATAATTTTAGTAAAATGAGATTATGTATATCTAAGTATGTAGAGGATGGTCTCTCGTATAGAGCTTTATCAATGCCGACAGATTCATTATCTGACTTCCTCGTGTATTTTGTGGACTTTGGAAATAAGCAGTTAGTAGAAGAAAGTATGTTAAGGGCTGTTTCAGATGAATTTCCAGAGTTGCTGTTTACACCTATGCAAGCTATTAAATGTTTTTTGTCAGATCTTAGCAATGTAGATATTCCAGCAGAAATCAATAACTGGTTTGCAGATAAATATTTTGGAAAACCATTAAGGGCAAAAATACTGTCCAGGGAGCCAGATGGCCAGTTTGGTGTGGACTTATATGATGGATATCAACATATAAATCAGAAAATTAAAATGTTGCTTCATGCTTATGGAAAAAAACATTGTGACCAAGCACAGTGTGTGAAAAAGGATCATAAAACAAATGAGAATAAAAAAGAGGCTGTTTCCTTGAAAGGCAAAATAGAAAACAACTATCACCATAACACAAGTAAAACTAGTCTAATAACATATTCTGAAAGCAAAACAGATCAGCTAATGAATCCCAGAAGTACATATGCCAGGCTTTTGAAACCATCAGTTTGCTGTAAAGTGGAACCTGTGTCAAAAAACAAGGTGAAGATGTATTTGCAAGATGAACTTAAAGATGTAGAAATTGTCCCTGGACTTGCACATATTCTTGATGAACATGATGTGGGCCAAAACTCGGTAAAGGTTGTATCACAGTCTTTTATCAGAGAATTAAATCAAGCAGCCTCAAAAAACATACATAGTCATGCCAGACCACAAATTAAAGACCTTCCTCAACCCAAGATTTACTTAAATGCCTACGTTAAAGGATATGTTTCTAATATAAGTAATCCAGCAAGTTTCCATGTTCAGCTTGCTGAGAATGAAAATGTAATCATCAGACTAGCGGCTGCTCTAAATGCAAGAAGAGCCAGTATAGTGAGACAGAGAAAATCAGTTAAACCCATGGTGGGAGATCTTGTAGTTGCAGAATACTCCGGTGACAATGCCATTTACAGAGCAGTTATTAAGAAAATTTTGTCAAGAAATTCTTACGAAGTGGAATTTATTGACTATGGTAACACTGCAGTAGTAAGCACATCTAAAATTTATGAAATTAAGAAGGAATTCTTAACCATTCCTCGGCTAGGAGTTCATTCTTTCCTTAGTGGAGTCAAGTGGAATGAACCTAATGAAATATGGGACAGAAAAACTGTGGATTATTTTGCTTCAAGAGTAAGTAACAAAATAGTTTCCTGTGAGTTTTTGAAAAGGTATGAACAGAAATGGGAAGTAAATGTAATTTGTGATGAAAAATGTGTCATTAATGAACTAGTGAAATGGACAGCATGCTCGAAACTACAGAGAACAGTATTACAAATGCCTCAGGTTGTCTCTCAAAAGGTGGGCCCTGTTAATGAAATGAAGAAAGGAGGATCAAATGGATATGAAGGTGCTGTGATCCTTCAGCCATCCTACCAACAACTGGTTAGTATTCCTTTTGAAGAGTTAAAACCTGGACAACTGGAAAAGGCTGAAATACTTCATGTTTCAAAAAGTGGAACGTTTTATGTGAAGTTATCTAAAAATAAAAAGACTTTATCAGATTTAACAGTATTAATTAATAAAGAAGTAAGAAGCACTGCTTTTTTATCAGTGGAAAATATTGAGCAAGGCTTGGAATGCTTGGCAAAATCTAAGAATACTTTTAAGTGGTATCGATCAAAAGTAGATAAGTATGTTGATGAGAAAGTGCTTGTTTTTTTAGTAGATTGTGGTAGGTATGAAATAGTGCCTTTATGTAATACTAAGGTGCTTAGTAATGAAATCAGAAATATTCCAAGACAAGCTGTGCCTTGTAAATGGATTTGGTTTGAAAATTTTAGGAAGATGCCATTTGAATCCATTGTGAGTTTGTTTTCTCATTTGGAAATAAACATCCTTTTCCTGAAATATTTAGACTCTGCTTGGAAAGTAGACATTTTGATAGATGGTCTGTTACTTTTGGAATATTTAAATTTAAATACAGTTCATGTTGAAGAAAACAAATTAAGATCTTCAGGAATTATTTGTAGTGTTGAATCTAAAACTCCTGTATCACCATGTACCATAAGATCATTTCCTTGGACACAGCTTCAAAATGGCAGGCAATATTTTGGTATTGCCACTGCTGTTTCTGATCCATCAGACTTCTGTGTTCAGTTGGAAGATTTCTTTGACACAATGAAATCTCTCTTTATGTTGCTTTCTGATCTACCAGAGGACTTACAAACAGTGCCTCAAGAACATGTAATTCCCGGTTCTAGTTGTTTGTTCAAATATGAATCGGAAGATCAGTGGAATAGAGTAGAAATTTCCGAAGTCTCTGATCAGAATTTACTTCTTGTATTGATTGACTATGGATTTTCTGTTTGCATACATTATTCAGATATAAAAAATCTTAAAGTTGTTCCTGAAGAACTTCTGAATTTGCCAAGGCTAAGTTATCCTTGCATCTTACATGGTATCTTACCTGCTGAAGGGAGACATTGGAATGAAGAAGCCAAAAGAGTTTTTCAAGATTTCCTGAGTAAACCAGGCTTAGTTTTTCAGTTTAGGGAATGCAGTTTTGAAACAAAACTGAAGGTAGACATCATTCATGAGAAAAACAATTTGGCAGACATGTTAGTTGTCTCTGGTCTTGCAATTTATTCTAAAGATTCAGCTCATCTCGACACAGTTACTACTGGATCTATTGAAGTCCAATATAAGTCAGAGAGTAAGCCTATTTGCCAATTGTTAGATCAAAATAATTACAAAATAGGAAATATAAATTATACATGCACTGAGAAGCAAGTGCTAAGAAATCAGAAAACTATAAAGAGGAAAGATGTCTATAAACACCTCTTAAGGAAAAGCCATATTACTAGAAGATTACAGTCTGGAAACTCAGTACTGAGGAGGAAGAAGGTTGATACTGGAAAACATAATCCCCGAAGTACCATTACATCTGATACATGTGCAACAGCTTCATTTTGGGAACTACCTAATGGTTTGAAGAATAACACCAATTGCATTGAAAACATTTTTGCAAAGCTAAGTGAAGGATTGCAGGAAAATAATACAGTGGACTTAAGAACAACAGGAAAAGCACTACATGTTAATGAAGTAATGGTATCAAAACATTTGAAAGGTAAGTGGACATTTTTAAAGAAATAATTCTTTTTTGTAGATTTTGTAGATTCTATTTTTGATTATTTAAAGGTTTGTTATTTACTAAAATTATTCAAGTTGAAAATGCCCTGCAAGATTTTACTAAAAATTTGAATAAATGGATAACTAGAAGAGATCACTTGAATTATAAAATAATGCTTTGCTATTTTCACCTTTTATGAATGTTTTGTGAATGTAATGAAAGTAGAGGATTTGAACCACATATGCATGAACACGTGCATGACATTTTGCAAACTTCAGGGGTTTCTCAAAACTCCTGAAGGTCCACAGATCTCAGATTGATCTTGCTACTATTAGAGAGCTTCCTGGGTGCATTTTGAAGAATCAGTTTTCTATTATACTTTGATTCTTATCAGATTACATATATCTTGAGGTTTTTTGAGTGTGATTTTTAGCATATTGACAATGTAATTAAACTTGTAGAATAAACTGAGTCTAGCATATTCATCTGAAAACTTTTAGATATCAAGCTGTTTATAAACATTAAATTTTTAATAGCCTATGTGCTAGAGTTAAAATTTTAATATTCTCTGTCTGGAGTATTATCTTTTTTTGTTTATGTGTGTTATATTTCATTTTACATATGAATTAGCGAGGATTTATAGGTTATAAAGAATATTCTATGCTAAATGAATGCTTCAACTTGTGTATTATCTTTTTTTGTTTGTGTGTTATATTTCATTTTATATATGAATTAGGGTTTATAGGTTATAAAGAATATTCTATGCTTAATGAATGCTCCAACTTGTAGAATATTCTATGCTTAATGAATCCTCCAACTTGTATATTATTCCAACATATACAGGTTACATTGTTTCAATGAATGGAGGTATCTTGTTTTTAATTGATGTATTTTAGAAAGTATTTCATTTGAATTCATATTAGGTGTTTTGTAGTAAATTGATAAATGCTTTAATATGGGCCCCTTTTTTCTAATTTTTGAATCACTCTTTTATCATAGTAGTGTAATGGTAGAATGCTTATTATGTTCCCAGGTACTAGGTGGAATTATACGTATTAGCTTATTTAAAGCTTTCCACCATTCTTTTAAGCTCCATTTAAATGTAAACTAATAACTAGTATCCTACTTCCTTGCCTGAATTCAAAACCACCTTACAGAGACAAGCAGAAAGACAACCGAGCAACATACTACATTTATTAAAAATAATATTTGGTGAATGTGGGTTACATACATGGGTATATAGGTTTCCCAATACTGAATCTATAATGTAGGCTTAACCCACATAGGCACAGAGGAGAGTTTCTCCATGGTGGCTTACCCATGTAAAATTTACAGCTTGAGGTAGCCATATCTATAAAGGGAGAGAGAGGGAGGAGGAAGAGACTAATAAAACATAGATCTTTCTCACTGTAAATGAAACAGATTGCCTCGACTTCTTGAGTATGAGTAAGGGTGGAATGAGACCAGAGGGTTGTTAATCTAGGAGTGTGCCTCAATCATGAATACTTCCACATGGAGGAAGATCAGGAATGAGAAGTGTCCTTCTCCCCCAAAATTATTATGAATATTTTTACTAAGGCTCAGGGCAATTAGGTAAATTGCCCATGGACATAAAGCTGGTAAGTAAGAAACTGAAATTTTAATTCAGATTTCTCCAACTACAGAGTCTACTTTTGTCCATTATTTATACTTTAAAAAATAGTTTTGGAAAGAGTTTTTCTATAAAACTCCTGACCATTAGGCCGTTCATTTCGGCACTTACATATCTTTTATTGTTCCTTTACTTGTGAGGGTTTTTGCCTTCTTTTGCTCATCAAATTCTTTAAGATTCCACTTTTGGTCACCATGTCTGTCCCACCTCCTGCATCCTTAGCACACAGTGAGTCAAAAACTTACAGTGTTGAAAGTAGCAGTTATAAAAGGAGTTAGAGAATCAAACATTAAATTATACTTCAGAAAAATTTGAAGTCCCTTTTAAGGAAAGATCATAACTTCAGTGATACAAAAATATATGGTTTTATGGACAAAGAATAGGGTGATAGATTTGCTATTATGATAGTTTTAGAACAAAACAAAATAAGAAAACAACATAAACTGATTTCATTGCCTGGAGTGCCATCTGGGCTCTTCCACCTGTATTACTTATCCAAGGGCAATAGTAACCACTGCTGTTTGCTGCTATTATTGGCTGTAGCTTGTCTGAGTCTAGAGCAAAATAGATTTAGTAGTTCTTATTTGAAGATAATCAATACTTGAGAAACTTTTCTTGATTATTAAAAATGTTAGCAGAGGGACTCTAACAGCCATGCTTTTCAAGCTAGGCTTTGCATTGGCGTTAAGAAAGGATGTTTTCTTTTTTTAAAATTCTGATGCCTGTGTGTCAGTTTTACACATTGTAGACTGTTTTAATTGGTGGCCTTGCCATTAGGATTTTAAAGCTCCCCAAGTGATTCTGATATATAGCCAAGGTACAGAATTGCTATTCTAGAAATTACTATGGGTAGCTTCTTGAATTGTGGGAGAAAATAGTAATTTTGTATTTTTATGTGGAGAAAATGTTTAGAATTGTTTCTGTATTTGGAGTCCAGACTATACATAAGAAGTCATAGTAATCCTCTGCTAAACTTAATTTAAGGTAATGGACATTGTATTAGAAATGGCCTAGAAGTATATAACGACTTCCCTGGTGGCTCAGATGGTAAAGCATCTTCTACAATGTGGGAGACCTGGGTTCGATCCCTGGGTTGGGAAGATCCCCTGGAGAAGGAAATGGCAATCCAGTCCAGTACTATTGCCTGGAAAATCCCATGGACAGAAGAGCCTGGTAGGTTACAGTCCATGGGGTCGCAGAGAGTTGGACACGACTGACATATGGAGAGATGTATATAATGCATTTATTTCATCTTGCTCAGGTATTGTTTTAGTTATAGAAGTTTGTTGTTCAGTTGCTAAGTCGTGTTCCACTCTTTGTGATCCCATGAACTGCAACACACCAGGCTTCCCTGTTCTTCACCATCTCCTGTATTTGCTCAAACTCTTTTTCATTGAGTTGGTGATACCATCCAACCATCTCATCCTTTGTCAGCCCCTTCTCCTCCTTCCCTCAATCTTTCTCAGCATCAAAGTCTTTTCCAGTGAGTCAGCTCTTTGCATCAGGTGGCCAAAATATAGGAGCATCAGCTTCAGCATTAATTCTTCCAATGAATATTCAGGGTTGCTTTCCTTTAGGATTGACTGGTGTGATCTTGCTGTCCAGCGGGGACGCTCAAGAGTCTTCTCCAGCATCGCAGTTCAAAAAGCATCAATTCTTTAGCACTCAGCCTTCTTTATAGTCCAACTCTCACATCCATATGTGAGTACTAGAGAAAAACTATAGCTTTGACAATATGGACCTTTGTTGGCAAAGTGATGTCTCTGATTTTTAATACACTATCTAGGTTTTCATAGCTTTTCTTTCAAGGAGCAAACATCTTTTAATTTCATGGCTATAGTCACCATCTGCAGTGATTTTGGAGCCCAAGAAAATGAAATATTACTTTATCCACTTTTTCCCCATCTATTTGCTATGAAGTGATGGGACCGGATGCCATGCTCTTAGTTTTTGAATGTTGAGCTTTTTCACACTCTTCTTCATCAAGAGGCTCTTTAGTTCCTCTTTGCTTTCTGCCATTATCTTGTAGAAGTTACT
This sequence comes from Redunca redunca, assembly GCA_006410935.1. Lineage (NCBI taxonomy): Eukaryota > Metazoa > Chordata > Mammalia > Artiodactyla > Bovidae > Redunca > Redunca redunca. Next base: position 183,412 of record SJYQ01011534.1, on the reverse strand, counting down.
GCCTCTTATATTTAGACAATTGTCTTAACTTGTTCATAGATTTAGCCTGCTATAACATATGAATATTTAAATATTCAAGGAAATTGTTTTTATTTACAGACTGTTTTCTCCAAAATAAAAATTACTAGTCCTTCTCCAGGATGTTTTTACAGAGTTCTTTTGTTTTTATTTTATTGGAATGATTGGTTGGTTGGTACTTGCTTTTTTATTTTTCTCTGGAAGTCCTGAAACAATTATTTCAAAAAGAATCTTCATGTAAACCGTGCTTGCATGCATGCTAAATTGCTTCAGTCTTGTCCAGCTCTTTGTGACCCTATAGAATGTAGCCCACCGGGCTCCACTGTCCATGGGATTCTCCAGGCAGGAGTACTGGAGTGGGTTGCCTTGCCCTCCTCCAGGGGAATCTCCTGATGCTGGGATCGAACCCACATCTCCTGTGGCTCTTGCATTGTAGGCAGATTCTTTACTGCTGAGCCAGAGTCTTTTCTCATTTGGGTTATTACAGAATATTGAATAGAGTCTCCTATGTTATACAGTAGATTCTGAAGTGAAAAGTGCTCAATCTTGTTTGACTCTATGAGATACCCCCCTACCCCCACCACCATGTACTGTAACCCACCAGAATCCTCTGCCTGTTAAATTTTCTAGAAAATACTGTAGTGGGTTGCCATTTCCTTCTCCAGGGGATCTTCCAGACCCAGGGATTGAACCCGCATCTCTGGTGTCTCCTGCTTTGGCAGGAATTCTTTACCACTAGCGCCACCTGGGGTCCTGCATGTAAGCTTTATCTTATAATACTTGTCTTTCTCTGACTTACTTCACTTATAAACTTCAGTTCATTCATGTTGCTATAAATGGCATTTTTTCATTCTTTTTAATGGCTTAGTAATAGCCCATTCTATATATTACTACATCTTTATCCATTCATCTGTAACTGTATCAGTTTGCATTCTTACCAAGAGTGTAGGAGGGTTCTCTCTTCTCCATACCCTTTCTAGCATTTACTGTTGTAGGTTTTTTTGTTTTGATGATGGCCGTTATAACAAGTGTGAGGTGATATCTCATGGTAATTTTGGTTTGCGTTTCTCTAATAATTAGTGATGTTGAGGATCTTATGTGTGTGGTTTCCTTTGTGGTGCAAAAGCTTTTGAGTTTAAATAGGTCCCATTAGTTATTTTGTTTTTATTTTCATTTCTCTAGCAGATGGCTTGAAGAAGATATTGCTGTGATTTCTGTCAGAGAGTGTTCTGCCTATGTTTTCAGTTCAGTTCGGTCGCTCAGTCGTGTCTGACTCTTTGCGACCCCATGAATCGCAGCACGCCAGGCCTCCCTGTTCATCACCAACTCCCAGAGTTCACCCAGATTCACGTCCATTGAGTCAGTGATGCCATCCAGCCATCTCATCCTCTGTCGTCCCCTTCTCCTCCTGCCCCCAATCCCTCCCAGCATCAGAGTCTTTTCCAATGAGTCAACTCTTCGCATGAGGTGGCCAAAGTACTGGAGTTTCAGCTTTAGTATCATTCCTTCCAAAGACATCCCAGGGCTGATCTCCTTCAGAATGGACTGGTTGGATCTCCTTGCAGTCCAAGGTACTCTCCAGAGTATTCTCCAACACCACAGTTCAAAAGCATCAATTCTTCGGTGCTCAGCCTTCTTCACAGTCCAACTCTCACATCCATACATGACTACTGGAAAAACCATAGCCTTGACTAGATGGACCTTTGTTGGCAAAGTAATGTCTCTGCTTTTGAATATGCTGTCTAGGTTGGTCATCACTTTTCTTCCAAGGAGTAAGCGTCTTTTAATTTCATGGCTGCAGTCACCATCTGCAGTGATTTTGGAACCCAAAGAAATAAAGTCTGACACTGTTTCCACTGTTTCCCCATCTATCTGCCATGAAATGATGGGACCAGATGCCATGATCTTTGTTTTCTGAATGTTGAGCTTTAAGCCAACTTTTTCACTCTCCTCTTTCACTTTTATCAAGAGCCTTTTTAGTTCCTCTTCACTTTCTGCCATAAGGGTGGTGTCATTTGTATATCTGAGGTTATTGATATTTCTCCAGCAGTCTTGATTCCAGCTTGTGTTTCTTCCAGTCCAGCGTTTCTCATGATGTACTCTGCATAGAAGTTAAATAAGCAGGGTGACAATATGCAGCTTTGATGTACTCCTTTTCCTATTTGGAACCAGTCTGTTCCATGTCCAGTTCTAACTGTTGCTTCCTGACCTGCATACAGATTTCTCAAGAGGCAGGTCAGGTGATCTGGGATTCCCATCTCTCTCAGAATTTTCCACAGTTTATTGTGATCTACACAGTCAAAGGCTTTGGCATAGTCAATAAAGCAAAAATAGATGTTTTTTCTGGAACTCTCTTGCTTTTTCCATGATCCAGTGGATGTTGGCAATTTGACCTCTGGTTCCTCTGCCTTTTCTAAAACCAGCATGAACATCAGGAAGTTCACGGTTCATGTATTGCTGAAGCCTGGCTTGGAGAATTTTGAGCATTACTTTACTAGCATGTGAGATAAGTGCATTTGTGTGGTCATTTGAGCATTCTTTGGCATTGCCTTTCTTTGGGATTGGAATGAAAACTGACATTTTCCAGTCCTGTGGCTACGGCTGAGTTTTCCAAATTTGCTAGCATATTGAGTGCAGCACTTTCACAGTATCATCTTTCAGGATTTGAAATAGCTCAACTGGAATTCCATCACCTCCACTAGCTTTGTTTGTAGTGATGCTTTCTAAGGCCCACTTGACTTCACATTCCAGGATGTCTGGCTCTAGATGAGTGATCATACCATCATGATTATCTGGGTTGTGAAGATCTTTTTGTACAGTTCTTCCGTGTAGTCTTGCCACCTCTTCTTAATATCTTCTGCTTCTGTTAGGTCCATACCGTTTCTGTCCTTTATCAAGCCCATCTTTGCATGAAATGTTCCCTTGGTATCTCTAATTTTCTTGAGATCTCTAGTCTTTCCCATTCTGTTGTTTTCCTCTATTTCTTTGCATTGATTGCTGAGGAAGGCTTTCTTATTTCTCCTTGCTATTCTTGGGACTCTGCATTCAAATAGGTATATCTTTCCTTTTCTCCTTTGTTTTTCGCTTCTCTTCTTTTCACAGCTATTTGTAAGGCCTCCCCAGACAGCCATTTTGCTTTTTGCCTTTCTTTTTCTTGGAGATGGTCTTGATCCCTTTCTCTTGTACAGTGTCATGAACCTCTGTCCATCGTGAGTTTATCAGGCACTCTGTCTATCAGATCTAGTCCCTTAAATCTATTTCTTACTTCCGCTGTATAATCATAAGGAATTTGATTTAGGTCATACCTTATTGGTCTAGTGGTTTTCCCCACTTACTTCAGTTTAGGTCTGAATTTGGCAATAAGGCGTTCATGATCTGATCCACAGTCAGCTCCTGGTCTTGTTTTTGGTGACTGTGTAGAGTTTCTCCATCTTTGACTGGAAAGAATATAATCAATCTGATTTCGGTGTTGGCCATCTGGTGAAGTCCATGTGTAGAGTCTTTTCTTGTGTTATTGGAAGAGAGTGTTTGCTATGGCCAGTGTGTTCTCTTGGCAAAACTCTATTAGCCTTTGCCCTGCTTCATTCTGTACTCCAATGCAAATTTGCCTGTTACCCCAGGTGTTTCTTGACTTTCTATTTTTGCATTCCAGTCCCCTATAATGAAAAGATCGTCTTTTTTGGTGTTAGTTCTAAAAGGTCTGGTAGGTCTTCATAGACCTGTTCAGCTTCAGCTTCTTCAGTGTCACTATTACCTGATTCATAGTAAATGCTTATTGTTAGCCAGTAATCATTATAATAAAGCAACTATATTTCCTTTGAAAATATTTTGGGAAATGGTATCTTTGAAAAAATTCTGATGCTACTCTGTAAGAAGTGTTTAGGATAATGTATGCATGTGCACACATCATACTTAACAGTGTGAGATTAATGGTTAAATATCTATTTTGAAGGAAGGACTTATGATTAAGAGATAATTATTGTTTTAAATAAGGATTGGAATAGGCTGTACGTGTTTCACAGAGGTTATAATTGTTTAAGAAAGCTATTTTAAGTTTTTATATGTATGGTTATTTGTTCACATTTTGGTGTATGCATAATTTGTTTATGCTGTATTTCATATCTTTTTATTTTGGGACTTTTAGGAATTATGTAGAAATTCTATTTATGTCAAATCTTGATTATTAATTGAACCTATAATGCTTTGAAAATTGTATTCATCATGTTCATTTTTGTTTGCTTTTTCAGTAGAGGGAGGAAAAAGTTCAGATGGTTTATGCATCAACAGATGGTACATAGTATACACAGTAATTGCTATATTTAGATGTTCCAGATATATTTTAAAAGTTTTAAGTGTAGAGCAATTTCTAATATATTAAAACTGTTAAAATAATCTAGATTGTTCAGATTATTTTCTCAGGAGACAATAACTAGAATGTTAGAGGAATTTTTGACACCAAGAATTGTTATTTGATTGAAAAAATGTTACTTAGGAAATGTGGTTCACCTCTAAAGTATCTTGAAAATATTTTATTTGAGAAATAATTTTTATACATGCTTTTACAGTCATTAGATATCATTTCAATATTTTCAGCTGTCTTTGCTGACTAATGTCTGTGTTTCAGTTGCTACTTTGTAGGGTCCTAATTTCAATCTGAATTATATGCAGTTAACCCTGTGTAACTGTATTCCCTGGGAAGTAGAGGTGCTTATAGGACTGACATTTATCAGAAGGTCATAGTTAATCCTATTTTCCCATCTTTTTAGCTCTTATGATGATGTTTTTCTTCCTTTCATTTTATCATATCTATTTTTAATTTGGGTTTGGGTTTATTGCTTGTGGATATTTGTGATATGTGGGTATTTGTGACATTAAAGAACATCCTTCTCTAGTGGTGGGAGTATAGATATTGTCAGAGCATTTACCTGTGAATTGGAATTTATTGTGCAAGTAAATATCGCTCGGTTGGTAAAGAATCCGCCTGCAATGCAGGAGACCTGGGTTCGATCCCTGGGTTGGGAAGATCCCCTGGAGAGGGAAATGGCAACCCACTCCACTTCTCTTGCCTGGAGAATTCCATGGACAGAGGAGCCTGGTGGGCTGCAGTCCATGGGATCACAGAGTCAGACACAACTGTATGACTATGTTTAGTTCAAATATTTATTGGGTAAATCCAGTGTTTTAGTGCAAAGATAGAACCTTAAAATTATACAAGTGTGCTTAAGAGTCAGTGTAAATCAAATAGTTTTGAAAAACTAGAGATCTAGGGATACAAAGAATTTTGTGAAAAACTTAAATTTTCAAAACTGGCTAAGGGCAATAAGCTTTGNAACTGATTCAAATGTATTCTTTTTAATGGCTGAGTAATACTCCATTGTGTATATGTACCACAGCTTGCTTATCCATTCATCTGCTGATGGGCATCTAGGTTAAACCTGTCAGGATGGCCGAGTGGTCTAAGGCGCCAGACTCAAGCTCAAACAACCTAGAAAGAGTTTTAACATTTACTCATTCTTACCTATTTTTTTTGGAATAATTTTGTGTTACTTGCCCTCAAACCCCACCAGATCTTAAAGATTATTTACTATAGTTTAGAAGAGTTCTTCTATTGGAAAAATAATTCACTCTACATAACTTCTATGATTATTGTATCTCTGGGTTGCTTTTGTTCTTGTGGGGGTTTTTTTTTTTTTAATGATTAGTTTTAAAGAATTTGAATGCTAAAGTAAGATAAAGTAGTAATAATGAATTTTGGGGTAATAATTTAATCATGAAGGGCTGCATACTCCTTTAGAATTTTAGAATTCTTTTTTAACTTCATTTATGTCTCGCTGTATAGTATTTTATGTTAGGAAATGATCAGAAATGAACAGACTTATTCACAGAATTTGAATTAATAAATCCTGTAGAAAATATTTTTTCAAGTCTGCATTTCAGTTAATTCCTGATTGATTCCTTTTCTATTTGGACAGAAGTCCCTGATAGCTTAGTTGGTAAAGAGTTCGCCTGCAATGCAGGAGACCCCGGTTCAATTCCTGGGTTGGGAAGATCCACTGGAGAAGGGATAAGCTACCCACTACAGTATTCTTGGGCTTCCCTTGTGGCTCAGCTGGTAAAGAATCCACCTGCAATGTGGGAGACCTGGGTTTGATCCCTGGGTGGGAAGATCCCCTGGAGAAGGGAATGGCTACCCACTCCAGTATTCTGGCCTGGAGAGTTCCATGGACTGTATGGTCCGTGGGGTCGCAAAGAGTTGGACATGACTGAGCGACTTTCTGGAGAAGGCAATGGCACCCCACTCCAGTAGTCTTGCCTGGAAAATCCCATGGATGGAGGAGCCTGGAAGGCTGCAGTCCATGGGATCGCTAAAAATCGGACACGACTGAGCGACTTCACTTTCACTTTTCATTTTCATGTGTTGGAGAAGGAAAGGGCAACCCACTCCAGTGTTCTTGCCTGGAGAATCCCAGGGACGGGGAAGCCTGGTGGGCTGACGTCTATGGGGTTGCACAGAATAGGACACGACTGAAGTGACTTAGCAGCAGCAGCGGTAGCAGCAAAGCAACTTTCATTTTTACTTTCCAATATAGAAAGTAACTGAAGATATGATTAAAATCAGGTTTCCTTTTTTTAAAGATAAATAGTGCTAAGTTGTATATATATTAACTTCATAACTTTTTCTGATTTTAATAAGAATATTGAGCTCTAATATTTTAAATGACAAAACTTTCATACATTATTAATGAATATTACTTGTGTATACCCCAAAAAATTATTTTTGTTTTGTGTATTGAATGTTTTGAGTTAAATTTTTTCACTGTAAAATAATTGTTTTACTTC
>SJYQ01011534.1:157414-172873 GCA_006410935.1 Redunca redunca | reverse complement strand
ATTGGTAATCACTAGTTCTCTGTATCTGAGTCTGTTTCTGTTTTGTCATCACATTCATTTGTGTTAATTTTTAGATTCCACATAGAATTAATAAAGTATTTGTCTTTCTCTGACTTATTTGACTAAGCATAATACTCTGTAGATTCATCCATGTTTTTGCAAATGACAGAATTTAATTCCTTTTAATGAATAATAGTCCATATTGTGTTTTTGTGTGTGTGTGTGTGTGTACATACCATTATTTCTTTATTTGTTATTCTGTTGGTGGATACTTGGGTTGCTTCCTTATCTTGGATATTGTAAATAATGCTCCTGTGGACATTGGAGTACATATATCTTTTTGAACTACTATATTTATTTTTTTCAAATATATACCTAGCAGTGGAATTCCTGGATCATTTGGTAGTTCTATTTTTAGTTTTTTGAAGAACTTCCATAGAAATTGTGCCAATTTACCTTCCTGGCAGCAGTGCACAAGGGTTCCTTTTTCTCTACATCCTCACCAACGTTTGTTGTTTGTATTTGTGATGATAGCCATTTTGACAGTTGTGATGTGATCTCATTGTCATTTTGATTTGCATTTCTCTGATTAGCAGTGTTGAACATTTTTTTTCATGTACTTGCTGGACATCTGTATATTTTTGGAAAAAGTGTCCATTCAGGTCATCTGCACATTTTAAATCATGTTTGCATTCTCATGTTGAGTTGAATGGGCTGTTTATTTTGGATATTAACCCTTTATCAGTCATATCATTTACACATATTTCTCCTATTCCATAGGTTGTCTTTTTGCTAAGGGCTTCCTTTATGTGAAGAAGCTTTTACATTTAGTCAGGTCCCATTTGTTTATTTATTTATTTATTTATTTTACTTTGTTTTGCTGTGCTATGCTTTGTCGCTCAGTCATGTCCAACTCTTTGCCACCCTGTGGACTATAAGCTGCCAGGCTCCTCTGTTCATGGGATTCTCCAGGCAAGAATACTGGAGTGGGCTGCCATGCCCTCCTCCAGAGGATCTTCCCAACCCAGGGATCGAACCCAGGTCTACTGCATTGCAGGCAGATTCTTTACTGTCTGTGCCCTGGGGAAACCCAAGAATATTGGAGTGGGTGACCCATCTCTTCTCCAGGGGATCTTCATGACCCAGGAATTAGACTGGGGTCTCCTGCATTGCCAGTGGATTCTTGACCAGCTGAGCTACCCGGGCAGCCCTTCTTTGTTTTGGGAGACAGATTTTTAAAAAACAGTGTTACAATTTATGTCACGGTGTCTTATTATATTTGGGTCTTTAATCAGTTTGGGTTTATTTTTGTATATGGTGTGATAAAATGTTCAGATTTCCTTCTTTACATGTAGCTGCCCAGTTTTCCTGCTTGTTCAAGAGAGGCTGTCTTCATTGTATGTTCTTGCCTTCTTTGTCATAGATGAGTTGACCATTAGTGCTTTGGTTTATTTCTGAACTCTTTTCTGTTCCATTGATCTGTGTGTCTCTTTGTGCCAGTACCATACTAAAATAAAGTGAAAGTTGCTCAGTCCTGTCTGACTCTCTAAGACCACCTGACTATACAGTCCATGGAATTCTCCAGACCAGACTACTGGAGTGAATAGCCATTCCCTTCTCCAGGGGATCTTCACAACCCAGGGATCGAACCCAGGTCTCCCACATTGGAGGCAGGTTCTTTGCCAGTTGAGCCATCAGGAAAACTCAAGAATACTGGAGTGGGTAGCCTGTCCCTTCTTCAGGGATCTTCCTGACCCAGGAATTGAAATGAGGTCTCCTTCTTTACTAGCTGAGCTACCGGGGAAGCCCATGTACCATGGTTTATGTACCATGCTGTTTTTGATTAATGTTCTTAGTGGGGAGTTTTGGTCTGTAGGCTTTTTTTTTTTCCTTCCTTGTGATGTCTAGTCTGGTTATGGCATCAGGATAAAAGAATGACTTGAGAAATATTTCCTTCTCTATTGTGTGAAGAATTTTATGTAGGATTGTATTATTTCTTCCTTTAAAATTTGACAGAATTTACCAGTAAAGCTCTTTGAGCCTGGGCTTTTCTTTATAAGAAGTGCTAATTCACGTGCCATGTGGTTTGGCCCAGTGGTTAGGACTCAGCACTTGCACTACTGTGCCCCTGGGTTCAATTCCTGGTTGGGGAACTAAGACACCCCACAAGCCATCTGGCATGGCCAAAGAAGAAGTGCTAATTCCTACTTCAGTTTTTTTGCTCATTATAGGTATATTCAGATTCTTTTTTTTCTGAGTCCGTTTTGGTTATTTGTGTCATTCTAGGAATTTGTTCATTTCACCCACATTATCTAGTTTGTTTACATAAATTTGCTCTAGGAATTATTGTAGGCTGCCTTCCAGGGCCTATGGAGAAGGGGTAGAACTTCTGTGCTAAGAGCTGAAATTGACTGCTGTTAACTGCAGTTTACCCTCTATTCAAACTTTTTGCTTGGCAGTTGTAAGCAACTTGAAGTGAAGTCGCTCAGTTGTGTCTGACTCTCTGCGACCCCATGGACTGTCATAGAGAACTCTTCGCTCCTCCATCCATGGGATTTTCCAGGCAAGAGTACTGGAGTGGATTGCCATTTCCTTCTCCAGAGGATCTTCCTGACCCAGGGATTGAACCCTGTTCTCCCGCCTTGTAGGCAGACGCTTTACTGTCTGAGCCACTTAGATTATTTTAAATCTTTGTGTAATAGAAGTATTTAATACTGTAGACTTGTTTCAAGTATTATTTAGCTGTATCTTGTAAATTTTGAAGCGTTTGTTTTCATTTTCAACGTTATTTTCCAATATATTTTAATTTATATTAATTTGGCTCTTAATAACAATGAATTTTTTCAGTTTTTTTTCTGTGACTTTTAATTTTGCTACTTTAAAGACCAATTAGAGGCATGTTTTCATATCATATACCCTTTTCAAGTGTAGAATTCAGTGTTTATTTTGGTAATTAAAAAAATTGTGAACTGTCATCAGAAATAATTTTTATAACATTTTTATCATCCACTATCATTTCTGCTACACATTAATCCCTGCATTTCATTGTGTGAATACACTAAGTTTTAGCTGTTCCTAAGTTTCTGCTCTTATGATTAGTGCTGCTAAAAAGATATGTTTATAAGCATTTATGTGAAGGTATGTGTTCCTTTCTCTTGGCTATGTATCTGAGTAGAATTACTGGATCATATGGTAAATTTATGTTTAACATTTAAAGAATTACTGAACTGTTTTCCTAAGTGGCTGCACCATTCTTACATTTCTACTAGTCATATGTATGCACCCGATTCTCTGTATCTTTGATAATATTTGTTACCTGCCATTTTTATTCTTGCCACATTAGTATATGTGAAATGTTGTTTTCTGGTTTTAATTTGCATTTCACTAATGACTAATGATACTGGGCATTTTTTCATATGGTTATTAGTCATTTGTATATCTTTTTTTATATAAATATGTCCAAACTTTTTCACTGTAAAAATATTTTTGTCTTTTTACTGTTAAATAATAAAAGTTCTTTGTATATTCTGGATACAAGCCCCTTATCCTGTATATGGTTTACAACTATTTTTCCCTGTTCTGTAGGTTATCTTTTTAGTTCTTGATTGATGCTCTTTTGAAGCATAAGAGTTTTTAATTTTGGAGTTCAGTGTACCTGTTTTTTCTGTTGTCACTTTTGCTTTCAGTGTCATATATAACAAATCATTGTCTAATCCAGGATCATGAAGATTTACACATTTTTCCTAAGAGTTAAAATTTTAGCTCTTATGTTTATACCTTTGGTCTACTTTAAGTTAATTTTATATATGGTGTAAAGTTGGGTCTGCATTTTTTTTGCAGATGGATTTCCAGTTTTTATAGCACCACTTTTTTTAAAAGACTATTTTTTGCTCATTGAGTTGTTGTAGAAACTTTGTCAGAATCAGTTGACCAAAAATGTAAGGATTTATTTGGGGACTCTTAATTCTATTCCATTGATCTATATGACTAGTCTCATGCTGGTACCTCATTACTTTGATTATTACAGCTTTTGGAGTATTTTTGATGTTAGATAAGTCTCCATAGTTTTTTTGTTTTTCCAATTTTTGGGCTCCATTGGCTATATTACATTTGTATTTGAATTTGAGGATCATCTTGTAAATTTCCACAAAAAGCCAGCCAGAAATTTCAAAAGCATTTGGTTGAATCTGTAGATTAATTTGGAGAGAATTGCTTTCTTAGCAGTATTATCTCTTCCAATTTGTGAACAGGGAGTATCTCTCCATTGTTAATTTCCCTCAGCAGTGTTTGCAATTTTTAGTGCACAAGTCTTGAACTTCTTTTGTTTCTAAATATTTCATTCTCTTGATACTAAATTTTTAAGTTTATTTTTTCAGTTATTCATTGTTGATCTATGGGAATACAGTTGATTTTGAATTTTGATCTTGTGTCTGGTGACCTTTCTGTCTTTTTCATTGGTTCTAATTTGTACATGTGTGTATATGTGCATGTGTGTGCCTTTGGATTTTATGCATAGAAGATAGTGTCATTTACAACTAAATAATCTTCCCTTTCAAGTTTAGATGCCTTTCTTATCAAATTACATGAGGTAGAACTTTCAATATAATGCTGAAAAGTTGTGAGAGCACGCATCTGGGCTTTGTAGTCTGTCATAGAGGAAAGACCTTCTGTCTTTTCACCATTAGGTATGATATTTGTGGTAGGTATCTTAACTTCTAATCACGTTGTGCAAGTCCTTTCTGTTCTGAGTTTATTGGGAATTTCATCATGAATAGATGCCTGATTTAACTGATTATTTTCTCTTGGTTATTGATCAGTCTTTCCTGCCTTTTTTTAAAATTACATGATGGATGGTGTGAATATATATTATAGTAGCTTTGGGGTTATGTTATTTTCTTCTTAAGGTTTTTTAAAGTTTTTGTTCTGATAGGTAGATAAACTGCAAATGCATCACCTGAATCCTATCAAGATTTAGTTTAAGGAAAGATCTATTTCAGTTTTGTTTTAAGGAAAGATCTATTTGTTTCTCCACTTTGTTCATGGTCCTCACGTCTATGGCATAAGTTTTCTTGGGTCTGAATGGAATGCCAGGGTTGTTTTATGGGGCGCTTATGTGCTAGTTTGGCCCCAAATGCGAAATCTTTCAGGCACTCTTGTTACCTCTAGAATTTCTTTTCAATTTCAACTCAATTAGAGTCTTGCCCTGTAAATTTGCAGTTTAGAATTTGGCTAAGGACTAAGGGATTACCATGCAAGCCTGAGGGATTCACTCTTTCTGGCCCCACTCAGTATGGCATCGCTAAATCCACCTATCATAAGGTGCACTAAACTTTGATTTCTGCATCCTTAATTTAGCAAAACTGTCCTATGCTTGCATTTCCTGAACTGTGGCCTGTGTAATTTTCCAAGGGAGAGAAATTGGATGAATATGGGGATTCTCTTGTGTCTTCTTTCTTACAGCCCTTCATGGGTGCTTGAAGATTTTGTGTATTCATTCTTGGCTTTGTCTCCAGTTGTATTTAATAGGAGGATAAGTCTAATACCAGGTACTCATAGCCAAGACCAGAATTTTCTAGTTTTTCATTAACTTTTACCATTGGACAGCTCAACTTTCTGTTTATATGCTTGGTATTTTGATTATGTTTCTTGATCTTGAAGAAGTAGTCTTAGGTAATGAATGTCCTGTAGAGCCCAGAGGCATGCTCCTGTCTGGTTACCAGAGCCATATGCTCTAAAAGTGCCCCCTATGTGTGCTGTGTGGTCCCTTCTGTTGTGGCAAGGGCTGCTGTGGTTACAGTGGTAGGTGGTATTGGTCCCTGGCACAGTTGACTACAGTCTGCATCAACTGGCTACAGGTTTACAGGAGGGTGGGTAGGCTTCTTGTGTGGTTGGCTCTGTGGCCCAAGCCCTCTTGGGACTCTTGCTGGCTCACAAGAGGGTAATTCATTATTTTGCACTGTCTGTGTGGCTTCCGGCAGCTTGGGGCTAGGGCAAGCTTTGGTCCTTGCAGGGCTTCCTGTGTTGCCTGGAGTTTGGGAGCTGGGCTGGGTCCTAGAGTAGCTAACTATGGGGGCTCTGGGAGCTCAGGTTTTGTGCTAGCCTGCTGGTGGACAGGTAAGCCACTAACACTCACAGGCTAGAGGGAGGATCCAAAATGGCACTTTCCAGCACCAGTGTCCTCTTAGAACAAGGTCTCCAGATGGCTGATGACAGCATCTGTTTCTCTGGGGAGTGAGGTTCCCCATTGCCTCCCATCTCTATGGATGGGAGGCTCTCTAGGATTATCAACAGGTGACTCCTTTCAGATCACTGTCTAGGTGCTGGGACTCAGAGCCTGTGAGATTTTGCATGTGACTTTTTAAGCATCAAGTCTCTGTTTCCTATAGGTTTCCAGCTCACCTGAACAAAAACCCTGCTGGTTTTCAAAGCCAGGTTTTCTGATGTGCAGGACCCTTAGACTGGGGAGCCCAATGTGCTCAGACGCCTTACTCCTTAAGGAGGAGACCTCTATGATTACAATATTCCTCTGTTTGTGTGTTGCTGAAATGGGGATATTGGGTCCTGACTGTACTGTTTCTCCACTCCTCCTGTCCTGTATTATTGTGTTTCTGCCTATATGTCTTTAGTTGTTGAAAAATTTTCTGCTAGTCTTTAAGTTGATATCCTGTCATATGATATCATAGATGTCATAGACGGTTGCTCCTGTAAGTAGTTGTAATTGTGGTGTGTCTATGGAAGGAGGGGATTCAGTGTCTTCTGCCTTGCCATCTTAGCTACCTCTCCTCAACAATTGCCCATCATTCTTACTGATTATCAGTTCAGTTCAGTTGCTCAGTTGTGTCCGACTCTTTGTGACCCCATGAATCGCAACACACCAGGCCTCCCTGTCCATCACTAACTCCTGGAGTTCACCCAGACTCACGTCCATCAAGTCAGTGATGCCATCCAGCCATCTCACCCTCTGTTGTCCCCTTCTCCTCCTGCCCCCAATCCCTCCCAGCATCAGAGTCTTCCAATGAGTCAACTCTTCGCATGAGGTGGCCAAAGTACTGGAGTTTTAGCTTTAGCATTATTCCTTCCAAAGAAATCCCAGGGCTGATCTCCTTCAGAATGGACTGGTTGGATCTCCTTGCAATCCAAGGGACTCCCAAGAGTCTTCTCCAACACCACAGTTCAAATGCATCAATTCTTCAGCACTCAGCCTTCTTCACAGTCCAACTTTCACATCCATACATGACCACAGGAAAAACCATAGCCTTGACTAGACGGGCCTTAGTCGGCAAAGTAATGTCTCTGCTTTTGAATATGCTGTCTAGGTTGGTCATAACTTTTCTTCCAAGGAGTAAGCGTCTTTTAATTTCATGGCTGCAATCACCATCTGCAGTGATTTTGGAGCCCAAAGAAATAAAGTCTGACACTGTTTCCACTGTTTTCCTATCATAGTGAACCCATGATAAATGTAGCATGAAAACTGAAAGTCACTCAGTCGTGTCCAACTCTTTGCAACTCCATGAATTCTAGCCCACCAGTTTCCTCTGTCCATGGAATTCTCCAAGCCAGAATACTGGCGTGGGTAGCCATTCCTTTTTCCAGGGGATCTTCCCAAACCAGGGATCGAGTCAGGTTTCCCACATTGCAGGTAGATCCTTTACCATCTGAGCCACCAAGGAAGCCCCATATTTCACTTTAATAGCTGGCATGCTGATAATAGAGCCTTTGCCCCAATATATTTCTTTCTCTTTTTTTTCCTTTTAATTGGAGAATAATTGCTTTACAATATTGCATTGGTTTCTGCCATACCTCAGCATAAATCAGTCTTAGGTATACATATGTCCACTCCCTCCCACTCCCTATGCCCCTCCCACCCTTCTAGGTTGTTACAGAGAGCCCTAGTGTGAGTTCCCTGAGTCATCCCAATGCATTTGTTAAATCAGTTGTGAAGAAAATTGTTCTTTGAATGTTCCTTGGGAAGTAGGGAATTAGTGAACAAGTCACATAATAAATACACTTGCATTGTTATATCCCTATGAATTTCTTCTGTATCAAAGGTTTTCAAATTGCATATATCCTATCTCCTGGAGGATTTGTTAAAACAGAGATTTCTGGGTCCCAGTGCCAAAATTTCTGATTTAGTAGCTCTGAAGGAGGCCTGAGAATTTTCATTTTAAACAATCCCTAGGTAGTGGTGGTGGTGCTGGTCTGGGGAGGCCATCATTTGAGAATTGTTTTATATCATACGAATAGAACCCTGGAGAACCCTGGGTTGGGAATATCCTCTGGAGAATAAAATGGCAACCTACTCTAGTATTCATGCCTAGGGAATTTCATGGACAGAGGACCTTGGCAGGCTACAATCAACGGGGTTACAAAGAATCAGACAGGACTGATTGACTAACACTTTCAGTTTCAAATAGAATTCTGAACATCTCGATTTTTATTTGTAACACCATTGAGTCCACATTTTACTCAACCAGTTGAGCAAGCTGTTGGAACCACTCTCAACTACCCAGCACACGGCAACAGTTACACAGGGTAAGATAATTGAAACTGTTCACAAGACTCTTGTATACTCATAAAATACTTTAATAAAGGTTGGACATACAGTGTGATAGAAAGTAAGCAAAGGCAAACATATGAAAGCTTTTCTCTGTCACCCAGGACATGCTTCGTTCTTAAATTGTGACCCATCAGATAACATGTGAGATCCCTTTGACTTAGGAGAGCCACATACTCATCTGAGAGAGGATCTTTCATATCCCTGTGGTTATTTTTGTAGATTTGTGTTCTGTTTTACTGATGCAAAAATGTTTTTAAGTTTTATTTTGCTCTTTGCACCGTTGGTTTTGTTCTCCTAGATTTTCCTCAAATATATATATTTTGTCCACTCATGTTGGTTAGTGAAGAGACTTAAAACAGTGATTGGAACTTCTCCATTCATATGTTGAGGGATGATCTGACAGGAGCAAAGCGTTTTGTTATGTTGGCTTGTCTTTGATCCATTTTCCCTGCTAACAATCCTCTTATCTACTACTTGGTGGATATACGCCAGGTTGTCAATCTGGAAGCTAAATTAGGAAACAGGTTGGTGAATTCTATGTATAGTATTTCTTTTTGTCTCTAAATTTTGAGCACAATATGTTACCCATGCCTTCTGTTGCACTTGGCATCACCAAATTAGGAACCTCTCTTATTTCCGGTATAAATTCTCTAGAGCAGTGGATTGTAAACTTTTATTCTCAAGTTCTCCTTATAACCTTAAAAACTAGTGCAGATCCCAAAGAGCTTTTGTTTGTGTGGATTATATCTATCAAAATTCACTATGTTAAAAAATTGAAGATTAAAAATAATTCATTGAAAAATAGCGGTCTGATTATGTTTTAATTTTATATTGTGATTTTAAGATTAGCCTAATTCTTTGAAGGTATTTCTGAAATAAAGCAGTGAGAACAATGTCATTGTTTTAAATTTTCATAAATGTAATGCCTGCCTTCATGGAGGATGGCTGGATTTTCATACTTTTGCTTTCAGTCTGTTTCTATATCACATGTCATGTAGTTCTTGGGAAATTCCATTCTGTACTCATGAGAGAATGAGAATGAAAAAGGCAAAGCACATCTTAGTATAATAATGAAAATAGTTCTTATCTTTATTGACTGGTAAGGTAAGAAAGGGTTTCAGGGCCCCAGTAGTAGTACCCAGACCACAGTTCAAGAGCGGCTGCTTTTAGAGAGTAAATAAATATACCTTCTACTGAGTAGTGGGGAGGTAATTACCTAGGCATTTGGGGTTGGGCTGAGGTCATTGGTTTAATTCTTCTATACAAAATCTTAGTAAATCCGTGTTTTTCTTTTTTCCTTGAGCTTTACCTGCTTACCTCCTCCTTCATAAAAATAAAGCTCTGCTGTAAGGTATGTCCTTGGAAATGCTGCTTCAGATATTAAGTGATTGGCCCAACTTCTCTGAGAACATAATCATGATAGAGGATGAGAGCCAAAGTTGTTATCTTGGGATTGGAAAGGAAAGGAAAGTTGGATCAAGATGGCAGACAAACTCTTAGCTAGAATGAGACAGTGTGTCTTTATCTCCACAGGCGTCTTTTAGCAAAATCTGTCTAGGTCAGACTATTAGACTATTTGAATAGGTATCAACTAATTTTCTCTTTCCATTGCTGTTTTTATTTTTGTTCTTTGGATTTATCTTTTTTATTTTTTCTGTTATTCTAATTGGGCTTTAAGAGGCAGCACAGATATGTGTTGTATACATTAGTTCTTCTTTCTGTCATTATGCATGGTTGACAATAGTACTTTGGTCTTCTTTACCCTTTATTTCTTGCTTAGTTGGTATAGGGGATTTTCCAAAAATGGCCATAGTTCTGTTTCCTGTCCTTATTTTCTTCTTCAAAGAGTATAGAAAATGATGCTGTGTGACTTCCAAGACTTGGCCATGAAAGCCGTGTTTCTCTAACTTGTTCACTGGAATACTTGTGCTTAATGCTGAGCTGCTATGTAAGAAGGCCAGTTACCCTGAGCTAGCCACTTTATGAGGAAACCCATGCTACATGAAGAAGAAATGTTTAGGTACTTTTTTGATAGTTTCAGCTTATGACTTTTAATATCTCTGTATAAGGCCCAGACATTATGAAGCAGTGCTCCATCCTGTCTGAATTTCTGCATCACAGAATCTGTGAGCATAATAATACCATTATTTTTATCATTAGGCTTTGGGGTAAGTTGAAATAATAACTGGAACCGATTTTGGTACCAGAAGTGAGAGGCTGACCTAACTTTTGGATTGAGCAGTGGACAGAAGCTGGAAGGGTCTTAAAGAGGAAACATGACTCAGACTCCAAGGAGGCCGTCAGTGAGGGCTTTGAGGAAGTGGAGGAAAATGTTGGAAGCTGAAAGAAAGGAGACTGGAAATCTTTGTTAGATATAGTCAAGAAAATTTAGCAAAATGGTTACTGCCACAATATGGAAAACTGAAAATGTAGCTAACGTGAGGAATCCAGCTAGCAAGTTTAAAGGGATTTCTAAGCAAAATCACTGTATCCCTGCTGGCTCTCCTCCTTTTGAATGAGAGTGCATACAGAGGTTAACCTGTGCTTGTTCCAGAGGTGTATGTTAAATGTGTGTGGGGTAACATGCCGCTTTGTTTTGTAGATCTTCAGGTCAAGAGGAGCTGTACTTGAGGAACCACTTCTTGGGAGCTTAATCTACCCTTGGACCTGATTTAGATAATGAGCTTCAAGATTGTCCTGATGCCATAGTGGATTGAGACTTTGCAGGTCTTGGGGAGGGTACAGTGTAGTCTGCATATGGGAATGATGTGAATTGTGACCAGAGTGAAGACTGTGTTACATTGTATTATCCAAAGATTGTCACAGTAATGTTTCCATTCTTACATGCTTTTATCCAGTGTGCCCCTTGTCATTCTTCACCACTTGGATCTTAACAGGCTTGTGAGTGCTTTGATCGAAGCATAGGGTAGCAATGATGCAGTGTGACCTTACAAGACTGGGTCGTAAACAGTGATGCAACTTTCACCTTATTTTCTGAAACATTTGTACCTGGTGCCCTGGACCATCATGAAAGAAATCTACGTTTAGCATCTAGGCTGGGAGGAAACCCAAGCTACATAAAGATTCCTGTCAGCAGTTCCAGACCCCAGGCATTTGAGTTGTTCTTGCTGAGGCCATGGGCATTGTGCAGAGACAAGTCAGTTCCATCATGCCCAGATTCCTAAGCTGCAGGATGCATGAACTTGATAAAACAGTAGTTTTATGTATTAAACTCTGAAGTAGTAACTGGAACAACTGGGTAACTTACATACGTTATAAGAATCATTAAGACCTTTTGGTGTATAGATGTGGTAAAGATGCTTAGTAATGTATACAGTATGAGTTTCAGTGAAAATGTTTATAACACACATTAGCTGCCCAATGGCTTGTTTATTCAGTTATTTGGTTTTGGGATACCACGTCATGTGACTGTGTCTGAGTTTTAGATAATTCTTGTGCTGTTGTACATCAGTGTGTACTGGTTTATTTGTAAACATTCTATTCAGTTTTTATTTTGTTCTACTTGATTAAAAATTCAATAAATGATTCTTTCAATTTGTCTCCTTATTTTACACACAAAAGATTTGAGATAAATGTATATTGAGTAAATACTAAGTGTGTCACTTTTCAGATGACATAATTTATAAGTTTTTAAAAATGTGAATGTTTCAGATGACTTAGGAAATGAAGAATTATATGTGACTATTAACTCCTTTAGGACTTGGCTGTAGCTCAAAACGGTAAAGAATCTGCCTGTGATACCGGAGACCAGGGTTCAATCCCTGGGTTGGGAAGTTCCTCTGGAGAAGTGAATGGTAATCCACTCCAGTAATGCCTGGAGAATTCCATGGACAGAGAAGTCTGGCAGGTTATAGTCCGTGGGGTCGCAGAGTTGGACATGACTGAGTGACTAACACACACATTAACTCCTTTATTAATAAAGGTTATAGTCTGTCTTTTAAGGAACTTCATTCCTGGTAATCATCTAATTTGAATGTTTTTAATGAGGTAAAGAAAGATGTTTAGCAGTTAAGAAAAATGTTTCTATAACTTTTGGAGGGTTTTACTGCCATCTAGTGGCACTGTGTCCTGTATGATTTAAATTCCTTTTAGTTTTATTTCTACTCATTTTCCCATAATTATCTTCTCTTAGTTTTTAAGCTTGTTTTTTTTTTTTCTTTTTTAAGGAAAAATATTTCAGGTGCCTAAAGTAATGGTAGAGTTTTTTGAAGATATGTGATATTATACACATACCATATATATATGATATATATATATAATTTAACATAAGTGAATAAAGATATCATTTTTAGGTACAGTAATTTCCTGTACTTTTCCCCCTCTCATTTGCTTAGATTCTCCTTCCTCTTTTCTCTGTTCTATTCTTATAATTTATATAATTTCTGTTTATATAGCTCTGTCGAGTTAGGTCATAAAACCTAGATTTTCTCCATGTGCATATAATCAGTGCTTGAGTGAATTTAATGATGTTAGCATAGACATACAATGTACACATCTTTGTTTTAGAAAAATAAGGTCATACCAGTTTCTGCATTTTATTTTTCTCACTTAGAATTCCTCTTAGAAATCTAAGATTAGTAATGTGCTGCTGCTGCTGTTGCTGCTAAGTCACTTCAGTCGTGTCCTACTCTGTGCAACCCCATAGACTGCAGCCCACCAGACACCCCCGTTCCTGGGATTCTCCAGGCAAGAACACTGGAGTGGGTTGCCATTTCCTTCTCCAATACATGAAAGTGAAAAGTGAAAGTGAAGTTGCTCAGTCGTGTCCTACGCTTAGCGACCCCATGGACTGCAGCCTATCAGGCTCCTCCGTCCATGGGATTTTCCAGGCAAGAGTACTGGAGTGGGGTGCCATTGCCTTCTCTGTAGTAATGTGCTACTTTTACTTTTTAAAATTATTCATAATTTTAAAAATATGGATATATTTTAAATTCTGTTTTCAGCAACTTCTTCATTGATTTATTTTTGCAGTTTTTGCCACCTTGAATGTAGCTGCAGTACACATCTGTGAGTGTACACCCCTTACATAGTGATAATCTATTAAATATGTTTTTCCAAGATAGTTTTTTAGCAGTCAGTTCAGTTCAGTTGCTCAGTCATGTCCGACTCTTTGCCACCCCATGAATCGCAATGGAGATTGTTAAACAAAAAGAAAATATTTTTAATTTCAGTAGCTGTTACCAGTATTGCTTTCAAAAACAACTGAAATATCAATGAATGATATATGATAATACTTTTCCCTATGTTATCTTTAGTATATTTTATAGCATTTTATACATTTTTGTATGAGGGTATAAAATTTATTTCAATTTGAATTTCCTTATTAATAGAGAATTTTACCAACTTTGTGTTTGAATTTATCCTTCTATGAAGTTTCTAATTTTAACTTTTGCAGTTTGTATATTAACACTTTATCATCCAATTTACAGACATTTTGTATCGAAAAAGATATAACACAGTTTTAACTCTTCATTCAATAACCATGTTTATCTCTTGTTTTTGAGACTGAATTTCCCAGATGTAGTTAAGAAAGTCTCTTTTACATTTGGATTGTATTCCAGGTTCATTCCTGCCTTTTTTATTTTGTAACATTTTTATTTTCCAAGTGTTACCTTTAAGCCTTAATCCCTGTGGGATTTAATTGTTTTAATAGACTTTCATAAACTTTAAAGAACTTAAAGATAACATGCACAGTTAAGTACAATATTATCACAAAGTGAACAGAACCATGTTCTCATCAGCCAGTCAGAATAATTCTTATGCCTTCTTTATTACTAAGTGTTCAGTATCATAGCATTCTCCTGATATGTGATAATCACCTTCTTGCTGCTTTTTGTATTTTTAACCTAAACTGAGTCCTTTTAAAAAAAAAAAAAAACAAAGCTTCTCTGGTGGCTCAGAGAGTAAAGAATCTGCCTGTAATGCATGAGACCCTTATTTGATTCCTGGTTTGGGAAGATCCTCTGGAGAAGGGAATGGCAACCATCTCCAGTATTCTTGCCTGGAGAATTCCATGGACAGAGGAGCCTGGTGAGCTACAGTCCCTGGGGTCGCAAGGGGTCGGACATGACTGAATGACTAACACACACAAGCTGAGTCCCTAAACAGTATAGTTTGATTAGTTGATCCTTGACCTCAATATGTTCATGTGTATTTTTATATGTTATCTTTTGCTTATTAACATGTTATTTGAGTTTTATCCATGTTATGTGTAGCAGTTAATTATTCTTGCTATATAGTATTCCATGTATGGCTGTGACTTACCTGTTTTCTTGATGGATATTTGGATTGTTTTCAGTTATGGCTATATGGAATAATGCTGCTATGGTCCCTCTTAATACATTAGTCTGATGCTTTTGTGCATATAGTTCAGTTGGATATATTGGATATATATTTCAGAGAAAAATTTGATGGCATGTATGTGTGTGTAGATACATATTTCAGAAAAAAATTGATGGGATATATGTGGGTTTATGTGTGTATGTGTTAAAAAATTTTTTTCCAGCTTAATTTTGTAATGCAGAGAACAGACATTCAATTTAGTCTTTCAAGCCACACTTTTGGCTTTCGTTGCAGTAGCACATGGGTGATTTTCCATGTTCTCCAAACTTCTTTTACTTTAAAACATACTTTGTCCTTCTATTTAAGGTGTGTATGTCATACGCAATTTAAAGCTATTTTCCTTGTCTGATTATATTTTTCTTTTAAATGGAGTATTTATTTCATTGACATTTATGTAGCTAAGTATATATATGGCTTGTATATACTGCTTTACCATTTTTTTTCTGTTTGGTCCATTTTTTGTTTTCTTTTGAATTTAAAATCTTTATTATATTTTTATACTAGCCTCAGTTATACATCATTTCAGAATTCATTTTAAT
>SJYQ01011534.1:132446-152126 GCA_006410935.1 Redunca redunca | reverse complement strand
TTTGCCATGAAGTGATGGGACCAGATGCCATGATCTTCGTTTTCTGAATGTTGAGCTTTAAGCCAACTTTTTTACTCTCCTCTTTCATCAAGAGGCTCTTTAGTTCTTCACTTTCCGCCATAAGGGTGATGTCATCTGCGTATCTGAGGTTATTGATATTTCTCCCGGCAATCTTGATTCCAGCTTGTGCTTCCTCCAACCTAGCATTTCTCATGATGTACTCTGCATAAAAGTTAAATAAGCAGGGTGACAATATACAGCCTTGATGTACTCCTTTTCCTATTTGGAACCAGACTGTTGTTCCATGTCCAGTTCTAACTGTTGCTTCCTGACCTGCCTATAGGTTTCCCAAGAGGCAGGTCAGGTGGTCCCATCTCTTTCAGAATTTTCCACAGTTTATTGTGATCCACACAGTCAAAGGCTTTGGCATAGTCAATAAAGCAGAAATAGATGTTTTTCTGGAACTCTCTTGCTTTTTCAGTGATCCAGTGGATATTGGCAATTTGATCTCTGGTTGCTCTGCCTTTTCTAAATCCATAAATTTCTCAATTTATTCAGGTCTGTTATTTAAATATTGTCTTATAGAGGCCAGTCTTGACCATTCTTTATAATAAAGTAAGTATATTTCTACCTATATAAATCCTTATCCTATTATTCTCCTTTATGTTTTTATGTTGATGACAACTGATGTTATAGTATATATTTATTTTGTCTCTACCTGCTAGAATGTAAGCTGTCTGAAGGAAAGAAATTTGTTTGTATTTTTCACTATAGCCCCTGCACTGAGGGCATTTGTTCACATATAATACATACTCAATAAATATTTGTTGAATAATGAATACATAGGTGAAATTCCTGACAGTCATAGAATTTCTCCCTGTGCTCAGTTCAAAACATTTGCTTTTTTTTTTTTTTTGTATAAGATTAGCTCTAAACATTGCTGGGCTTTATTTCGTAAGTATGCCTTTAATCTATGCATTATGAAAGTCAGAATTTTCTGAATTAAATAAGTTTATGCATTCTTTTTAAAATGACACATTACATCTTTTTCCTTTGTGATTCACTCTTAGGGTGATGAACCAAAAAGTTCTGAGGTCCTTTAGAATTTAAAAGTAGAAATTTGGCCACCAGATGGAGACCCAGTACTGACATTTATGATAGGCTGACTATCCAAGAAGTAATGGTAAAAATATAAAATGCTTGAACAAATGCCTTTTTCCCCTCCTGATTTTTTTTTTAATAATTCTCACAAATTATACTCTTTAGAGTCAGTCTTATTCAGGAAGGTTTGGTGTGTATAGCAAGTTGTCATAAAAAGGAAGCATTAAAATCTGATTCATTCGAAGATCAATAAGTGAAAAGTGATCCACACAAAGATCAGGGTACTTGTCTAATTCTGTTAAGTAAGATTGGAGGAGCACAGGGCTGTTGAAAAAAAGTTAAAAAGTAATGATCATTTGATTAGATTTTAGGAGTGAAGGGATTTGTATTAGTGGGAAAAAGGGCAGTCAGGTAAGAATATAAAAAGGAAAATAAGTCATGATGAAAGTAGCTGTAACTGAAGTGTGTTTCTTGATACAGCAGAGCAGAACAGGAATGAAGTCCACAGAGAGGCTTCCAGAGATTTGTCAGCAGCAGGATATTCTGAGAAATTCTCTAACAGGCCAGGCAAACTGGATTGTGCTTGTTCCTTCTTAAATGAGTGGAGAAGTTGGCCTATTTATCACTTTACCCCTTTGTTTTTGGTATCTTTCCATAGTGCTGTGCAGTTTGGAGACTACATGTACCTCTTATGAGATACCTAAAGCAATAAATGTTTTCCTTGGAATATGATTTCCTCAACTGAAAGACAAAAGACCACAGAAGGAAAGTGTAAAGTAACTTTTCCATATTTGCTTGCTAGGTTTCATTTACCTTGCTTCTAGAGATGGGCAACTGCACAAGAAGTTAGTGACATTTTGTGACAATGCAAGAAGAAAAATCTTTCATGGCTTATATGCTGTTTGACCCCAACATTAGAGGAAAAGTTTGCCTTTTGTTTCACTGTCACCTCACGGAGAGGTTGGTGAACTTTGCTCTAGTTTTCTTTTACTCTCTGCAAATGGCAAGTCACCTTTTAACTCAGCTCTCTGCCTCTGCTCTCTCTCCTGTTGCTTTGGCGTTTTGTACTCCTGTCAGGCTAATGTACCTAAAACAACGATGATGGAGTCTTCCCATAATCAGTCAAAGACTGCATTCAGTCTAGGGTGAATCCAAACTGTTAGGCATGATGAGGTCTACGCATCTGATCCTGCCTACAGTTTGGACTGATGGCTCATCTCGTGTGTAACTTCTGGAGCCTCCCTTAATGCTTCTGAACAAAAGCCACATAAGTCCCCTCTTCTGTATTTATGTTTTTGTTTGTACTATTGGTGTATACCTGATGCATTTTACCTAACTGTATTGATTTTTGACCTTCCATAGATTTTTGATGCTTGTCTTCTGGAATCCTCTCTTATTTCCTAGGGTCTTCAGCACTGAAATAAAAGCAATTAGTAAAACGTTGTTCAGCCTTTCAGTTTTATTTTTGTAGGAATGTGTAAAAATCATTTATTTCCTGCCATGCTCTGCTAAAGATTTTAGATAACTTTGGTTTTTAAAATTCATGCTCGAAACCAAAATAGCCTGTTGGGCAAAATGAGAAACCGTAGAGGGTATTATCATTTTAGCCTTTTAAAATGTAAATAGTTTGTCACATTTATATTACATTATGCATAATATTTAATAGGACTTATTTCTCTTTTGAACATTATATGCAAATCAGAAACCAATAAAGTCAATTCATAACCTTGTAGAACTTACCAAAAGGAAGAATTAGTTCCTCCTTGTACTTTTCTGTCAAAAATACCTACACCAGGGTCTTCCCCAGTTAAGAATCTGCCTTGCAATGCAGGGGACATGGGTTTGATCCCTGGTCGAATAACTAAGATCTCACATGCCCCAGCTACTGAACCCACATGCTCTAGAGTCCATGGGCCACAACTAAAGAGTCTGTGCACCACAATGAAAGATTCTGCTTGATGCAGTGAAGATCCTGAGTGCTGCAGCTAAGACCTGATGCAGCTAAATATTAAAAAAAAACACAATACCTGCACTAAACATGTGCAAAGCAATGTATACAACAGTAACAAGTATAGTGAAAATCTTATTAGAAAATTTCATATATCGAAAAGTGCTTTGGCTGTAATTTATTCCTTAATGAAAAAAAAATTTTTAACAGTTGCTCTTTGTCAGATACCATCCTAGGTCCTGGAAAATATTTATAAATAAAAAGGTCAACTCTTAATACTCATGGAACTTACCATCTTTGAGGATGATAAATAGAAGTAAGCAATGAGCAAACATTCTGGATAATGGTTGCTAATAGGAAAATCAGGGCAATAGTTTATAGAATAGAATGTCAACATTTTTACTTTTTCCCCTCATTTAAAAAATTATGGGAGCAGTGGTGATAGATTTGATTACAGAGTAGGGGTGAATGTCAAGACATGGCAACTTGCCTTTTGCAGGGAATATCCTAATGTGCCTCAGATCACTGGAGTTCCGAATCTTCACTGAGATTCTAGGCTTTGGTATTTTTGTGGAGTTTATCTCAAGATATTTTTTTTGCCACACAAGTGTCTTATCAAGGTATTTGGCTTACCTGATGTTTCCTACTCTATTCCATCAATGTGGTTCTATTAGTATAACGCATCAGCATTATGCTCTGTGGAATAGGAAAACAATCAAGCTCTCTATAGATTAATTTGCTTTATAGAGCCTGAGAGTTGACCTACTTTGAGGCGAAACAGTGAGAAGTTACTTCTGTCACTGCTAAGTAAGAACAGGCTGCTCTGAGTATTCTCTGTCGGATGGTAGAAAAAGAATTCACCAGAGCAGTAGCTGCCTGCCAGGTGCTAGGCGTTGGGTTGATTTACTTTAGTGGAGTGGCCGCATCTGGACCAGCAGCTTCAATTGGCATAATTGCTTGATTAGGCTGTCCTTCTTTAAGATACATCTTGGAGTTAAACAGGACTGTATTAGGAATCCTTACCTCAGCAGCTTTCAAAAATTTGGTGGTATCCTAATCTCTATAATTCTCCAGAGATATCTGGTATTTTTATAAATGTATTCTTTAGGTAGGTAGCTGTTACTCCAGAGGCCCTTCCACTTGGCCCTTCACACCGTGAAAGACTTTACTTTTTTAAAAGTTCATGTACCAGGGGACAGTCCTGGTGGTCCAGTGGCCAGACAATGCAGGGGACCTGGGTTTGGTCCTTGGTTGGGAAATTGGATGCCACAGCTGGGAGTTCACACACTGCAGCCAAAGGTCTCAAGTGCCACAGCGAGGACCGAGGATCCTGCAGGTTATAACTGTGGCCCGGTGAAACCAAAGAAATAAATGGATAATTAAATATATAGACATTTTTAAGAGTTAAAGTGAGGATTCCTCTTTTTTTCCCCTACTGTATCTGTTTCAACTATATATCAAGGGTCTGGGGAAATGGCTGTAGGTTGAGACTGTTGTCACTCTGAGTGTCTATAAAAAACTAAGACTGAACTCCTTTTGTCTTTGAATAGATGATCACAGTGGCTTTCTGGACTCAGAGGGTTTAACATTAACTCAAAGCTATGTTCAACAATCTTCCAAACACCTAGATATTTCTATACCCCCAAAGCCTCACATTTTATCCCCTTGGGAAAAATCAGGATTTATGGGATGTACTTAAATACCTCACCATCCCTTCACTTAAGGGGCTCAGTGTCTCTAACTCAGAACTAAGTATTTTGTGAAGAACTATGACTCTATTTTGGTGGCTCATGTCATGATGTTCATCACATTCAAGAGGTTTTTGAGTTATACAAATCATGTAGAATCTTAGAAAGCTGCCCATTCATCTAAGTCCTCTCTTCAGTTTTCTAGTATCAAAGGTCATTAGTACTCAGAACATCCTGACTATAGCTATATAGCTATATAGTTCTTTCCCTTGGGTGGTTAGGTGTGACTTCTAGGCTTATACTGTCCAGAGAACTGATCATTACATAGGAATCCTGGTACCTATATCACTTACAGGCATCATCACCAGCATCCTTGCCCTACAAAGAATGCACACCATAACACTTTTCAAAGATGCTCTCATTTCCCTCAACATTTATATTTCTGAATTCCTTGATTAAGTTAGTATCTTCTAAGTTTTCTTGAGGGGCATAGGATAATGGGAGAGTAGACCATTCATAATGAACAGCATTCCTGTCGCCCCAAGTTTTTGGATCCTTTCTTTGATATATTATACTAAGAATTTTCTTAGGCTTCGTTTAAGATAGTTACATTGTGAACAGTTTTTTGTTTGTTTTGGTTTTTGAAGTTTAGAAGGGGCTCTGCCAGTACAGTTAGATGTAAATAATCTGTAAATAGAGGGTACCCAGAGTACTTCATTAGTTCACAGATACTAAGATTTTCTTCTATTGTAATTTTTGTGTTTACAGTTTTATTTTTGCCCTTTGCATTTGGATCTTTGATTACGATGCATTGTAGGGACTTTATATGTTATCTTCTTTAATTTCTTTACTGTTTTGTGGTTATACTAATTTATACTCCCATTAATCCTTACCTGCACCATGGCTTACATTAGTGGTATTAACACTTTTTGTTCATTAGATGGTAAATGTTTTGTTGCAGTTGAACAGTTTTTCTTTGTCTATTAGCATTTCTAATTATTTAAAGTAGGTGTGATTTACCATTAATTTCTTTTGCTCATCATTGTTAAAATGTCATCTACTCAATGACTTGTATTTTAAACTTGCAACCCCTGCCATGCAATCTTGATTCTCCTTAAACTACTCTGTTTTTAGTTTTTTCCATAATGCTCATCACCTTCTAGTATAATTTTATTTATCAGGTTTACTGTTTATTGTCCATTTCTCATGGATATCTCTATGGAATGTCAGGTCTATAAGGAAGGATAGTTGTCTTTTTGGTACATTGGTATATCTAGAATAATACCTGGCAAATAGTAGATGCAGGTATTCCCTGATATCCAAGTGTAGAGCATTCCTTTGAAATCTTTTGTAAGCTGAAATGGCATCAAGTGAAGAAGCAGTTACCTGAGTACTTACCTTGCTAATGGATGCAGAAAATGAATTGAGGAAAGGCACAGATCCCAGGTGGCGCTAGTGGTAAGGAATCCACCTGCCAATGGAAGAGACTTAAGAGATGCGGTTTTAATCCCCTGGTTGGGAAGATCCCCTGGAGAAGGAAATGGCAACATACTCTCCAGTATTCTTGCCTGGAGAGTCCCATGGACAGAGGAGCCTGGTGGGTTGTGGTCCATAGGCTCGGAAAGAGTCGGACACGACTGAAGCAACTTCACACGAAAGCACAGCTGCTCACAGAGTTCAAAGCTGTGGTGTCTTGATGCTCAGATACTGAGTATACATACACATCTGTGGAAGGAGCTTGGTGGTGCTACTCTTGTTACTCAGGGTGTACACTGCCTTTATAAAGGCTCTTTGCAAAACATGCACATCAACATAATGGGTGAGATTATTCCTTCATAAAATCGAAAATCCTCTTGGAATTTCTTTTGTTCAGCAAAAACAGGCACTAATGTAAGACTTTTGTAAAAGCAAAGTAGCATAAAGCAAACTTTCAAAAGGTGGGGAATACCTGTACTTGTTATAGACTTCCTCCTTTCCTTCCTTCTCCCCTGCTCCAGCTTCATGTGCTGAAATCACCAGTGCATTAGAACATGACTGTATTTGTAAAGAAAGTCTCTAAAAAGGAAATTAGGTTAAAATGAGGTTATTAGGGTGAGTCATAATCCAGGACAACCAGTGTCCTTATAAGAAGAGGGAATTTGGTTATAGACATACACAGAGGGAAGTCTGTGTGAAGACACAGGGTAAAGACAGTTACATGTCTACAAGTCAAGGATAGGGTCCTCAGAAGAAACCAACTCTGCCGAAACCGTGATTTTGGACTTCCAGCTTCTGTAATTGTGAGAAAATAGATTTCTGTTAATGCCACCCAGTCTGTGTTACTTTGTTAGCAGCCCTCGCAAACTAATACAGTGTTCAATATATATTTGTTGAGTTGCATTTATACTCTTATTGGAAAATTGGCCTTCTTTTTATTTCTTATAGCATGCAAAGCTTTTTTAAAAAAGAAGGCAAATATTAATGAACAAAGGAGCCTGGCGGGCTACAGTCTGTGGGGTTGTGAGAGTTGGACACAGCGACTAAACCACCACCCACCATGTTTCTAAGAATATTTACCTTCTCTTGTTGAAAATTTACTTTCCCAGTTTTTCTCTTCCTGTTTAGCTTTGTTTACATTTGGTTATCTTTTAACTCTGTTTACAGTGAGGTTTTACAGTTTTTGTACACAAATGCTCAGTATTAGTGAGGTGATTTTAGTTGCTAAGTCGTGTCTGACTCTTGTGACCCCATGGACTGTAGCCTGCCAAATCTCTGTTGGTGGGATTTCCCAGGCAAGAATACTGGAGTGGGTGGCCATTTCCTTCTCCAGGGGATCTTCCCTGACCCAGGAATCAAACCTGGGTCTCCTGTATTGCAGGCAGATTCTTTACTGACTGAACTACCAGTGAAATCAGTAATTTCTTAGTATCTTTGGGGTTATTTCTGAGATTTTCATTGTGTCTATTTCTATTATCTGTTTATTCTGGTGCCAATATCATACTTCTTAACTGTGGCAAATTTATAGTATGTTTTAACATCTATCTCTCTTATTTTCTTCTTCATGGATACAATATCTTCAAATTTGCATGAGAATCCTGTTACGATTTAGTGCCTTGATTTTTGCTGCAAGTGTGATAGTTAAAATTGTATTTGTTTGAATTCCTTTAAATTGGTCATTTTCTTTCAGACTACAGAATTATCTCATATAAGTCCATTTAAAAAAATGACTATTTTTTTTCTCATCATGTTATTAATGGATGCATTTGGGGTGGGGGAAGTGTATTTTTCTAATATTAGAAGTTACATAATTTCTTTAAGTGAGAATGAAAAGACTAATTTACATACTTTTTATTTATTTAAGTTAGAGAGGTCTAAGGCATAGGAAAAGAGTAGGCATGGCCTCGTAACAATAATCTCACCCATTATGTTGATGTGCATGTTTTCAGAGTTTTTATTTTGTTTTTAATGCAGCCCTACTAGTTAGATCCTAGCAGGTGGTGTGAGGCAAGTGAGTAGCCTAGCAGGCTCCCAGGACCCTGAGAATGGGTGCCTCTTTCAGTTTCGTTATTCTCTTGTTTCAGCTTCTCTTGTTTCACTCTTGGCTCTTCTAAGGGTAGGCTGGGTGTCTTAAGGGTCACCCTTCCAAGCGTGTGCAAACAGGTGCTGCTGGCAGAATTTACTGCCCACATGTTACTTCACAGCCCAATCCCACCTACAGTTGCTGAGGCCCAGGTTGTGTTAGTGGAGGTTTCCCCTGGGAAATTTACTTCCAAGTTAGGGATTTTCTTCACTTGTAATAATTTAGAATTTGCCTTTTCCTTATTTTTCTTTCTCTTAGGGTATGTTTTACAGGAATTCCTGATATGTGTGTATATTCCCCTCCCTTTGAAATGGGGGAATCTCTGTTTATGCTTAGTCATTTCAATTTCAATGAGGAGATAAATATATTGGATCATTTTGTGATCTTGAAGGTTAATACTTTAGTGTATTTTCTTCTAGAATTTTTTTCAAGTATATATTTTATACATAGCTGAAATAAAAATTCTGTAGAGTTTTCTGCCTTTTTTTTTTTTTAATTGAAAGTGGTTAGTCACTCTGTTTCTGTCTCTTTGTGACCCCATGGACTGTAGCTTGCCAGGTTCCTCTGTCTATTAAATTCTCCAGGGAGGAATAATGGAGTGGGTAGCCATTCCCTTCTCTAGGGGATCTTTCTGACTCAGGGATTGAGACTGGCTGTCCTCATTGCAGGCAGATTCTCTACCATTTGAGCCACCAGATTTGACATTTTTACCTGACATTATATCAGAATATTTCACTGAGTTTTGGTGAACATGTTTTTAATGACTGCATAACACTCCATTAAAAGGATATAGGGACTTCCCTGGTGGTCCAGTGGCTAAGACTAGGCACTCCCAATGCGGGGGGCTCAGGGTCCATCCCTGGTCAGAAAGCTAGATCCCACATGCTCCAACTAAGAGTTTGTATGCTGCGACTAAAGATCGCACATGCCAGAAGATGGAAGATCCTGGGTGCCCCAACTAAGGCCTGGCTCAGCCAAGTAAATATTTTAAATAAAAAGGATATAGTAAGTTCTTTCTCAGCCATTTGACGTCTTATTGTTTGTACATAAGAGATATTATAGGCTTACTGACAATGTAGTTTGCTGTAAATGTGCATCTACTGTATGCAGCCCTGTTTTAGTTGGGATTAGGATGATACATTGTGATGAAATATATAAAAAGTTCTCTTGGAATACTAAGGAGAGAGTAATTGATTGATACTTGGTATTTGTGGGTATAGTTTCACCAATGAGTGGCATTTGAAATGACCTTGAAGGCTTAGTAGTTGTTATAGAGTTAGGAAGAAAGCATTCAAGGAAGAAAGAACAGCATAAATAAAGCCATAGAACAGAAAAAAAAAATGGAATTCAGTGCTGACCTGTTTATCTGTGCTTACAGTAATTCAGTGATAAGTCTAGGCTGTATCCTAGTGAGTACTTTAACCATATCCCTTTTTAGACCCCAATAGCTGTTGATAAGAAAATCTAGTTATATTATTTGTATATTATGTCCACATATTTTCGCCTCTCTCCTTTCTGATGTCATCTGTGAAAAATAAAATAGGTTTGATATGTGTCTTTTGTTTTCTTCTATTGAATTTAAATTCATTAGTTTTGTAAGAAATTATTTTGGTACAAGGCAATAGCCATAGAAAAATAAGAACCAACTTTGGAAGTGTCTGCAAGATCTTATGTGGAAATGAAGAAATAGTTTTTAAAGAAATAATTGTGGTGTTTTTAGCTAGTATGAACAACAGAACATAATATAGAAGAAAATCTCTTTTTTACTTCCCACCCTTACTTGTTTGTGTGCACTTCTCTTAACATTGAGTATATTTAAGAACTGCTGAGAATAAAGAATTCTGAGAACAAAGGATCTATATCACACATATTGTAAGCTTTAAGTGGGCATTTTATGTGTGTTTTAATGTTGCCAGTATATATATTAGGAGTGGAAATCACCAACTCTGGAAACAAGGAGGCCTTTTATCAAATTAGTAAAAGGGCAGTGAGATTTGTTAAGGCCAGAGATGTAATGGTTAGATAATATGTCAAGTCTGTGGAGAGCACTAATTGCAGCAAGAGATTAAAGTCTCTGTTGAAATCACTTAAAGCTCTAAAGACTTGCTGAAGTAAATCAGAACAATGCCCCGTGTCACAGCGCTATCAGCACCCAATGTTCATTCATCATGTGCTTCTACGTTTTGCCTTGAGTGTTTCCACAATTGTCCTCAGGACAGTGTGACTGTAGTTATCATACTGAGGAAGATTAAGAGCTTTGCACCTCTAATAGCAAACCTGCAATTACCCAATGGGGGAAGACACCACAGATTAAGTGCAACA
Source organism: Redunca redunca (assembly GCA_006410935.1). NCBI lineage: Eukaryota > Metazoa > Chordata > Mammalia > Artiodactyla > Bovidae > Redunca > Redunca redunca. Next base: position 141,508 of record SJYQ01011534.1, on the reverse strand, counting down.
AAAGGGAGATCTACATCACCTTAATTTATTCAGGCCACCAACCTGGGGAAGCTACTTAATAAAATAATTCTGAACTTGGCCAAACTTTATGGCAGTTATCTTTCAATTTGAAAATTAGTAAATTAACCTTTCTGGCATAATCATGTGTGAAAGTAGCTCAGTCGTGTCCAAATCTGACTCTTTGTGACCCATGGACTGTTTAGTCCATGGAATTCTCTAGGCCAGAATACTGGAGTGGGTAGACTTTCCTTTTTCCGGGGGATCGTCCCAACCCAGGGATCGAACCCAGGACTACGACATGGCAGGCGGATTCTTTACCAGCTGAGCCACAAGGGAAGCCCAAGAATACTGGAGTGGGTAGCCTATCCTTTCTCCAGGGGATCTTCCCGAGCCAGCTATCAAACTGGGGTCTCCTGCATTGCAGGCAGATTCTTAGCAACTGAGCCATCAGGAGATAATCATGGCTAGGTCTCAGATCTAAGCAGTTAGATGTCCTTCTCCCCACCCAGCCTTTTCTTACTAATACCTGTATTAGAAAAGAGATGCTCTTTAAACATATGTGGTTGGCTCTTAGGGGAATTCCATCCACTCTCCAATAAACAGAATACTTTTCCTATACCAGGGACAATACAAGGCTGTTGAAAATCACACTGTAAGGTTAAGGTGCTGGTAGTACAAATGTTAGGTGTTGTTTGATTCTAAGCTTTGTGGTTCAAAAGATACTGTGACAGGACATTTAGAATTGGGTGTAGAATGGCAGGCAACTTTCGAGGGAAGAAATGGATTTTTAAAAGCAAATTTTGGATAAAATATAAATATATGAAGTTTTAATTTTAAAAACTTTTTTAGGTTTAGAGTTTTTGTGAATTTGTGAACACATATATTCTGTGATAGAACATGGTTTATCAAATTATTTTTTTCTATGTGGATATGTAAAGTCCTATAAAATATACTTCATATTTTTTAAACAAATTTCTCTTTAAATATGTAAAATCCAAGTGTTTTTCATTATTTTTACATAATAAAGCTTTTTAAAGATAGAGACACCATTCTTAAAAAAAACAGGTATTAGAATTAAAAAACAAACTTGAATGCTGTTGGGTATGGAGGTCTGCTAGGGATATTGTCCCTAAAATATTTTTTCCCCTGGGATTCTCTCACTTGTGTACTGTCACCATGCAGGTTAAAAATGGTCTGTCCCTAGGGCTGTGTTAAGACTTTAGAGGCCATAAATGCTAAAAGGAATAGTAGTACATGGATGGTTTTATATCATTGTTAAAAAATACTGAAGAGTGAGAATAATAAAGGTGTCTGTTTTTATTCTGTTTATGATGACTACTCCAATGCTCTCCATTCACACATACATGCATATGTTTATTCATTTAAAAATATTTTTGATGCCCTTGCATGCGTTTAATCTAATACTGACTTCCTCATTAGAACTCAGTCATATAATTTTTCTTTTTTTTTTAATATAATTCCCTTCTGCCTAAAATTTTCTCAGAATTTATGGCCAATATCATATTGATACCCTTTAAGCTAAAATCAGCCCACTGTGTGTGTTGTGCACATACACACACACACACACACACACACACACACACATAAAATGTGTATATGTGTATAGGTATATGTGTATATATACTCATACATGTAGTAGTACAGTTTCATTTTTATGAGCTTTTTAGAATTTTCAGTGTTTTAAAACTATGTGACTGATAAAATAGAAATAGGTTGGAGGGAGAGGAAGAAAAATCCTCATTCTGTTACCTCTCTGCTTTGGAAACATGAGGATTTTACTTGAAGTGTCTACCTTGTTTCCTTGCATTAAATTACTTCCAGCAAGTGAAATTTGTTACCTGGATAAATAGACTACACTTGTCTCAAATATCATGATTCCAAAAAAGATCTTGTTCTCGTAGCATTTCCCTCCGGGACGCAGAATTGATTCATTCTACAGATATTTTGGTGTGTCTACTGGATGCAAATCATTCCATAAATATTTATGCAAGGTCTGTGTTTGGGACACAAATGAATAATATCATTCCTGACCTCAAGAAGTTTATTTCTGATAGGAGAAATGAGAAAATTAGAATTATCTGTAATAAAAGGTGAACTAGAGTAAGTTCTGCATTAATGTCCATTTAATATTTAAGGAGTTAGGGCAGAGTAAGATTTAGTGTCATAAATGTATTTTAATTTTAGCTCTAACCAACAAGACTTTTTTTTTCATTCTTGCACTCCATGAGCATGGAGGTGAATTCATTTCTGGAGAGAACACTGTCTCTTTTTCCATTAAGAGACAAAGCAATTAAATGGAGAGTTTAAAATTTTTCTGTGTGCTTTGCCATACAGGAAGTTATCTTGCTCTTCCCACTCAAATAATGAAAGCAAACAAACAAAGGAAAACACCTGCTTATTTCACCTCTAATTGTGTTTTCTTTCATCCTGCCCCCCAAGGGCCAGATTCAGTCAACAGCTGTGCACCATGTGTGCCCAGAATCTGTAGAAATTTGTGTGTGTCTGCAGAGCACACTTTTTTTTTCATGGCATAGTCATGATTTAGTTTATTTTTTCCATTGTAGTGTTTGAGAGTATGCATGATGAGAAATAATACACACATACTTATAATTAAAGTGGTCTTTTAAAGCACATTTGAAGTTGTATCACATTCATCTCCTAATATTTGGCAGCTACAAGGACATGTGAAGAGTTGCACTCCCTATGGCTTACTTTTTCATGGGGAAGGGGAGAGGTCTAGCTGCTTTCACAGTAATTAATCGGTAGACTTTAACTAGAGAATCATATTCTGTGGAGTTTTTATGATTGGGGATATGGAAACTTCATTTCTGGGCTTCCCAGATGGCACTAGTGGTAAACCTGTCATTGCAAGAGACTTAAGAGATGCAGATTCAATTCCAGGATCAGTCCTGAGTTGGGAAGATCCCCTGGAGGAGGGCATGGCAACCCATTCCAATATTCTTGCCTGGAAAATCCCATGGACAGAGGAGCCTGGAAGGCTACAGTCCATGGAATGACAAAGAGTAAGACAGGACTAAAGTGATTTAGCATGCCTGCAGGCAAACTTCATGTTTGCAAATAGGACACTGCTGAGAAAGAGCTATGCAGGGGTCACAATTTGAATACTGATTTTTCTTTAATATTTTAGGTTATGAATGTCAGAGCTGGTATTTAGGTGCTCCTCATAAAGGATTTCAAAATGTTATTAACATTACTCTTATGAATCTTCTTGTTTCATATGGGGGCATAGAACTGACTAGTCAGTTAATATGCAGTAAAAGAGAAGTATAATCTTTCTGAAACTTCTTTGGTAAGTTCGTTTTTATTTATAGTTCTGCCTTGTTGCTAGAGGCTCCCAGTCATGGTCAGGTGCTTAGGTAAAGTGCTGAACCACTTAACTTTTCCTAGATTATAAATGAGTTTATCTTATTTCAAATGGTCTTAATTTAAGACAGCCTACGTTCTTTAAAAACAGTGACCCTCAACCAAATAAATCAAGGAATGAATAAATCAGAACTCTAGAAAACCTCAGTCTAGTTTATCAAAGTCCTGATATTGTGGTGATGAAATAAAGCAGTAGCCAGTTGCAAGTGACAAATGGCTAAATTGATTAACATTCCCCTTTAAAATTAACGTTAAAGAAATTCATACATGAGATCATATCATCCTTAAAGTAGTCTAGCAGACCCACAATGCCATATGGATTTGTTTTCACCAAGAAGAAATTATGGTTTTTGAAATTATGAATATGCTTGATTTGTTCTATAGTAGCATCAATTTTTTACTCTTTTTAGTTTCTGTTATTTGTTCTTGCCTTTGGTTGATATTATGTAGTCTTTGAGGGACTTTTTGTAAGGTCATTTTTGAGCTTGTTTCTTGCAAATGATGCTTTGTGACTATCAATACTGCTGATTCCTGCAGTGTGTGCTTCTTTTCCTTCTGGACTTTCAGCAGAGGTACCCCAACCAACGAGTGAGACATCAGTGTCCACTCAGTCATGTCCGACTCTTTGTGACCCCATGGGTTGTAGCCCACCAGGCTCCTCTGTCCATGGAATTCTCCAGGCAAGAAAACTGGAGTGGGCTGCCATTCCCTCCTCAGTAGTTACCCTTTGTTCTGCTGATCATCTTCACAGTCCCACCAGGCATAGCCTGATAGTGATTTCCTGGGTTTCCCAATAAAGGTTGGAGCTTATCTCCATAAACTATCATGACGCTGTTGAAGGGAAACAACAGGACACAAAGTCTGCAACTATTTTCCCTGACATAAATTATATAAAAATAACAGTTGTAATAGATGTGAAAGCTACTGGCTTAATTAATCAGACATTTCAAAATTTTATAATAAAGTAAATTGATTTGAATTTTGATGAGAGTATAGCCTGCTCAATTAAGTGTGGTAATGAAGATTTACAAGATGAGTAGAAGTATTTGCAGTTGACTTATACATCAATCATTGATATAATCTTTTTCATTTCTTTTCTGCCCATTTAATTCTGTATGGCATGTGTGGTTCAGGAAACTATTCTTTAAACTGCCATAGTAGCCAGAATTTTGGCATATCCTCTAGGCTGCTACAGTGTCTATGTTTGTGATTTGGAGGATTGCATATCCTTGATGAGATTGAATTAGACACAGTGTTTTGAGGAATCCTGTGTCCAGTGATGTTATTATTGTTGCTTATCCTTATTTACGTATAACTGTCATATTGCAGAACATTTATCTCTGCCACGTTTAGTATGGATAGATAAAAAGAAAATATCTGACCTTAACAAATTGACATTGATTCGGATTACGTTTACTATTGTGTTCATATTGTCATATTACTGCTTTCAACTACTAGCACATTTGGTAAAAAATATTTAGTTTTTCTTATCAGTAGTGGTGTTATTTTTATTTATTTATTTATTTTTGCCTTAAGCTTTTTCTAGTTGCTGACCAATCACTATTCTCAGAAGATTGAGTAAGATCTGTTCTGTGTAACTTCTCTGTCATCTTTGCTGAAGAAGTATCTTTTGATGAACAGATTTTTCTAGAATTTTTCCTTTGTCAAGTTTAGTGATCAGCCTGTTTAGGAGGATTACATATGCATTATTATTGTTCAGTTGCTAAGTCATGTCAGACTCTTTGAGACCCCATTAACTGTAGCACACCAGGCTTTTCCCTGTCCTTCTCTCTCTCCCGGAGTTTGCTCAAACTCATGTCCATTAAGTTGGTGATGCCATCCAACCATCTCATCCTCTGTCATCCGCTCCTCCTGCCTCAATCTTTCCAAGCATAAGTGTCTTTTCCAAAGAGTTGGTTCTTCGCATCAGGTGGCCAAAGTATTGGAGCTTCAGCTTCAGCATCAGTCCTTCCAATGAGTATTCAGGGTTGATTGCCTTTAGGATTAACTGGTTTGATCTCCTTGCTGTCCAAAGGACTCTCAAAAGAGTCTTCTCCAATACCACAATTTGAAAATATAAATTCTTTGGTGCTCAGTCTTCTTTATGGTCCAACTCTCACATCTGTACATGACTACTGGAAAAACCATAGCTTTTCAGTAAAGTGATGTCTCTACTTTTTAACATGTTGTCTAGTTTTGTCGTAGTTTTTCTTTTGAGGAACAAGCATCTTTTAATTTTGTGGCTGCAGTCACCATGCAGTGATTTTGGAGCCCAAGAAAATAAAATCTCTCACTATTTCCAGTTTTTCCCCATTTATTTGCCATGAGATGATGGGAATGGATGCAATAATCTTCATTTTTTGAATGTCGAGTTTTAAGCCAGCTTTTTCTCTCTCCTCTTTTACCCTTATCAAGAGGCTCTTTAGTTCCTCTTTCCTTCCTGCCATTAAAGTGATATCATCTGCATATCTGAGGTTGTTGATATTTCTCCTGGTAATCTTGATTCCACCTTGTGAGTCATCTGGCTGGCCGTTTTGCATGATGTAATCTGCATGTAAGGTAAATGAGCAGGGTGACAGCATACAGCCTTGTCATATACCTTTCCCAATTTTGAACCAGTCTGTTGTTCCATGTCTAGTTCTATTGCTTCTTGACCTGCATACAGGTCTCTCGGGAGGCAGATAAGGTGGTCTGGTATTCCCGTCTCTTTAAGAATTTTCCATAGTTTGTTGTGATCCACACAATCTAAGGCTTTAGCATAGTTAGTGAAGCGAAAGTTGTGGGGAAAAGAATATCTGAGCTCACTCTTCAGATCCTCTTGAGAAAAAAATAGTTCCAAAAAGCAAACCATGTTGAACATATCAACATTTCTCTTATGATTTATAGATTCTATGGATAATATAAAAATTAAAGTTCAGTATCCACCAATTCAAACATTTGATTTCTAGTATATCTTTTTTTTTTCCCCCTAATTGAGTTGATGGGTTACATTGGAGGAAAATAAAAACATTACTCATATAAGGAGAGATTCTGAGTAAAGAATATTGCCAGTGCTGACTCTTTTCCAGGTTAGCGGTTTCAACATTCATGCTTTATTTCAGTGTTATACATTGTTTAGTTAATATGTGGTGGTTCTCTGCAAGAAAAGAAAGTGTCTTGTAGAGTCAGTGCTGTTTTGTCAGACTATTAGTAGTAGAAGTTTGTGATATATCTAGAGAAGGAAAAAGAATGCTGCTAGCCTTATCATTGCTTAATTATAGATTCATTTTGACAGTTTTCCTGAAGTTGTTAGTTCCTGTTAAGGAATTTCAGGATTAAACAATCTAAATCATTGGAAAACAGATTGAGTTTTCCCTATGATTTAACTAAAGACAATAAAAAAAATACTCATATCCTCAACAAAATGTCACCTTTATCTCTGAAAGATTCTGTGCCCCACCCTAATTACTTCATCCTCCATTCATATTAATATAACCAAACTCCTGATTTTAGTGATGATTACTCCAGTACTATTCTGTATGGTTTTTACCACATTTCTATCTGATCTAAAATATGGTATTAATTTTGTACTTCTCAGTTTTTATATAAATAAAATTTTAATTGAATAGTATATTATAGAAGTTCATCCATTTTTATGGTGTTCAGTTCAGTTCAGTTGCTCAGTCATGTCCAACTCTTTGTGACCCCATGAATCGCAGCACGCCAGGCCTCCCTGTCCATCACCAACTCCTGGAGTTCACTCAGACTCATGTCCATCGAGTCAGTGATGCCTTCCAGCCATCTCATCCTCTGTCGTCCCCTTCTCCTCCTGCCCCCAATCCCTCCCACCATCAGAGTCTTTTCCAATGAGTCAGCTCTTCACATGAGGTGGCCAAAGTGCTGGAGTTTCAGCTTTAGCATCATTCCTTCCAAAGAAATCCCAAGGCTGATTCCTTCAGAATGGACTGGTTGAATCTCCTTGTTGTCCAAGGGACTCTCAAGAATCTTCTCCAACACCACAGTCCAAAAGCATCAATTCTTCAGCGCTCAGCCTTCTTCACTGTCCAACTCTCACATCCATACATGACTACTGGAAAAACCATAGCCTTGACTAGACAGACCTTAGTTGGCAAAGTAATGTCTCTGCTTTTGAATATACTATCTAGGTTTGTCATAACCTTTCTTCCAAGGAGTAAGCGTCTTTTAATTTCATGGCTACAGTCACCATCTGCAGTGATTTTGGAGCCCAAAAAAATAAAGTCTGACACTGTTTCCACTGTTTCCCCATCTATTTCCCATGAAGTGATGGGACCTGATGCCATGATCTTCGTTTTCTGAATGTTGAGCTTTAAGCCAACGTTTTCACTCTCCTCTTTTACTTTCATCAAGAGGCTTTTTAGTTCTTCTTAACTTTATGATGTAGCTGTACTTAATTTGTTTCCCAATGCTGATAATTTGTTTCTGTTTTTCCTTATTTGTCTGGCTAGAAGCTTATCAGTTTTATTGATCTTTTAAAACAATCAGCTTTTGGTTTCTTTGACTTATTTTTTTCTATTCCTTTTGATTTTCAGTTTGATTGATTTATGCTCCTTATTTTCTTTCGTTCTACTTTTTTATTTTTCTGATTTTTAGTGTAAAGATTCAGGTAGTTGATTTGAAACCTTTTCTTTTTTACATAAGTATATATTATCCTCTAAGCTCTACATTGTCTGTGTCTCACACATTCTGTGACATAGTAGTTATATTTCATTTAGCTAGATTTTGAAAAGCTGAACTTCATCATATTGTATGTATCATCTTACAGCTTGCTTCTTATATTCAACTTTTTGCTTTTGAATTTTAACCAATGTGATACGTGAAGATATGATTTATTTATTTCAGCTACTTCATACTATTCATCATGCCCATAGACAACATTTTATATATCTGAATCTATACTTCTGGACAGTTCTTACTTATTTTTGCTATCATAGTCAGTTCTGTAATGAATATTTTTGTATATGTCTCCTTTTACTTATTATTACTTTGTTGACTAGAAGTGTAAATTGTGGGTGATGTCATTCTGTAAGTATCAGCCAAGTAGAGTTGCTTGGTTCACGTCTTCCAAATGCTACTGATTTTCTCTCTACAATTCTAAATGTTTATGTCCTTAACAAGGGGACTTAATAATAAATGAAGCAAGACAATTATACAGAACTACAAAAATGAAATAAATTTATAATTATAACAGGATATTTTAGTACCCTAATATTAGTAAGGTTATAGAAGACTTGAGAGTACAATCAACCAACCTGACCTAGTTGAAATTTATAGTATACCTTATCCAACAACAGCAGAATACATTCTTCTCTAGTGCACATGAGATATTCATCAAGACAGACTATATACTGGGCCATAGAACAAACTTGATATTTAGAAAAATTAAAATTATACTAAGTTTGTTCTCTGACTATGGTGAAATTAGCAATTAATAATAGAAAAATATCTATAAAAATCCCCCAAACTTATAAAGTTAAACAATACAAATCCAGAGGTCAAGAAGGAAATTACATGGTATATTAAAAATTATTTTCAGTAAAATGAAAGCAAAAGCACTGCATATCTATAGGATGCAACTAATGCAGTTCTTAGAGGAAAATCTACAGCATTAAATATTTATATTAGGAAAGAGTAAGGGT
>SJYQ01011534.1:36872-124360 GCA_006410935.1 Redunca redunca | reverse complement strand
CAACCTAGATAGCATATTCAAAAGCAGAGACATTACTTTGCCAACTAAGGTCCGTCTAGTCAAGGCTATGGTTTTTCCTGTGGTCATGTATGGATGTGAGAGTTGGACTGTGAAGAAGGCTGAGTGCCGAAAAATTGATGCTTTTGAACTGTGGTGTTGGAGAAGACTCTTGAGAGTCCCTTGGACGACAAGGAGATCCAACCAGTCCATTCTGAAGGAGATCAGCCCTGGGATTTCTTTGGAAGGAATGATGCTAAAGCTGAAACTCCAATACTTTGGCCACCTCATGTGAAGAGTTGACTCATTGGAAAAGACTCTGATGGTGGGAGGGATTGGGGGCAGGCGGAGAAGGGGACGACCGAGGATGAGATGGCTGGGTGGCATCACTGACTCGATGGACGTGAGTCTGAGTGAACTCTGGGAGTTGGTGATGGACAGGGAGGCCTGGCGTGCTGCGATTCATGGGGTCGCAAAGAGTCGGACATGACTGAGCGACTGAACTGAACTGAACTGAACAGTCTTCACATTCTTTTGTCTTGTTGTATTTTGGGGTAGCAGATTGGGAGATGGTTTAAACTACTTAACTCCCATGTATATATGTGTGTATATATCTATTAAATCCCAAGTAAGAATTTTTCTGGGAACTGTGGAAAGCTTGAATACATAGATGGAGAGAAAAATCTATGGATTCAGCTGCAGGTTGCCCTCCGAAGAGTTTGCACCATTTTCCCCCTACTACCAGTGTATTAGAGCATGTTTCCCTTATGCTTTTCACATCAAGCATTTTGATCTTTCTCAAAATTATTTATATAAAATTCTAATTTAGTTATCATTTATTTAATTATAGCTAAAGTTGAATGCCTTCTTAAGCATCCATTATCCATTTTTTTTCTATAAAATCTCTCTGTACAGTCACCCATTTTTCTATTTAAGTTTTGGCCCTTTTATAAGTAGATTTTGAAGGAAATATTATTTATTTTCTGTTTCAGGAAAATTATGGCTCTTATAAATATATTGCAAATATTTATTTTTGGTTTGCTGTGTTCTTATTATTTTGTTGATATTTTTCATGTTGTATTTTTATTAAATTTCTATTGGTGTATAGGTGATTTACAATGTTGTGTTAGTTTAAGGTGTACAGCGAAGGGAATCAGTTATACATATATGTATATCTACTTTTTAAAAAGACCTCAAATACCCAAAGCAATCTTGAGAAAAAAAAAAAGAGCTGGAGGAATCAGGCTCCCTGACTAAAGACTGTACTACAAAGATACAAAAGTAATCAAAACAGTATGATACTGGGTATTCCTTGGCAGTCCATTGGTTAGGACTCTACACTGTCACTGTTGAGGGCCCAGGTTCAACCCCTGATGAGGGAACGAAGATCCCACCAGCCATGCAGTGTGGCCAAAACAAAGAGAAACCATTCTGATACTGGCACAAAAACAGAAATATAGATCAATGGAACAGGATAGAAAGCCCAGAGGTAAACCTGTGCACGTGTGATCTCCAAGTCTAGACAGAGGAGGCAAGAAGATACAGTGGAGAAAAGACGGTCTCTTCAATAAGTGGTGCTGGGAAAACTGGACAGCTACATGTATAAGAATGAAATCAGAACACTCCCTAACACAGTACATAAAAATAAATTCAAAATGAATTAAAGACCTAAATGTAAGGCAAGGTACTATAAAATTCTTATAGGAAAACATAGAACGCTCTTAATATAAATTGCAGCAAGATATTTTTTGATCCACCTCCTAGAATAATGGAAATAAAAATAAATGAGACTTGAATAAATTTAAAAGTTTTTATACACAAAGGAAACCACAAGCAAAATGAAAGACAGCCCTCAAAATGGGAGAAAATATTTGCAAATGAAGCAACTAACAAGGGATTAATCTCCATAATATACAGACAACTCAGGAACCTCAGTAGCAATAAAACAACCCAATCAAAAATTCAGCAAAAGGTTTGAATAGACATTTCTCAAAAGAAGACATACAGATGGCCAAAAAGCAGATGAAAGGATGTTCAACATCACTACTTATTAGAGAAATGCAAATCACAGCTGAAAGGGGGTATCAATTCACCCTGCTCAGAATGGTCATCATCAAAAAACCTATAAACAATAAATGCTGGAGGAGATGTGGTAAAAGGGAAGCCTCCTATATTGTTGATGGGAATGTAAATTGATACAACCACTTTGGAGAATAATATGGAGGTTCCTCAAAAAATGTTGAATTTTAAAATATTTGTATGTAGTTAAATTCTTTGATCTTTTTCTTTTATGATTGCCAGGGTTTTGGTTTTATCTGCTCTGAAGTGTTTTCTTTTTACTGTTTTACAGAATCAGCTTTTTTTTTTTTTTTTTTTTTTTGAGCTTTAATCTCCATTTTGCTGGTTTTGATAATGTAGTTATATAAGATGTCACCACTGGGAGGAGCAAGGTGGTGGGTAGAGAGAACCTCCTCTCTGTATGAATTTTACAACTTCTTGTGAGTCTATAATTATAAAAGTTAAAAAAAAATAAGCAGAAGATAAAATCACTCTAATCCAGAAGTACTCCATAGGAAAATTCAGTAAACCTTATCCTAAGTAACCCTGATCACTAAGTGTTCAAAGAAAACAAATTTTATGCATTAAGTTCTAGTGTGACCTGTTGGGTTTTCTAATAGTGTGATCTGAGATAGTGTGATGAAAACAAAAAAGAGCAACTACTCTGCACCTGTGTAATACTAGTAGTGATTTACTCATTCAGAGAGTATATTACAACTTCCAAAGCACCTTTACATAAATATTGTGATGTAATTCTATTAACACTTCTGTGGAAGTATGTGTATATTTCCTGCTGTACACATGTGGAAACAAACTCACAGGAGTTAAGTGACTCTGTGTGAGGCTACAGAATTCCTAAGTGACAGAATTGTACTGTCACCCAAGCTGATGCTATTTCTAATAAACCACAGTGACCTTTGGTCTTTTTGACTCTCTTTCCAAGCAGAAAAGAACTCTGCCTATAGAACAGGATGTAGCCAGGTGGCCTGATAGCAGCTGTGTGAGGTTTGCTGGGACAAGAAGAGCTATCTGAGGTATAGAATAGGGGAAATATTTTTTTATGATGCAGAGGGGAAGATAGACATGGTCAAAGGGGCACAATTGCTATATTCATATATCTGCCATAATTAATGAACTAATAATAATAGATATGAGGCTTCCCTGGTGGCTGGGGCTCCCCTGGTGGCTCAGATGGTAAAGACTTGCCTTTAATGTGGGAGATCTGGGTTCGATCCCTTGGGAAGATCCCCTGGAGAAGGGAATGGCTACCCACTCCAGTATTCTGGCCAGGAGAATTCCATGGATAGAGGAGCCTGGCAGACTACAGTCCATGTGGTCGCAAAGAGTTGGGCACGACTAAAGCTGAAACTCCAGTACTTTGGCCTCCTCATGTGAAGAGTTGACTCATTGGAAAAGACCCTGAAGCTGGGAGGGATTGGGGGCAGGAGGAGAAGCGGACGACAGAGGATGAGATGGCTGGATGGCATCACCGACTCGATGGACATGAGTTTGAATGAACTCTGAGAGTTGGTGATGGACAGAGAGGCCTGGCGTGCTGCGATTCATGGGGTCGCAGAGTCGGACACGACTGAGCAACTGAACTGAACTGAAGTGACTTTCACACATACTAATAAATAATTTTAGTACAAAATATGTCCAAGTTAGGCTTAGCATTTAGTGTATATTATTTTATGTATGCTATATAATTCATTTTTATTTTCATTTTATAGTTGATGATACCCAGGCTTAGAAATATTAATATGCCCAAAATCATGGCTGGAGAGGAGCTGAACTCAGATTGTAACTCTGGGCTACCTGATTCCTAATGAGTCTGGGGAGAAGAGACTGAATGAAAATAGACTTAGATAAATATCTTTTTCGTTGCTACATTTCCAGAAAAGGCAACTACTCTGTTTTTAGTAAGTTGCATGTGATACTTTGTGATGTGAAGGCACTTTTCTTGGTAGTTATCCCTTTGCAACCAGACACAAAGTTAATAGAGCTGTGTCAGTTTTTCTCTTGCCTTCCTTTGCTTTTCTCCCAGTCCTGGGTCTAGCAGCTGGCCCTACACACGGCGAGCATTAGTATGGATTACCTTTGGGCTTACCTGCTTAGAACCAAGGCAGTAGGTGGTCTAATGCTGGAACATATTTTAACAAGACTTGTTTCCTTACTCTCAGCCTCCTGTTCTTCCTGGTGTTATAGATGGTGACTGGTTTTGAATGGAACCAGAGATTTAAATTGGAGAGAAGCCAGGTCTGCCATTAGGTAGTTTAGTGATCCTCCCTCTGTAAGAATTATAAGTCCCCGGAGGGTAGGGACTCCTGTCTGAATAACTCATTCAGATTCAACAGGCATGTGCTAATAAGAATCGCTATGTACCAAAACACAGTGCTAAGCTCTTTATATCTGTAATCCTTGCAACAATCCTGTGAGGTGGAGACATCATTTTTATTTTGCAGATGAGGAAAGTCTGAGTTCAGTTGAATGTCCCAAGATTATATCCCTTGTCACTGACAGGTGTGGGATTTTAACTCAGATCTCTCTGGTCCCAAGTATATCTCCTTTCACAGAGCTGTGGGTGAATTGTTAGATGCACAGGAATACCTATTAATTGTAGGTGCGTTATTTTTAATATTTGAGAGTTTTGCTCTTCTGAAACTTGATTACCTATGATGCACAACCACTGTCAGGAGAGTCTTCTCAGGTTTTTTTCCCAGCTGCCTGGTTGGCTGTCCATTTATATCTGAGCAGTTTTCCTGCCTCTGTGAATGTCTGTTTCATATTGCCATGTTTCCAAACTTTCTTCTTTCAATCCATCTCCATGCTGTAAAATAGTACATACTTTAAAAAATCTGATTATACCCATCCTCTGTGTATTAAAAATTTTATAATAACTTTGCATTGTTTTCAAGCTAATGTCCCAGCTTCTTTATATAATCTATAAGGCCCTCAGTGTCTGGCCTCCTGTCTCACCCTGTTACTTGTATCTCTTCCCTCTTCCTCCAAATCACATACTAGTATTTTCTGACCTCATGACCAGTCCGGGTTACGGTCCCTTCTCCATGTCCTGTTTTCCTTTTTAATAGCATTTATTACACAGAATTGTGATTGTTTACATGACTGCATTCCCCCATCAGTCTCTAAGATGCTCAAGCTCAAAAACGGTACCTTCTTCACCATCTTACCACCAGCCAAGCACAGTGACTGGCACACTCTGTCTGGTCAACAGACATTTACTGCAGATCCTTTAGGTAGTTTTGAGTCTAACACCTTGTAAATTCATGCAAATAGTCATTTGTTTCTATTTGGAAGCTGTAATGAGAAGAACATTCAGTCATATAGAAAATAAGAAAAAACTCTCTACTTAAGAGTAATTGTCTCCTATTTTTTATATTTCTTTAGTGAAGCATAGGCGGTATGATAAAAATAATGATTATATCACATAAAGTGCAACATCTGTCTTAGTTTTGCCGTACTTCAATCTTGAGATTTCTTGCAGACCGGTCTGAATTTTGTATTATAGAGAATTCAAAAGATCAAGAACAGGTGACTTATTTAAAGTGAAGACTGATTTTCAAAGAAATGATGTTATAAATTTAACAAGTAGTAAAGCATCAGATTACCTGTAAATTTAACTTATTGAACTATGCCCAGAGCATGGCTTCTCAATATCATGGTCAAATATCATGGGAAGAGTTTGCACAGTGTTCATGAGAATTACATCAGAAATTCAGATCACCTTTGTAAGTAGGAAAATACACACTGCTGCTGTGGGGCAGGGGATGGGATGAGAGCCTCCATCCATGTACAGGTAATGTCAGAGTCTGTTTCTGGATAGTGGAAAAGGTAGTGCAAAGGTCAATAATTTTGTGTGCCCAGGGAAAAACCTCCTGGGTTTTTTTGTGGCTACTTAAAAGAAATGATGCCTAATTTAAAGAAATTTTTTTCTCAGATTTATTGCAGGCAGTGGAAGGACAGTTGGGAAGAAGGCATAGGATATTACTTGATCTGCAATGCAAATTAAGAAAACTCAGGAAAATATAATCCAGTTTCGAATATAGCTGGGTTGGGATGTAGTTGTAAGGTCTGCTGAAACATCTTTATAATGTTTTTAAAGTAAAAATAAATGTATTTGAGTTCAGTTTCTACCTAAATGTGAAGAATCTGCCTTTGGTTACAGTGATGTACACTGAGAATAAAAAGGTGGAGGAAAGTGTTGTGTGAGGCAACAATTAAATCCTAGAGCTTTTAGGAAAATGAAGTAGCATGAGAGGTAAATAAAGGGGGTGGGAAAATTGGGCCACAGACAGTGGAAATGCCTGCTTGTATTGTAACTGATGCCCTGTCTTGATCCAGGTATAAAGGATGGGGCAGAGTAAGCTGATGGCTGGAGAACAGAGTAGGAAATGAGATGGAGTATGAGAAGGTAACTTGAGCCCTAAGGAAAAATCTGAGTAGTTTCTGTGTTCTGTTTTTGTCCTCTGTCTTCCTTTCTGAATTTCCTTCTTCACTGAACTGGTTGTATGTGCAGTGTACACAAACTAATGTGGAAATCTTTGCTATCTCCCAGGCCCTTGCAGAGACAGCTGTATTTCAAAACCTTTTCTCAAGCGTAAACTTTGGAAGCCTTGGTAGAATATGTCAGTATTGTAATGCCAGTGTGACAAATGAAGAGAATGGCTCAGGGAGGCTCTGCTGACTTGACAAAGGTCACTTAGTGATTTGTCTCAGGGTGGGAATTTCAGCCAGTCTCCTACCCTCCCATTTTGTGAAGCAACATCCTTGTAGACTATGTGACCGTTTATATATATAGTAGATGTTTGTAGGGGTGGTATGGCTTTCCCAGATGATGCTAGTAAAGAACCTGCCTGCCAGTGCAGGAGACTGGGGTTGGATCCTTGGGTCTAGACGATCCCTTGGAGGAAAGCAAGACAACACACTCCAGTATTTTTGCCTGGAGAATCCCATGGACAGAGGATCCTGGCAGAGTACAGTCCATAGGGTCACAGAGTCGGACAAAACTGAAGTGATTTAGCACTCATGTACTGTCTGTCCTTCAGACACCCAGGATCCAAGACAGGGTTTTAGACAGCTTTTGATCAGAAAACTGGGGAGGATGATCTAAACAATTTGTTTGCCTTTATCTTCAGATATTGTGAGAGATTTTGTTCTACACAAGGAGATTATTTTTCATTATAAATGGTGTTGCTCACAATAAGACTAAAAGGTTCATTAAGCTAAAAATATTAGAAGGAAACAATAACATTTCACAGAAGCAGTTGTAGAGAGTACATTAAAGTTAATGAGTATTAGGCTATTTTATTTGTAAGACTTCAAAATTTTAAATATTTTCAGGAAATATAAACTAGTTCCTGTCCACTTCTTGATCAGTCTCCTAGACTGTAGGTAGGATGTTTGACCATTTTCTCTAGGTTTGGAGGAAGGTCCCAAGGTAGGTGAAATGAATGGGCTCTCGCACAATGCCAGATGTCTTTGTTGAAGTTCTGCATCCCACACACTTTCCCCCTATAAATCACCAATTCAGCACCGATCTGGACTTAACTTGGAGGATTGAGGACTTCATATCTCCTGTGGGTAGTTTTCTTTTCCAGTAGAGTTCAGTGGAGAGGGCAATGCTGAAGTTGAAAGAATGATTGTTTAATACTGGGTTCTTAGGCATGTTATACCTGAATTTATAATCCACCCTCTTGCCTAGGAGTGAAGGCAGGCAGGCAGGCAGTCAGTCAGTTCAGTTGTTCAGTCGTGTCTGACTCTTTGCGACCCCATGAACTGCAGCACACCAGGCCTCCCTGTCCATCACCAACTCCCAGAGTTTACCCAAACTCATGTCCATTGAGTCAGTGATGCCATCTAACCATCTCATCTTCTGTCATCCCCTTCTCTTCCTGCCTTCAGTCTTTCCCAACATCAGGGTCTTTTCAAATGAGTCAGCTCTTTGCATCAGGTGGACAAAATATCGGAGTTTCAGCTTCATCATCAGCCCTTACAATGAACACCCAGGACTGATTTCCTTTAGGATGGACTGATTGGATCTCCTTGCAGTCAAGGGACTCTCAAGAGTCTTCTCCAACACCACAGTTCAAAAGCATCAATTCTTCTGTGCTCAGCTTTCTTTATAGTCTAACTCTCACATCCATACATGACCAGAAGAAAAACCATGGCCTTGACTAGACGGACCTCTGTTGACATAGTAATGTCTCTGCTTCTTAATATGCTGTCTAGCTTGGTCATCGGAGAAGGAAATGGCACCCCACTCCAGTACTTTTGCCTGGAAAGTCTCATGCACGGAGGAGCCTGGTAGGCTGCAGTCCATGGGGTCACTAAGAGTCAGACACGACTGAGCGACTTCACTTTGACTTTTAACTTTCATGCATTGGAGAAGGAGATGGAAACCCACTCCAGTGTTCTTGCCTGGAGAATCCCAGGGATGGGGGAGCCTGGTGGGCTGCCGTCTATGGGGTCACACAGAGTCAGACACGACTGAAGCGACTTAGCAGCAGCAGCAGCAGCTTGGTCATAACTTTTCTTCCAAGGAGTAAGTGTCTTTTCATTTCACGGGTGCAGTCACCATCAGCAGTGATTTTGGAGCCCCCCAAAATAAAGTCAGCCACTGTTTCCACTGTTTCCCCATCTATCTGCCATGAAGTGATAGGACCAGATGCCATGATCTTTGTTTTCTGAATATTGAGCTTTAAGCCAACTTTTTCACTCTCCTCTTTCACTTCCATCTTTAGTTCTTCTTCACTTTCTGCCATAAGGGTGGTGTCATCTGCATATCTGAGGTGATTGATATTTCTCCCGGCAATCTTGATTCCAGCTTGTGCTTCCTCCAGCCCAGTGTTTCTCATGATGTACTCTGCATATAAGTTAAATAAGTAGGGTGACAATATACAGCCTTGATGTACTCCTTTCACGATTTGGGACCAGTCTGTTGTTCCATGTCCAGCTCTAACTGTTGCTTCCTGACCTGCATATAGGTTTCTCAAGAGGCAGGTCAGGTGGTCTGATATTCCCCTCTCTTTCAGAATCTTCCACAGTTTATTGTGATCCACACAATAAAAGGCTTTGGCTTAGTCAATAAAGCAGAAATAGATGTTTTTCTGGAACTCTCTTGCTTTTTTGATGATCCAGCGGATGTTGGCAATTTGATCTCTGGTTCCTCTGCCTTTTCTAAAACCAGCTTGAACATCAGGAAGTTCACGGTTCATGTATTGCTGAAGCCTGGCTTGGAGAATTTTGAGCATTACTTTACTAGCGTGTGAGATAAGTGCAATTGTGCGGCAGTTTGAGCATTCTTTGGCAATGCCTTTCTTTGGGCAGTAGTTACCCTTTCTCATCTGTCTGATTTGCTCTGGAAGGAATTGTCACACCTATCATTCCTGTCTGGGTTAGGCAGTTACAGCCAAGATCATGGTTTAAAATCTTCCTGAAGAGTAAGGTGTAGAAGAAAAGAGCTGATCATGAGACTCTCCTTATTCCATTTATACTAAGAACTTACTCACTATGTGGCTTTAAGGAAGTCTAGTCTTCTTCCTGACACTGGTTTCTACAACTGCAGAATGAGTTTTGGTCCATGGTAGATAGTGATTGCTGAATTTGATTCACTGTAAGTTTCATTCCCTCTAGCTGTGGTACAGAGACACAGGACTTTATTAAAATATATTTCAAATGTACAAAATTGTATGCTTAAAAAATTGTATGCTGGAAGATAATAAACACATGCTGACTAATATTAAAAATATTCCATGTTTCCCTTTGATTTTAAAGTAACAAAACATTTAGCATTTGAAGACTACTAGGTATACAACCTAATCCCATTCTATATCTTCTCTTTCTCCTTTTTCTATAGTAATCACTGTTCTGAATTTTTTGCTTTATATGACCATACCTGGTTCATACTTTTCACCATAGGTGTGTAACTATAAATAATACATAGGATTGTTTTTAATGTTTTAAAACTTTATATAAGTGGCATCATATTAACATACCATTCTGAAAATTTGCATTTTTGCTGTCCATTATATTCTTGCATATATTTTGATAATTGATTATTGAAGAAGTAGTTCATTTATTTTAACTAATACTCCGTTACATAAATATACCACCATTGGTATGACCATTTTCTTATTGATGCACAGTTGCATTGTTATAAATTTCTCACCACTCTATAAATAATATCCCAATAAACATTCTTCCATAAACTTGTCTCCCACTACATCTAAGTGAGCATTTCTCTAATGCATACAACTAGAAATGGAAGTTGAATCATAGGTCATGAATACCATAAGTTTTTCCGGATATTTCCTACCCCTCAAAGTAGTCAATCACTGAAACTCTGTGTGTGAGATTTCTAGTTGCCTTAGTTTATTGCCAACACTTGACACTGAGTGACTTTAGGAATTTTGCCATTCTGGTGTATTTAAAATAATTTCTTATTGTTACAGTTTACATTTTCCAGATTGGTTGAACACATTTTGGTATTTTTTTAGTGTTTGTATTTTCTTTTCTGAAGCAAGTCTGTTTCTGTTTTTTACTATTTTTTCATACTGGATTATTTTGCATTTATAATATTGATTTTTATGAACTCTTTATATGCTATGGATATATATATTTTACAGTAGCATGTGTTGGAGAAGGCAATGGCACCCCACTCCAGTACTCTTGCCTGGAAAATCCCATGGACAGAGGAGCCTGGTGGGCTACAGTCCATGGGGTCGCTAAGAGTCGGACAGGACTGAAGGGACTTAGCAGCAGCACATGTTAGGATTTTTAGTGTGCAACTTATTTTCTGTGAAGTGTTTGCTTTTAATTTAATCAAATTAAATCTGATTGATTTAATTGTGACAGATTGTATTTTGCGAAGATAGTCACAGTGGTATTTCCTATCTAACGTGCTCTTCTAAAATTTTGCTACTTCTTCCTCTAGGAATGAAATCTGTGTCTCTCGCACCTGAAATTGGGAAGGACTTTGTGACTGTCTAGAGTTTGGCAGAAATGATGCTATATGACTTCAAAGCCAAGTCACAAAAAATGCCATTCACCTTTTCCAGGCGATCTGAGATGGTTTTTTTGGGAACCCATCCATCATGCTGTGAAGAAGTACACATAGGCAGTGGAGAGGTACACAGAGTGAAGGACTGAGCCCAGAGCTCTGACTGAGCTCCCAGTTAACAGTCAACACCAACTTACCAGCCCTGTGAGTGAACCAACTTAAAAAGTGAGTCCTTTATTTTTCTCCAACTTTATTGGTGTATGCTTGATAAATAAAAATTGTGTGTGGTGTACAACCTGGTGTTTGATATATGTGTACACTGTGAAATTATGACCACAATCAAGCTAATTAATTAATCTGTCACCCTCNCTGTTATCTTTTTTGTGTATATATATTAATATACACATATAAACATATGTGTGTATATATATTAATATGTATGTATAAAATTTGTATATATATATGTTAATATATACATATAAACATATATGTGTGTATATATATAGAGAGAGAGAGAGGAGAGAGAGAGAGAGATGGGAGTGGGAAGAAGGAGGGAGTGTGTGTGTGCGTGTATGTATGTGGAATGAAAGTGAAAGTTGCTCAGTCGTTCCTAACTCTTTGCGACCCCAAGGAGTATACGGTCCATGGAATTCTCCAGGCCAGAATACTGGAGTGGGTAGCCTTTCCCTTCTCCAGGGGATCTTTCTAACCCAGGGATCAAACCCAGGTCTCCCACATTGCAGGTGGATTCTTACCAGCTGAGTCACAGGGTAAACCCAAGAATACTGGAGTGGGTAACCTATCTCTTCTCCAGTGGATCTTTCCGACCCAGGAAGTGAACCGGGGTCTCCTGCATTGCAGGCAGATTCTTTACTGATTGAGCTATCAGGGAAGCCCCATGTGGAGAGAAGTGGCACTCTAATTTTTTTCCCATATAGATAAACAATTTTTCTAACACAATATTATTGGTGAGTCTATCTATAGATTTTAATGCTACCTCTCTGCTCTGTGTATATTTACATGTACTTGTGAGTCTGTTTCCAAGTGTTTTATATTTTCCCTCAGTTTGTTTGCTTATTCCCATACCATTATCACATTGTCTCATTTACTGTAGCTTCAGAGTGAGTCTTCACATCTGTCAGAACAAATTTCCCTATTTGGTCTTTTTACTCACAATTGTCATGACAATTTTTGGCCTTTTGTTCTTCAGTATAAATTTTAATATTTAGTTTGTCAAGTTCTATAAGATACTTTGTTGACATTATTTATAGATTAATTTGAAGAGAGTTGTGTATTGCTATGCTTCTTGCAGTTTTTAAATTGTAAATGGCAAAAGGATGGATGTACAGATCTACAGAATACCTAGTCCAGACATATTCACACACATGTAAAAATTACACATCTAATTGTTGCTCGTGTAAAGGAGTGCATTTTTCTTTTTATTTAGGTATACATTACATGCAATAAAATAAACCTGTTTTAAGGGTGTAGTTTGTTGAGTTCTGAAAAATGTATATATGCCTATAACACATATGTCAGTTGGGTTATGACTCACAACTCAGTGAGCTCCCTCATGTCTCTTTCTAAATAATTCCTTCCCATTCAAAGGCAGCCACTGTTCACCTGTCACCATAGAAGAGTGCAATATGCTTTTCTTATTTTAAGCAATAATTCAGTATGGTTTTTAAAAAATCTGGTTTCCTTTCATCATTATAGCTTCCATGAGATTCATCTATGTTATTGCAGATAGACATGGGTTTTTCCATTTAATTACTGAGAAGTACTTCATGATAAAAATATACCACAATTTACTCATTTTCCTATTGATGGACATTTGGATTGTTTCCAGTTTTTTACTATTAAAAATAAAGTTACTAAGAATATTCTTGTATAAGTCTGTATGTGGATATATGTTTCCATTTCTCATGAGTTAGTACATGGAGTGAAATTTCCACGTTGCAGGGTAGATGTTTATTGAACTTTTTAAGAAACTGCCAAATGGTTTTCCAAGATGGTTTTACTGTTTAAACTCTCACTGGTAATGCATGAAGGTTTCATTTGCTCCACATCCTCACCAATATTTATTTTAATTTTCCTCATTCCAGTGAGTGTGTGGTAGTTTCTAGTCATTTATATTTTTCTTATTGCTAGTCACACTGAATATCTTTTCATACACTTATTCACATTCATATTTCTTATTTTATTAAGTTTCTTTCCCATTGTTTACCCATTTTTAAACTTTGGGTAGTTTGTCTTTTTGTTCTTAAATTATAGGATCTTTAAAAATATATTCTGGATATCATTTGTGGCAGTGATTTGTGTTTTGTGATGGTGTCTTTCAAAGATCAGATCTTGGTTTATGAAATCCATTTTATCACTTTTTATGTCTGAGACTTTGGCATGCTATCTAGGGGATATTTTTTATAGACTTTATTTCTTTAAGAGAAGATTTAAGTTCACAGTGAAATTGAGAGAAAGGTACAAAGACTCCCCTTGCCCCCACACATATATAATTTCCTCCATTATCAACATCTCCTACCAGAATGCTGCATGTGTTAAAATTGACGAACCTGCTGTGATGCATCAAAATTACCCAGAGGCCATAGTTCACTATCAAATCACCCGTAGTCCAATGTTAGGGTTCACCCTTGGTGGTGTACATTCTGTGGGTGTGGATGCCATGTCCCCTGTGGGCAGTGACAGGTCCCTGTCATTCTACTTTGTGTCCATATTAACAGACGCTCTGTATCTACTGCTGTTAGATACAGAGTAGTATCACTGTCTGTAAGGAATCATTGACTACCCCGATATTATGAATATTTTTTGCTATGTTTTCTTCTGTAAGCTTTCAATTTCAAGTTATTTATTGTGTAGGTGTTGAGGGAAGAATCAAGGCTCATATTTTTTCCAACTGAAAATGCAATTTTTCCAACACCACTTGATGAAATGATTGTCCTTTCAGATTGAATTACCGTGGCACCTTTGACAAAATGCAGTTGAGCATATATGTATGACTCTGTGTCTGGATTCTGTTTTCTATTTTGTAGATCTCTATGTCCCTCTTTATGCCACTTCAGCACTGTCTTGATCTTGTAATTTTGTGAGGTCTTAATGCACGGTTGTGTAGTTTTTCAACTTTGTTCTTTTTTTGAAAAATTATTCTGGTTATTCTGTGTTCTTTGTATTTTGATGTGAATTTAAGAATCAGCTTAATTTAAGAATTTAAGAATTTCTGTTCCCACTCAGAATCTAAAACCAGCTTTGTCATATAATTTGTCTTGTATTTGATTTACTGAGAGCAAAAGTTATGTGCTATCCCCAGAATGAAGGCGCGATGGTTAAATTTCATATGTCAACTTTGCTAGGCTATGGTGCCCAGTTGTTTGGTGTAACAAGTTCAGATGTTGCTCTGCAGGTATTAGGTAGCTTTGACCAATATCTACAATCAGTTGACCTCAAGTAAAGGAGTTTGCCCTCATAATGTGAGTGAGCTCTGTTCAATTAACTGAAGGCCTGAAAAACAAAACCCAAAATTTCCCAAATAAATTCTGCCTCAAGCCTATAATGTAGAAATCCTATTTGAATTTATACCCTCCCTGTTCTTCAGATTTAAGACTTAAGAACTGTAACTGATACAAAAGGGTAAAAAATTCTTATTTTTAAGTTATTTTCAGCTTAGTAGATTTTCCCTTTGACTACTAAGTGTGGTACAAATCTGAGAGTATGTGGCTAAGTCGCTTCAGTCATTTCTGACTCTTTGTGACTCTATGGACTGTAGTTCATCAGGCTCCTTTGTCCATGGGATTCTCCAGGCAGGAATACTGGAGTGGGTTGCCATTTCCTTCTGAGAGAGGGGGAAATATAAGCTTTTATGAAGAAGAAAAATAAGAAAACATCACGGAAAGTTTGCAGGAAGGACAGTTTTTCAGTATAGAACACTGGTTAGAATGACTGAAAATAGAGCCTCTTGGCAATCTGCGTTTTACTAAGCATTTCCATATAACCAATCACACCTTCTTTTCATGCATCCTTGTCAACTCTGTGGGAGGTCCTGGTGCTTGGAACTCATGATTTAGTGAGACTGTGACACAAGCAGAAGCATGAAGTGAGTGCTGTGACATGGCTAACTAAAGGTTACCTGTGGGGATGCTTGAGAAGCATGGATCATCCTTTATTTAGTGAAGCACAAGAAGGGTGCTGCTAGTGGTAGGAGACATTCAAGAGAGGAAGCAGCTGAGAAGACGGTGGGAAACCTCAGCTTTTCTCCTGACTCCTCCAAGGGTCAGGCCTTGTGTATGCCACAGAACTTTCTGAGAGACGAGCCATGTGTCAGGGAGCCCTCTACTTCCTCACGTCTCAAGAATCTTCTTGACTAGAGAGTGTTACAGCTCAGTGTCCCAAGGGACTTATTCCCCTTGGAGAAATACCCATTGCTTATGTGTGGACATATAAAACAGCCATGCCTACATACCATATAAATATTTAACATAACAAAGATGATCTTTCACAACCAGAAATTCTACTGAGAAAAATCTCATGATTAGGAGCTTGACTTCTATATCTTCCCCTGACAGGCATTCCTCATGGGTGAATGCCTAAGCTTTGGGGTCTGTGTCCCTATGTTTCAGTGAGGTACTGCATGCTCTGAGATCCATGCTGGTACATGAATCCTCCTTCATAAGAGAAAGTGAAAACTCAAGCCAGTTGTTGTGTTCCCAAATTCTTGGATCAGTTTCAATTTTGCTTGTCAATTTTGATGTAAAAATGGTATAAAACCTGATATAATGCTGTATATTTGTCTATATACTACCTTATACTACCCATTACCCTGACCCTCGTCCTACCTCATGGAAGTTCTGTGTCAGTTTTCATCATCACTGAATTCTCCTGCAATAACTATTTTTTGAGTAAATAAATGAATGATTGAATCTATATTTGGTAGTGTTTCTTAACATTTATATTTTAATTCCATTTGACTCTTGTCTCATGTCTGGAAGCTCTTTGTGGATACTGTTATTTCTTTGCTTGAAAGACTGTATCCTTCTTTCTTTCTTTCTTTTTTTTGCCTGAGATTCAGTTTCATCTATGATCTGACATCATCCTGTAAGCCTCATTTTTCTAGCAAGACTGAGCCAGCTAATTAGATCATGGTCTAGTTTTTACCTCCTGTAACTCTGCAAGAACTCTGTAGTATTGACTATCATCACTGTTATTATGATCATCTGTACTTGAAAGTGTAGTTCCCATCATGACCACACTCTAGTGAGGAAGCCTTTGCACTATGGGATCACAAATATTTGAATTGTTAGAGGACTTGTCTTCAACCAGGTGTCATATTTTAACAAAGCTGTCATCCAGTAACTTGAAACAAATGTCAATGTAGAATTAATTTGTTTTATAATTAATATTCAATCTTTGGTGTCAAATGAATATAATAATTTAATGATAATAGTAATTAGACTCTATTGTAATTAACTTTAAAATGAAGACTACACCCAGAGCTGTAGAAAGTAATTTTGGGAGTTGATTTTTGTATTCTCTATAGTAGAAGACTCCTGTAAAGATGTCAGCTTTGGGCAAAATAGTCTGTAAATTTAATGCTAATTCATTCTAAATTGCAAATTTAAAAATATTGACAAATGGATTCATGCTTTTACCTGGAAGAGAAAAAAATATTGATGGTCAGGAAAGGGAGGAAAGGCCTGGGGAAACTTGCCCTACCAGATAGCAAAGTATACTGTGAAGTAAATGTAATAGGAATAATGTGGTACTGGAAAATAAATAGATAGATAAATGAAAGAGAAGAGAATATTCATAAGTAGAGTCTAGTATGTTAGAATTTTATATATGATAAAATAAGCACTTCTAATCAGTGGAGAAAATCTTGATGATTCAGTCAAAAATCTTACAGCAGTTGGTCTGTATTAGCAAGAAATTTAAATCGGGTCTCTGTTCACATTTTACACATAAGATCCAGCAGAATTAAAGATTAAATACATATTTTTGATATAATGTTTAAGAGAAAATTTCCTTCAAGTCAGTGAAAGGTGCCACAGCAAACTACGGAGGAAAAGAACACAAATTTGACTTCATGAAGTTTAGAATTTCTGTATGATATATTGTAACATTCATTCTTTGAATCAACTAATACTTGCCCTGTAGCTGCTACATGCAAGGTACAACTGGGAACACCATACAGTTACTATGGTATACAGTGAATGAATATCTTAAATGTATAAAGAATTCTTAGAAATCAACAGAAAGAAGATGAACAACTTGAGAAAAAAAATGGAAAAAATACAAATAAATGTAATTTATTACAGTATAAAAAGCCAATAAACAAATGACAAAATAAAAAGCTTCCTAATCAGAGATGTACTTTAAAAATAACAATGAGATATAACTTTTTATTTATCATATTAATAAAGATTTAAAGGCTTGATAATATCCACTATTGGTAAGGCTACAAGCAAGTAAATATCTCAACTTCTCTTGTGAAAATATAAATTACACAGCTTTTGGAGGGCAATTTGGCAGTGTG
Organism: Redunca redunca; assembly: GCA_006410935.1. NCBI lineage: Eukaryota > Metazoa > Chordata > Mammalia > Artiodactyla > Bovidae > Redunca > Redunca redunca. The sequence goes on along the minus strand of SJYQ01011534.1, from coordinate 106,748 downwards.
TAATAATGTTTAAAATGTGCATAACTTTATACCCAGCAAATCTATTTCTAGAAATGAATCCTAAAGAAATAACTGCCTAAGTTTGCAGAGACTTATGCAAAAGACTTTCATTTGCCGCAGTGCTTATAGTTACTAAAAGTGAAAATTACCTAAGCATCTATCCACAGGGATTCATTAAATGAATTGTTTTATATCCATACAGTGAAATTCTGTGGAACTGTCCCCAAACTTGGTTAATTATTTGTGTTGTTATTGTTGTTTCAGTTCAGTTCAGTCGCTCAGTCATGTCTGACTCTTTGTGACCCCATGGGCTGCAGCACGCCAGGCCTCCCTGTCCATCACCAATTTCTGGAGTTTACTCAAACTCATGTCCATTGAGTCAGTGATGCCATCCAACCATCTCATCCTGTCGTCCCCTTCTCCTCCTTCCTTTAATCTTTCCCAGCATCAGGGTCTTTTCAGATGAGTCAGTTCTTTGCATGTGGTGGCCAAAGTATTGGAGTTTCAGCTTCAACATCAGTCCTTCCAGTGAATGCTCAGGACTGATCTCCTTTAGGATGGACTGGTTGGATCTCCTTGCAGTCCAAGGGACTCACAAGAGTCTTCTCCAACACCACAGTTCAAAAGCATCAATCCTTCGGTGCTCAGCTTTCTTTATAGTCCAACTCTCACATCCATACATGATTACTACAAAAAACATGGCCTTGACTAGATGGACCTCGTCACTAAGTAATGTCTAACTCTTTGTGGCTTCATGGACTGTTGCTTCATAGACTGCCAGGCTTCTTTGTCCAGATTTCCCAGACAAGAATATTGGAGTGGGTTGCCATTTCCTTCTCTAGGGGATCATCCCAACCCAGGGATCAAACAGACATCTTCTGCATTGGCAGGTGGGTTCATTACGACTGAACCACTAGGGTGAAGGGGTGAAGTCGCTCAGTCGTATCCGACTCTTTGTGACCCCATGGACTGTAGCCTACCAGCCTTCTCCGTCCATGGGATTCACCAGGCAAGAATACGGGAGTGGGTTACCATTTCCTTCTCCAGGGGATCTTCCCGATCCAGGGATCAAACCCAGGTCTCCTGCACTGGAGGCAGATGCTTTAACCTCTGTGCCACCAGGGAAGCCCCAATTATTTGTACAACTACATGTAAGTGAAAGTGAAAGTCACTCAGTCATGTCTGACTCTTTGCGACCCCATGGACTATACAGTCCCTGGAATTATCCAGGCCGGAATACTGGAGTGTGTAGCCATTCTTTAGGGGATCTTCCCAACCCAGGGATAAAACCCAGGTCTCCTGAATTGCAGGCAGATTCTTTACCAACTGAGCCGCAAGGGAAGCCCAACTACATGTAACCACGCCCATAATATATCCTTATATTTAAAAAGTCAGTTTTGTAGTATATACAGAATGTCTCCTTTCAAAAGGATGTATGTGTAGGTATTAACAAAATATATAGATACATAATTATGCTTGAAGTAGCGTAAAAGTGTAAATGATCATTATATCTGAGGTATGGGATTTCTGGGGATTTGTATCCCCTTCTCTAAATATATCAGTATGTTTTGGATTTACTGAAATAAAAAAAAAAACACATTGCTTTCATTGGAAAAGGAGGGATATTTTCACTTGAACAAATTAAAACATGAGACCATAAAAAATATTTTAAGGTCACAACCCTATTCTGTATATATTTACTGTGAGGATTTATAGACTCTTAAACTCAAAAAGCAGCTTTTTGTTGCTTTGACAACTTTGTTTTGTTGGTTCATTTTGGTAAACGTTTCTTTAGGGCCGGATATGGAGAGTCACAATGATGACTAGTTTGTGATGCCTTACCCTAAAGAACATGATGTTCTGTAATGTGATCAGTTTGATTTAGTAAGATGAGCTTTCGGCTGGAGGGCACTGGTCAGTTCCCCAGCAATAGCACCTATGGAGTCCTCACTTATGAACATATATGTCATTTTATTATAGATTGCTTTCTGTCTATTTATCTTTTATATTACCAATAAGATACTTTATTATTTTAGTATTTGAGGACATCCTAAAGATTCATAATAACAAGATTTACAGCAGTGACTTATGGGTTTAGCCTACTTCCTGTCTTTGGCCACCCTGGTTTAGAAGCAGGTGCTCCTTTCACAGAGCAAACCAGAGTCAGGAGACATTTCCCTGAACACACTGATTTCCTAGAGTCCTTGCATGAGAAATCTGAGATTCTGGTTGAATCTTTCCCACATATGCTTTAGATATATTTTCTCAAACTATAACCTCTCCCTAAATTGCCCTTCACTGCCTCTGTTTGTTTATATCTGCACATTCTCCAATGTCCAATCAAAGTGTGTTTTTTTGTGATGTCTTTATTGACTCCTCACAGAAGTGGTGTGCTCATTCCATAAGCTCCTGCAGCTTTTTATACCTCTTTTAAGTATAACATTGATTATGCACTGCCTTGTGGTCTCATGATGACTGTAAATACTCCATGTTCCCTAAGAGAATGTAAGCTATGTGGAACCATCATTTACCAAGCACCGTACTGGAAACATATGAACTATGTATTTGTTGAGTAAGTGATGGATGAATGAATATTCAGACAGATTTTTTTTTTCTAGTTTTTTAGTTTGTCTAGTGGTTGCATTACTACCTCCTAAGGAGTGTTTTGGAAATTTATAGGAGACACTTGTGGTTATCATAATGATTGGGCAGAATCACTGACACTTACTGGAAATGAAGTAGTTATACTAGGGCTTCCCAGGTGGCACAGTGGTAAACATTTCTCCTGCCAGTGCAGGAGATGCAAGAGAAATGGGTTAGATCCCAGGTTTGGGAAGATTCACTGGAGAAGGAGATGGCAGCCTACTCCAGTATTCTTGCCTTGGAAAATCCCATGGAGAGAGGAGCCTGGTGGGCTCCAGTCCATGGGGTCACAAAGAGTCGGACATGATTGAGTGACTGAGCATGCACATGAAATTTAGGGGCTATCCTTCAATATGTAGTACGATTCTTCACAGTGAGTAATTCTGAAGAATTACTTCAGAGTTCTAAACTCCGTCTCATGAGTTTTGAATAACCCACCATATATACAGGTAGGTGGAAAACATGTTCTTAATCATTTGGGGCTGGAAGCAAGCTCCATTTTTTATATATAAAAGCAAAGTTTATTTTTGTATCATTTTTCTCTTTACTGAATTCTCCAGGAATGTAGCCACTATGTAAATTGAGAAAAATTATATTCTTTTTTGTTTGAAATTTTACCAAGTGTTGGTTCACCATTTTGGAAAATCCCATCACTGACTGCAGTGCTTCTTATGACTGAATTGCCAACATAGTACTCCTGCATGGATGTGTATTTGTAGAGGTTTCATTCATGCAGCCATCTGTTTTATGTGTTTTGGGGTGGGCATGCTCAAGCATTCACTTAAGAAAATATATGTCGTTTTATTATAGATTGCTTTCTGTCTATTTCTCTTTTATATTACCAATAAGATACTTTATTACTTTAAAATTGTGCATAGGAAAGCTATATTGTCTTTGAATTTCATTTCAAGATAGCGAAAGGGGCATTAGTTCAGATAAGTTTGAAAACTCATCTAGGTTGTCAGTTTTTCTATCATTAACCATGGAAAACTTGGGTGCTTTGTTGCAGTTCCAGAAATGTTGTCTAAGTTGTTCTCAATGAAAATAAACGTACACCAATGGCCTCAGTTAAAACCTGACATTTCAACAGAGCTTGAGGGATATCTTTGAACATTCTTTGGCATTGCCTTTCTTTGGGATTGGAATGAAAACTGACCTTTTCCAGTCCTGTGGCCACTGCTGAGTTTTCCAAATTTGCTGGCATATTGAGTGCAGCACTTTCACAGCATCATCTTTTAGGACTTGAAATAACGGATATCCCATCACCTCCACTAGCTTCCTAAGGCTCACGTGACTTTGCATTCCAGGATGTTTGGCTGTAGGTGAGTGAACACACCATCATGGTTATCTGGGTCATGAAAATTTTTTTTGTATAGTTCTTCTGTGTATTCTTGCCACCTCTTCTTAATATCTTCTGCTTCTGTTAGGTCCTTACCATTTCTGTCTTCTATTGTGCCCATCTTTGCATGAAATGTTCCCTTGGTATCCTCTAATTTTCTTGAAGAGATCTCTAGTCTTTCCCATTCTATTGTTTTCCTCTATTTCTTTGCGTTGATCACTGAGGAAGGCTTTCTTATCTCTCCTTGCTATTCTTTGTAACTCTGCATTCAAATGGGTTTATCTTTCCTTTTCTCCTCTTGCCACAGGAGTGGTGGCTGCATGGCACAGTAGTGACGTCTGCATGGCGCAGGAGCTACCCCATGTCCAAGGTCAGGAGTGGCAGCCGTGAGGTGATACACTACGTCCAAGGCAAGAAGGACCAGTGGCTGTGCTTTGCTGGAGCAGCCATGAAGAGATACCCCATGTCCAAGGTAAGAGAAACCCAAGTAAGATGGTAGGCACTAAGAGAGGGCATCAGAGGGCATACAGACTGAAACCACAATCACAGATAACTAGCTAATCTGATCACACGGACCAGCCTTGTCTAACTCAATGAAACTAAGCCATGCTGTGTAGGGACACCCAAGATGGACAGGTCATGATGGAGAAGTCTGACAGAATGTGGTCCACTCGAGAAGGGAATGGCAAACCACTTTAGTATTCTTGCCTTGAGCACCCCATGAAGAGTATGAAAAGGCAAAAAGATAGGACACCAAAAGGTGAACTCCCCAGGCTGGTAAGTGCCCAGTATGCTACTGGAGATCAGTGGAGAAATAACTCCAGAAAGAATTAAGGGATGGAGCCAAAGCAAAAACAATGCCCAGTTCTGGATGGGACTAGAAGCAAGGTGATAGAAGCAAGGTCTGATGCTGTAAAGAGCAATATTGCATAGGAACCTGGAATGTTAGGTCCATGAATCAAGGCAAATTGGAAGAGGTCAAATAGAAGATAGCAAGCGTGAATGTCGACATTGTAGTAATCAATGAACTAAGATGGACTGGAATGGGTGAATTTAACTCAGATGCCCATTATATCTACTACTGTGGGCAGGAATCCCTTAGAAGAAATGGAGTAGCCGTCATGGTCAACAAAAGAGTCCGAAACGCAGTACTTGGATGCAATCTCAAAAACAACAGAATGATCTCTGTTTGTTTCCAAGGCAAACCATTCAAGTCTATGCCCCAACCAGTAATGCTGAAGAAGCTGAATGGTTCTATGAAGACCTACAAGACCTTTTAGAACTAACACCCAAAAAAGATGTCCTTTTCATTATAGGGGACTGGAATGCAAAAGTAGGAAGTCAAGAAACACCTGGAGTAACAGGCACATTTGGTCTTGGAGTACAGAATGAAGCAGGGCAAAGGCTAATAGAGTTTTGCCAAGAGAACGCACTGGCCATAGCAAATACCCTCTTCCAACAACACAAGAGATGACTCTACACATGGACATCACCATATGGTCAACACCGAAATCAGATTGATTATATTCTTTGCAGCCAAAGATGGAGAAGCTCTAAACAGTCAACAAAAACAAGACTGGGAGATGTCTGTGGCTCAGATCATGAACTCCTTATTGCTAAATTCAGACTTAAATTGAAGAAAGTAGGGAAAACCGCTAGACCAGTCAGATATGACCTAAATCAAATCCCTTATGATTATACAGTGGAAGTAAGAAATAGATTTAAGGCACTAGGTCTGATAGACAGAGTGCCTGATGAAATATGGATGGAGGTTTGCGACACTGTACAGGAGACAGAGATCAAGACCATCTTCAAGAAAAAGAAATGCAAAAAAGCAAAATGGCTGTCTGAGGAGGCCTTACAAATAGCTGTGAAAAGAAGAGAAATGAAAAGCAAATGAGAAAAGGAAAGATATACCCATTTGAATACAGAGTTCCAAAGAATTGCAAGGAGAGATAAGAAAGCCTTCCATTTGTAAGTAAATAGCTCAGAAAATCTTTAATCCAATTTTCCGTTGATGGGCAGGGCTGTGTTCCCTCCCTGTTGCTGACTTGAGACCAAACTATTATGGAGGTAATGAAGATAATGGCAACCTCCTTCACAATTCCTGTGCAGAGGACTTCAAAAGGATTATAAAGAAAGCTGAGCACCAAAGAATGGATGCTTTTGAACTGTGGTGTTGGAGAAGACTCTTGAGAGCCCCCCTATACTGCAAAGAGATCAAACCAGTCAATCCTAAAGGAAATCAGTCCTGAATATTTACTGCAAGGAATGATATTGAAGTTGAAACCCCAATACTTTGGCCACTTGATGCAAAGAACTGACTCAATGGAAAAGACCCTGATGCTGGAAACAATTTAAGGCAGGAGGAGAAGGGGACAACAGAAGATGAGATGGTTGGATGTCATCATTGAGTCAATGGACATGAGTTTGAGTAAGCTCCGGGAGTTGGTGATGGACAGGGAAGCCTGGCGTCCTGCACTGCCTGGGATGGCAAAGAGTTGGACATGACTGAGTGACTGAACTCAACTGAGGGATATCTGGGAAGCTGCTTGCCATATAATCATTGGAAGTTACAGGATAGGGTGAAATTCTCAGAAGTGTTAAGATGGCCGAATATTCTTATCTAAGGTTAACCCAGCTGTAAAGCCCTAGGTACCCTCATGTTCAGGGCCTGATGATTCCAGCAGCACTGGTAAGTTTGTCATCTTTTTGGACAGTGATTCTCACATTTAGCCTGCATCAGAATCAGTGAAAATCCTGATTAAAATAGATTATTGAGCCCTGTTTCCAAAGTTGCTAGTTTGAGTTTTGCAATTTTAACAAGTCCTCAGGTGCTGCTGCTGCTGCTGTTCCCAAGCCCACACACTGAGAACCACTTGGGAGATGCTAGAAATTAATAGATGTTTATTTGCTCATGCCTTGTTTCAATATGGACTTAAAGCAGGTAACATATTTTTAAAGGAGGAGAGAAAAGAAGCAAAACACAGAACCAGAAATGAGTCTAATACCAAAATGCAAATTCAATGATCTCATACATTTGCCAAGGAGTAGGGGAGTGTAGAAATATACTGCAAAGTTTTTTGAAAGTCTCTACTGCTAGAAATGTTACGTGGTTTTCAAATAGAAATCCCCTAAAGCACCTGGAAAAGAAACACTACACTATTCAGAGCTTCTGTTTGGGACAGAGTTTCCATGGCCAGCCTGTGGATGGGGAGTCTGGTACTTCACTGTGGCATAGTTTAAGAAGGTAAATACATAGAGGCTGCCGCACACACACACACAAGCATACCCATATGGGATGGATTGAGTAACAGATCCACCATGTGCTTCAATTTAGGCAGTTGTGTTATAGCCACTTAATTTTAAGTAAATGAGTAATTAGAAGCTCTTACATAATTTCTGCTTGTCCCATCAATGTGGTTCATGTTTCACGTGCAGATACCTAACTGGAAAAAACAACAGCAACAGCAACTGGATGTTAAGCGGAGAAAACTGCCAGTTTCAACTTTCTTCCCAAAAGGACAGAGCAGAATTCCATTTTATTTATTATTCTCTATAAAAATCTGGTCTAATAGTCACAATGAATCCTTCACAGGCAACCAAGCTATTCTTTGTTTCTGATTGTCTCCTACAGCGTTTATCTTAATGCTCTTCCATGTGTATAATTTCCTGGAAAATTTAGTACTTAATATTCTGATGGTTTCCAGTACATGTTTTGTCTCCCTACTGAGACAGTAAGTGATTCAAGGGCAAAATCTATGCCTTACACCATTTCTTTATCTTTCAGTGCTGAGCCCACATGAGGTGCTAAGTAGCTAGAGCGGTTGTTCTTCATGAGGGGTAAAGGTAGGGGACACACAGGACTCACACAGTGAGCTTTTAAAAAATACGCACACTGCAGAAAGTCCTATGTAAGGTACTAGATATAACGATTTTTTTTTCATATTATTTATATTTCCAATGGTAATTTCAACCTACTTTTCTAGTACCTAAAATATGAGAACTTGGCAAATGATAAAGTCAGCAGCCAAAACCAGTGGGTAAGTAATGGCTTATTTAGTAGCGAATAATAGGAATACTGGTTCACTTATTTGGAGGGAAAAACAGAAGAACCCTTTAAATTGTATAAAATTACTATTAAGTTTATTTAACGGAATATGCTACTATATGCCAAGCACTTCTTTAGATCTTGAGGAGAAAGGAAAGAGCAAAAGAGAAAGTGAGCTGCTGCTCTTATGAAGCTTGCATCCTGATGGGGTTCTGTGGACAATTAACATGCACACATACATATATATTTATTTACTTACAAATATATATTCGATTTCCCTTTTCCCTAGGCAACGGGCTATAAAGAAAATGGAAGCAGGCTAAGAGAATAGGGGGAGATGTTCTTTTAGATAGGGAAGGCCTGAGAAGGTGGCAACTGGACTGAAATTTTAACAAAAGGAAGAAGGAAGCCATAGAATATTCTGAGAAAATCATTCTGGGAGGAGGAAACTAGTGACTATAAAGGTCCTCAGGCAGAAAAGAGCTTTCTTGACTCTTTGAAGAACAACACAAAGGCCAGTGGGATGGAGTGGAATGAGTGAGTGGGAGTGCTTTAGGACAGTAAGGGAAGGGGTATGTTTTTGACCTTGATGTCTGAGAGTGAGAACTGTAGAGTGAGCTGGGGAAAGGTGAGGGGGTAACAAAATCCGGGAGTGAAGACATAAGGTTTCTCCAAATGTGAGTGGCATATTTATCCTATTTTGGGAAGATGATTGGACTCTGGTCAGCAGATTTCAATTCCCTTGCTTCAGAGTTTAAGCCAAGTGATGTGGCTAATGGCATTGGGCAGGGTGTGGTAAGTGCCACGAAGCATAAGGAGATCTTGGTGACTGTCTTTGGATTGCTATGACAAAATGCCACAGACTGGGTGACTTATAAACCACAAAAATTTCTCACAATTCTGGAAGCTAGAAATCTGAGAAAAGGGTGCTACCAGAGTTTTATAAGAGCCCTTTTTGGGGTCACAGGCTTCTCACTGTATCCTCACATGGGGGGGCGGGTCTAGGGAACGCTGTGGCATCTCTCAAAATGCTAATTTCACTCATGAGGGCTCTACTCTCATGACCTAATCCCCTCCCAAAGGGCTCACCTACTGTTTTCATCACCTTAAGTGATTAGGGTTTCTACATATGAATCTGGGGAGACCTAAACATTCAGGTCATGGCAGTGTCCAGAGATGTGGGTTTGATCCCTCGGTCAGGACGATTCCCTGGAGGAGGGCAGAGTAACCCACTCCAGTCTTCTTGCATGGAGAATCCCATGGACAGAGGAGCCTGGAGGGCTATAGTCTATAGGGTCACAAAAAGTTGGACACGACTGAAGCGACTTAGCACACAGTGTCCAGAAAAGAGAAGGAACTAACATGCCTTCACAGAGGGCAGTGTCAGCTGGATATGTCTTGAGAAAACCCTTGTGGATGCAGCAGAGGTTGCCTCATGTGTGGACCACAGGGTTACAGCCCAGAATTCTCCCTGGATGGAAGGAGTATGGGTCATCTTCACTTGGTGAAAGTTTCCCTGGGGAAGGTTTTGGGAGGTTCTCCCTCACCCTTTTTATTTCTGCCTCTATCCTGTCTGGGAAGTTTCTTTCAGTACAATCAAGCATAAAAATTAAGCTTGGATTGGCATCCTATAGAAACAAGATTTTAAAGTCTTGAAAGACCAAAGCCTGTCGAGCTATAGATCTATTTGTAGCCTTCTAAAAATTGGCTTGATTGTAGGGTCTAGCAAGGCTGAAATTTGTGGGGCATGTTGGTGGGCTGTAAATTCAGATAAAACTTGATGTTGCAGATCTCGAGTCCTAGTTCTACAGGGCAGCAGGCTGGAAGCTCAGGCAGGGTTTCTGTGTTGCAGTCCTCTTTTAAAAAAAATTCTCCCCCAGCTCCCTTTCTCTCACATCTGTATTTATTTTTACAGCTCACTGAGGTATAATTGACAAATTGTGTATATTTAAAATGTAAAATCTGATGATTTGACATATGTATATATTGTGAAGTACCACAATCAACACGTCTGTCACCTCAATGGATACCTTTTTTTTTTTCCTTTTCCTATGATGAGAATGATTAGCATTTACTTTCTCAGTAAATTTTAAGTAATTTTAACTCAGTTTCTGTTGCAGTCCTGGGTAGAATTCCTTCTATTCCGTGGAAACTCAGTTTTTGTTCTTAAGACCTTCTGGGCTTAGATGAAGCCCATCCACATTGTAAAGAGTACAGTGATTTATTTACTTAGTTATTAGTTTTATAAATTTAATCGTTCATTATTATTTAGTCATTTAGTTCTGATTTACTCATTCACTTATTTAATGATTTTCTTATGGTCTCTATTTTTTAAAAAAAATGTCTTTATGGAGACATCTGGACTTCTGTTTAACCAAACAACTGGCACCATAGCCTAGCTGAGTTGACACATAAGGTTAACCACTAAACTGCCTTATATACTAGGATGATCCAGGTCTTCCTTGTGTTTAGAGATCATTCTTTGGATATGCAGTGTAGGAAAGTTCAGATCAGTATCTCTAGAGTTAGCCTTCTGGGTTTGAATCATAACCTCCACCACATACCAGTTGTCTAAACTTTGGGTAATCAATCTATTTGTGCTTTAACTTCCCTATCTATAAAATATGAATATAATATAACCCATTTTCTAAGACTATTAGAAGAACTGAATGAATTAATGCAGATAAAGGGCCTAAACAATGTCATATGTAAATGCTAGGTAAATATTAGCTATCTTTACGAACATAAATAACATTATTAGATGGTTTTGGGGATGGGCACTGGGGAGATTGGCAAGACAAATCAGTAGAAGGAACTGCTAAAGCTTGGGATAGACCCCATTAACACAGCCAGGGCTAAGGAGGGACAGAGTCAGTGAAGGTGTGCACTGTGTTATGGCTTGTAGATTTTAGGAGAACTTAAGTTTTAAGTTTTCTTCTTCAGTATTGTAATTTATTATGACACCCTCAAGTGTTTGGGAAAGGTGGTTAAGTACTATAGTCTAGTGTCAGTCATGGTTTGCGGTTGGTTGCCTTGGGGACAGGTAGCAACCATGTGTTTACGTTCCCAGAGAATTGTGTGGTAGAGAAACTAAACAGGGACTCCAGTGACTTTATTTGAATTCTGAAGGAAAGAATGACTCCAGAATTGCAATGCTTGGGGGCATTTCAGTAACACACACACACACACGCCACTGCTTTTTAGCTGGTATCTTGTGCACCAGCCATGCTCACTGCTCACTGTCTGCCATTCTGTCTCTCGGCTTTTGTGTTTGTGAATTCCTTTGCATATTTTGGAGGATAGTTTGTACTTTGCTTAGAACATAGGCAGGGATAATTAAAAAACAAAGAGGGAGAATTGTTAAAATCAGGTGTTTGGGATACTGTCTTGTAGCTCTGGTTAGGCTCATGTTGGTAAAGAGGGTGGTTCTCAAAAGTGACCTTGGACACATGGTGATGAGGCTGTGGAGCCAAGCAGGTAAAACCTTGATTGCTTCCCTTAACTATCACCACCCCGCCCCAGCAAACATGTGATTTTGAAGCTCAACCTCAGAACTAGAAAAGGCCAATTTGAGATTGGTCAGACTTGAGCACCTTACATACCGCTATCACAAGCCAAGTCGCTGGTGCCGGCAAGGAAATTAGCATTTATCGCATTTCAGTAAAAATGATGTGGCCCAGTTAAATTAGATTTCCTTTCATTTACAATGGACTTAAAATCCTATTTAGCTATAATCCAACCATTGTAAAATTGGTTACAAGGATCCTAATTTTCTGAGATATTGAAGCCTCCCATTCTATCAGAGCATCTTGATTTTATCCATTTTCATCCATCGTTAAAATTCTTATGGCTGAGAATGCCAGAGGCGACCTACCTTTCCAATCCGCTGCTGCATTCAGCAGTAACTGGATTGAGATCAGAAACATTTATTTTATTCAATGCCTTATCTGCTCTTTTCCACTATTTTAAACACTACTGAGGGTCAGACTGAAAATCCTTCTCTGATTCTAACTGTAATCAAGCGGGAAATGGTTTTATTTTATTTTAAACTAATATCAAGCCTAAGAAGACAGCATCATTTTATACAATGGGGTTGAATGGCCCATTGTGCCATTGCTGAAATTGTACAGTTTGCATATCTTACCACAAAATCCGTGCTTTTATGTGATGTTTTAAGTTAAAATTCTCTGAGCCTTCTCTTGGCTTAAATTGATGTCTCTCGTTTGGGAGCCAGCTCAGGCTTTGTCACCTTTAGGAACTTGCAGTCACAGTGACCTCCCTCCTTCATATGAACTCCTGCTGCTCTGAAGGCCTGTGTTACCTGTAGAGTCTGTTTGTCCACAGTATGGTGTCCTCAGCTGCTTCTGTGTGAGTCCTGCCACCCCATCCAAATAGGGTACTCTGTGAAGGATGGGACAGCTGCTCAAGGGCTCCATCTGCTTTTTTAGTTGACAGAGAACACCTGCTGATGAACCGATTCCAAAAAGAGGAGGTCTTGTGTGTGCATGCAAGGGTAGGTACTTTTCTAGGTTCCTGACATTGGGACCCTTAGAAGGTTAGTTAGATAATATTATGAGGCACTACTTTCTCTTCAATTCCATCTAGGCCTTTGTGCCTTCCAGGGAGAAGTCAGTGAGCTCTTCTGACTCAGAAGCTTGTGCACAGCAACTTGAGGTACCCTGTGATCTGGGAGGCAGAGGTGGGAGGGAATGGGGGCCACTGTACCTTATGGTTCGTGAGAGCTCACTGGTCTCCTAGGCACTGCAGCTTCCTTTCCTGGAGAGCAGGAATTGCCTCTGTCACCAATATTCACCATTCCTTCTCCCTGCCTTCCATATATTGTGAACCCTGTGGCCTTCCCCAGGAGTCACCGGCAGAGAAATGGAAAGGGTAGAATTAGAGCATTGCTAGGGCCTTATGTCCCTTTGACTCAGAGCAGAAGACAATATTTGTGATCTTGACCTTGGTGCTCAGCATTCTCAGGTGAGCTAGAGAGCTGGTGGGTGTGAAACTGCAACACCACCACCAGCTGCACACCCATGAGTCCTCTTCTGTTGGAGGTGCTAGGGTTTGGGGCACAGAGACTTTTTCAGTCTGGCCCCTGATTTGAGTTGCTGAACCCTTCATCTGGGAGGACTAGATCTGAGCCCAGTGCCAGGCTACATAGCTTCTGAGTCCCAAAATTGAAAGAAGAGGAAATCTCTGAGCACACGTAGCAGGGTAGGGAGACATGTGGGAACATCAGAGAAAGTGGAACTCTATGTATTTATTATTCAATAAGCCTAATGAACTCCCATCAGCCAGAATGTACAAAGTTGAAAATGTTCTTCCCTTGAGGGGCAGGGAGCAAAGGGCAATAACAGCATGGTGTGATATGAGCTGTGCTGTGGAGAGCCTGAGCTGTGGGAGCCCCGGGTAGGGGCACTTCACCAGCCGAGGTTTTCTGGAGCTGAAGAAGCACATGGTGTGAAAAGACCGCCAAAATGCCTTTCTTTTTCAAATTTATTAAGAAGAATATCAGCCAGAATGCTGATAGAAAGAACTGTTCACTGTTCCACAAAGTTTGGGTCAAGTGTTCTTGTCTCTTTTTTTTGTTTGTTTTGTTTTCCAAAGTCAAATAGCCTATTACGATGACTTTGTGAAGAAGGAATCTTCGGGGGCTCTTTCTGGCCTAAATCACATTTTATCACAGAAAACACACCAAAGGAGGAGTTACACAGGAGCCTTGGCTTCCCCCAACATCTTCCTCAGTTACATGGATACTGGGCAGCTCTAGTTGCAGCCCTTTGTCCAAGAGAACCCCTCCTGGCTGGGCTCACAGTTCCCTTTCTTCCTCTAACACATGTCTATCTGCCCAGGTGGTAACAGAATATGGAATGAGCTCAGACGAGAGAGTCATTGTCTGGATACAGGCCTGACATGGTCCGGGATCTGGCTTGCCTTTTCGTTTTCCTTGTCTGCTGAGGACTTCCTGGGTCCTCCTTCTCAGGAAGGTTTGTCATCTCACCTTCATCAGCAACCAGCCTCCTTCCCCAGCATTGGCTAAAAATGTGGTGTGACAGGACTAACATCAGAGGACAGAGAGAGTGGCTTGATAGCTTTATTGCTCCAGGTACCCTTGGAGGTTGACTACTAGAGGAACACAGGGATTCTGAACATGATGGATGTGGGGCCTCCATCTGAGTAATCGGACAGGCCTGGAAGGGAGACCCTCAAGAGAGAATCAGGGCTGTGTCCATTCTAGCCAGTCCACCCCTTCTCTCTTCTAAGCCCCCTTTTCTTATGGGAGTTGACTCCCCAAGTTCTGAGGGAGACAGCCTGGCTGGAGAGCTCTGAGGTGTAACTGGGGGAATGGCCACGTATTTCTCCTCCAACGGCAGTGTGGCTGAGGCAGCTCTTGTAGCAGTGGTCATGGGGGCTGGAGGCAGTTACAGATCAGTCGGCATAGGGTGGGCAGTCTTCTTTCTCTGAGCCTGCCATAGAACAGCCTGGTGGGATGGAGTCTAGGGAAGCCATACTGAGCCACTGAGGATAAGGAAACTTACAGTCTGACATAAGGGAGCTTTTCTCCCCTTCTGGTCCAGGCTTTCCTCCGTAGACTCGTCACTGAGCTTTGTTGTAGCTCAGAGATGCTATTCTGAAGATAGACCATAAGAGATAAGGGAAGATTTGAAATCACAGGCCGAAGATTCCTGTGTCTGTTCTCCTAGGGACACAGAGTTCTGCACAAAGCTTTTCCCCAGTTCACTGGCTTCCCAGGTGGTGCAGTGGTAAGCAATCCACTGCAATGCAAGAGATGCAAGTTTGATCCCTGGTTTGGACAGATTCCCTGGAGAAGGAAATGGTAACCCACTCCAGTGTCCTTGCCTGGAAAATCCCATGGACAGAGGAGCCTGGCGAGCTATAGTCCATAGGTTTGCAAAGAAGTCAGACTCAACCTAGCAACTAAAACAACAAATGCTAATTCACTGTAGCCTTCTTATTGTTTTCTTGGTAGTAACTTATGAATGGTAGAACTGAGACTGTAGAATTGGAACTAACCATTTGGATGTTGTTTAACAGAAGAGCTAGGGCCCATTTTATATTTATACTTTCACCGGCTGCCCGGCCTTGTGTTATGTGGCCTTGAGAAAATTATCATACCTTTTTGAACCTCGTTGATAAAGAGAGGTGATTAATGCCCATCACACAGGGTCTTTGGAAGAGTATATCAAAATAGAACATTTTGCACAGTATGTGGCATGTAGTAAGCCCCTCTGAAAAAGGCAGTTAATAAAACTTTGATCATCATGACTGGGTGATTACAGTTATTCCTGAGGACCAGGATGCTACAACCTCTGAGGACAGTGGTGGACATGGACAGGGAGGTCTGGTCTCAGGATATTTGACTCTAATACTTTATTCTGGGAGATTGGCAGACTTGCTGCAGAGATGATTCATCTTTGTCCAGTTCCAAGGCTGCTTGGGATTCTGGTTTGTGTTCTACTGGGGCCTGGAACAAAGCCAGGGAGACACAATAAAGGATGTTTGCCTTTGTGTCTACAGCTGCTTACTGGTTACAATGGGCCATTGTTGTGCTAAGCTGCAGTGGTAAGGAAGTGTAACTGATTGGCCAATTGATTCTGTCTCATGTCTTGGGCTCCAGAGACTCTGCTCTGCAGGGGCATCTGAGGTTTGGGGAAGTTGTCTCAAACAGTAAATTAGTTATTACTGAATAGTAGAGGATTATTGATCTTTACTCTTTTTTTCTTCCCCTGTAATAGAGATACCTTTATGAGTTTTGCCCTCTAACTTTGGTGCTCTTTCCATTAGAGCAAGAATATAAGCCCCATTGGTATTAAGCATGACTTTAACGAATAGAATTAGTGTATATGACATAAGCAAAGGCTATGAATGTGCTTGGGTTGTTTGGCTTAGCCTCTTGTATTTCTGCCATGGAATAAATGCTCTGGATAGGTCTGGTCCACAGAGAATGATGTGATACTTAGAACATACCTGAACTCTATCCTTAGTCCAGATCCAAGCCTAGCAAAGCACAGTTGAATCCCAGCCTACTGGTAAACCAATGAAGGAGACAAAATAATGTTTATTCTTATAAGCCAATGAGATTTGGGATTGTTTGTTATGCAGCATTGTCTCGAAACAATAGTTAATTAAGGCACTGACACATGGATTCTCTAGTAAAGAAGGATCAGCAGGAGAATCTAATGGCTACAGACTGGTTAGTGTAAACTCTTTGGAGAAAGACTTGACATTTTCTGAGCTAGAATGATCGATTATCTTTTCTCCTGGAGGAGACTGAAGAGAGTACAAGATGGGCATGGTTTCTGTGTTCTGCTCCTGATACTTAACTTTGTGCCCTCTTCAGAGTAAAGGGTTGATGTGTTAGATCTTATTGGAATAAATTGAAGCACAGCCAGGTTAGAGAGGGCTTATTTCTCAAAACAAGGCTTTCTAAAGAGCATCCAAGATGCAAATCAGAGAAAAGACCATGAGAAGGGCAGACCTAGCCCACCCAGGGCAAGGCCAACTCCAGGAGAAAATTTAGGAATGCCCTGAGGCTGTGAAGACTGTTGGGTGGTAGCTTTTGTTCTCTGAAATTTACTAGAGAATACACCTAGACATGTTTTTTATCTTAGTCCTAGCTGCTATTGTAGAATATCATAAACTGGGTAGTGTAAGCAACAGGTATTTATTCCTCACAGTTCTGAAGCCTGTAAAGTCTGAGATCAGGGTGCCAACATGGTCAAGTTCTGAACCCACACCCTTGGCATTTAAAGTGTGGAGTCCTAACCACTGGACTGCCAGGGAAGTCCCCAGATTTTATCAGTTTTACATTCACTTACGTGTGTGTGTGTAGGCCCATGCATAGCTTCATGTAACTACCACCATAGTCAAGATACAGAACTGTACAGTCACCATAAGCCCCATTTTGCTTCCTCCTTTTGACCACATTGCAGCTTTACCAGCTGTGCCACAAAGGAAGACCAAGAATACTGGAGTCAGTAGCCTATCCCATCCCCAGTGGATCTTCCCGACCCAGGAATTGAACAGGGGTCTCCTGTATTGCAGGCGATTCTTTACCAACTGAGGCATCAGGGAATCCCCTTTTGGCTACACCAAACACCTATTTCTAAGTCATTGAACAGATTTCTTCTCAGTAGAAGTATATTTTTATGACAAGAAATGCTTGACACTGAACTTCTGAAATAGCAAGCTCCTTGTCCTTGGAATCTTTCAAACAGAATCTGGACCTTCTTTATCAAGGATTTATTTAAAGTGGTAATACAGGAGAGGGACTGGGGTAAATTAAACTCTGAGGTCCCAACTCTAAGCTTCTTGGTTTATACAGGAAAGGACTCAGGAAGGTGAGGTGTCAAATCGGCCTTGAGGACCAAGAAGGCAAAGAAGAGGAGAGAACACACAGGTGAGACCCAGCTTTTCTCTGTTCCCACACCTTGAGTGACAAAGAAACCTCTGGGGCAGAAGACTAGGTTTCTCTGAAGAAAGCCCTCTGGCCGTGTGGAGCCCAGGCATTCAGCTTCTTTATTTTGGGTCAAGGAGTTAACAGCTGTGTTGTCCAGTAGTCCAGGTATCTGCCAAGTGGCAGAGGCATCCCAGGTGAAGACAGGCTTCCAGCTGCCCTGGCTGCCATGCCCTAAGCCACGTCCCCCATCAGAATGGATGAAGTGGTCCCATCATTATTTCTGTTCATAACCCAGACTAGAGAAAATATGAACAAGTCTAACTGGTCTGCTTCTTCTAACACCCCCTGTGATGTTGTTATTTCCCCAGAATGTATTCATTCTTTTTTTTTTTCCAAGGGACTTCATCAGGTAATTTAAAAGACTAACAAACTTTGGTGTAGATCACTTTAAGAGCCAGAGAGCTGGCTGGAATATTAATGAAGCCGTTTAGTGATAGAGTTGCTTCCTAATGCAGGAACATATCAAAGAGGTTAGGGCCATGAGTGTTGCTCTGCAGAGCCCCAGCTCTATTATCTAGCTCTTAATTACTTCATTAAAATTCAGCAGAGGAGCTGCCCAAATCCAGTAGCGTGCCCAAGGCTTGCTGGGTGATTTCCCTGCCTCTGGCCATACGCGAGTTTTAGTTCTTTAGGTCTCCAGAGATGGGAGGCCAGATCTTAGGCAGACAGACCTGCTGCTGCCGGCTGAGTTCACTAGCAGCACTGGGGCAGCTCTCTGGCTTTTGCACAGCTGGAGCTCTGCCTCTCTCTCCCACAGGTATCAAGACCCCTGCTTGGCTTGGGTCCTTGGGGAAGGAGCTGCCCTACAAAAGTGTTCTCGAGATCTCTCAAGTCTCCTTGGTTAGATGCCTATATTTTCTGAAACTTTCTGGAAGAGATAAATTGTCATCTGCCTTTCCTCCTTAAAGCTGTAGTCACCATTTCACCTTGGGTGGCTCATCTGGAGGAAGAAGTGGGCATGGTGGGCTTTGTATGAGAACACTTTGGCTCGATTCCCAGTTTTCCAGCCTCCCTGAGCCTCAGTTTTCCTATCTGTAAAATGAAGCTGTTTCATGGCTTAGTCCCTCCATACCTCTAAATTATCTTGGTCTTTAGTAATATCCATTTTCAACTAGGGATGTAACATTGTGACACATTCTGGCATGAAGCTGCCTCCATTTTCAGCTTCTGTCCTAAAGTGTCTCTATTGGCTCTAATTTCTAAGTGCTGTTCCTTTTAGTGATAATCCTTGTCACTGCCCTCTTGAACTCTGGGACCAGGAAATCTGCATGATACATCTGTATCTTTAAACCTGATTTTTAGTCCACAGGGAATTAGTGAAGTGGTACTACCTCTTCTTTAGAGTCCAGGCTTTTGAATTCCTTGTTTTTAGATCCAGAGGCCTTCTTAATGTTGCTCGGTTTCCATCTGTGCTCCAAGTGGAGTAGAGTTTTTAGAATTTCAGTGAGTCTGCAAAAGACACTGTGGAGGAAGGGAGGTTTCAGCCCCTCCTCTCTAACTGCAGGAACTGGGGCATCAGTCCTCCCCTCCCCTCACACTGGGGTTTATGCTGTCAGCTTCCCTGATTCTCAGACCATCACATGCAGACTGCCTTACACAACTGACTTTCCTGGGTCTCCTGCTTGCAGATGGCAGACCGTGGGACTTAGCCTCCATAATCATGTGAGGCAATCCCTCATAGTAAATCAGTCTCTCTCTCTCTCTTTCTCTATCCTCTCTCTCTGAATTCCTTTTGGTTCTGTTTCTCTGGAAAGCCCTGACTAATCCAGGATAGTATATGATGATTAACCCTTTTCAAGACTTGTTGGAAGTGCCCCTATTCTATCAGGTGGTGCTGGCAGGAGCGCAGAGTCTCATAACTCATTCACCTTGGAAGAAAACATTTTTTGGGGGGGTGGGGGTGGGGGGCAGTGTTCAGGCTTTTATTCTGGTTCTAATATACTCAATTCGATGCCATATATTTCAGGTCCTTGTGGAATACATACCATGTGCCAAATCCTGTGCTAAGCAAAAGCAGTGTAATGGGGCACAGAGATAAGTCATATAAAAGTTCTGTCCCCCAGGATCACATCCTGGCTCTGATGGGACCTGTCACAACTTGCTTCACCTTCACACTTGGTAAAGCCATGTACTTTAGCCCAGGTCCTTGTGAAAGCAGTGTCAATGGCAGGAATTAAGGTACTAACCATTTGTTTCGGAGTAGCAAGATGGAGGTGTTGAGAGCGCAGGCAGAAAGGGGGAAGCGGGGCAAGGAAAGATGTAAAGCAGTGCCATGCTGTGTGTTCCTGTGCATGTTAGAGATGCATTGGGTCCTCACAGGCATGTTTCCTTGCACCCTGGACTTCTTGCGAAGGTTTGCAAAGAAAAAAAAAAACAACAAAAAACCAACCACTGTTTGAAGCAATTAACATTGAAGAGGAAAGGGGCATTTGTTTGCCCAGTTTTCTTCCATTTTTATTTCTCTTTAGTCAAGGTTACATCCAGAGGGAGTTGACAAAAATGCACTTTCAGGTTGTATGATCTGTTCCCTAGAAAATGCTCAGAAAGCCAGATGTCGTGCCCCATGACATTGTACTTCATACAAATGCAGAAGCAAGGGGACAGCTTGGCACAGGTGGAGTTTGATCAAGAGAAAGAAAGAGACAGTTGAGGGCATCTGAGAAGGTGTAGGGGCTTTGATTCCTGTACACGGACCTCTCCTTCTCAAGGTTAGGAGGACATGGGATCCAGTGGAGATGGGAGGTGGATATGGCTCAACTTCTCAATTCCTCCCTTCATGTCCATCTACTGGAAGTGGCTGTATCCTGCTGACAGGCTCCTAAGCTCAGAATCCTCATCCAGGGGCTTAACATTAACAGAATCGCTTCTGTTGCCCCTCCTCGTCCTCCCCCGGGGACCCGATCCAGCCTTATCCTCTTCACAATCCCTTAGGAGAGGCCCAGATCCTTATTAAGAAACACTATGGATTTTTAGAGTAAAAAATCTATAGAGGGACTTCAGAAACAGTCTGGGGAGATTATAAAGAAATGTGGGCCAGTTTTCCAAGGAGATTTTATAGAATATTCAATAGCACTCATGTCATAAAAGGCCTATGGAGGTTTCCAAAGCTGAGGCCAGCCCTGAATTATGATTCCCTGATGCAGAGCCCGGAGAAAGGTCACAGCATAACAGATCAGGGCTTGATTCTGCGGTGCTTGTAAAAATAGAGCCACCTCACTAAAATGCAGTGGGGATATTAATTTCCAGGGCTGAAGTTCAATTTAACAGAAAGACAGAGTAGAAAATAGAGCTGTCTTTTCAATCCCAGTGGTCATAATAGAGCCCCACCCTGCACCTCTCTGAAAACCGTCTCCCAGCCAGCTCCCGGCCATTCTAAAACGTGCCTTGTGCTTTTCTTTCGATGATAACTGGAGCTAGGTAGCTGGAGGGGCAGCAATTACAGTCCACAGATGAGGAACCTGAGGCATTTGCAGGTTAATCTACTCTCTCACAGGCACTGAACAAGTGAGAGGATGAGCCTGTTGCAGTTAGTAAAATTTTACTCCCAACTCAGCTGATGACCATATTTATATTTAACTTTTAGGCCAGAAGAAAGGGTATTAACGTGTATCCCTAATGGCAACCCACTCCAGTGTTCTTGCCTGGAGAATCCCAGGGACGGGGGAGCCTGGTGGGCTGCCGTCTGTGGGGTCGCACAGAGTCGGACACGACTGATGTGACTTAGCAGCAACAGGAGCTACTGGGTGTCCCTGTGTAAAGAGCTAGAAATACATCTCCTCGGTCAATTTTACAGTGAATCTCATAGATTGATATGTTCTCCATCTAGTAGGAAACTAAGGCTCAAGGAGGTAAGGAACTTCCTCCAAATAATTCACATAGTCCTTAAGAGGCCCGAAGCTCAGAAGAACTGGTGTCAGATGTTCTGACTGGTGTAGATTTGCCCCCTTCCTTGACCCTTTCTGTCTTCTCAGCTGGTCTGAAACTTCCACTAGACCAGGAACTGTGTCCCGACTCCCTGCCCACTCAGTATCCAGCTCCAGGCAGGGCTCTTGAGGTGCCTGAGGGGAGGTGAGCTGGTGGGAACCCATATGGAGAGTTCGGGGGTACTGGGTAAGTGAAAGAAAGTGAAAGTGAAGTCCCTCAGTCGTGTCTGACTCTTTGCGACCCCATGGACTGTAGCCTACCAGGCTTCTCTGTCCATGGGAGTTTCCAGGCAATAGTCCTGGAGTGGGGTGCCATTTCCTTCTCCAGGGGATCTTCCCAACCCAGGGCTCAAACCCGGGTCTCCCTCATTGTAGACAGACGCTTTACTGTCTGAGCCACCAGGGAAGCCTGGTAGGGGTGCTGGGTAGACCTGGCCTAATATTCTTTGACAGTAGTCTGGAGCTTTAACAGAACTCTCTCTTCAATTTGAAGTTCAGTGAAATGCCAGTCTTGGGGTAGATAGGGAGAACTTGAGGGTGAATTTGTCTAGTTAAATGAGAATGAAACATTGAGAACAGAGGCATTTGAAGGTTAGACAAGGGACTCCTTTGATGGGGTACAGAATTATAAATGGAAAGGTCTGGAGTTTGAGATGGACTTGAAGTTAGACACTCAATCACTACCTCCGCGTCCCATGACAATTTCTTTCTTGGACCCTCATCATTGGTCCACAGTGACTACTGGCCTAGGCTAGAGTTCAACAGGATGGCCATGCCCATGCTCAGTCATGGTGGGAAGGTTTCAGCTTTATATGGGCCCGGGGAACGTCAGAAGATACTGCCCTAACTCATGTTCTCTGTAGTGCTGGTGCCAAGTGCTCCTCCTGGAAGCAGAGGGGAACGGGGAGAAGCTGCACCTGGGACTGTAGGTCATGTCTGGGCTTTGGGCTCAGCTCCACCTATGACTGAATTGAGGGAGGTGAGAAAATGCATCTGAAAGCACCACACGAATAGTCTGTGCTCTAATTCTCTGTCTGCCTTGCTGCTTTGACTTGCCAGCCACCCACCTGGGCTCTCTCAGGGCCATCAGCAGGATGAAGGCATTCTGCTGTTACCACAGCAGTAATGACTGTAGTGAGTGAACTAATGAGGACATTGTCTGAGGCAGTGATATCTGTTTAACCGTGACCCTGGCCTGGGCTTACCGATGGGAACTCAGGTTCAGCTGTGTTCTGTGACACTTGTTGCCATAGTCTCTATCACACTCAGAAAGGATCTCATTAGCGCCTGGGAAAGTCTTCCTCCCTCGCCCTTTCTTCTTCTAACAGTGAGCAATTTTAATTGCATTCGATCACCTTTTTTGATGACCCTGATGTCATCTAACCCTTTTCTTATCTCCCAGCTCCTCCGAGATAGTATTTGTACATGTCATCTGCACCTAGTGGGTGTGAGATGGCTACACACATGACTCCGCACGGGGGAGTAGATTGATGTTTAATGGCGTTATGCGGAAAGTGCCACAGCCTCTGTATTTGTGCACAATGGAGAATCTATTTTCAGCTCCCACCCCATCTGCAAGTTACTTTTCTAGGCAAAAAGAGCAAAATTTACCCACCCACTTCCTATTACCACAGTGTGACCAGAACACAGAGTAGGTGGGGAGAACAAAAGATTTGGATCAGAACGATTTGTTCTCTAAGTTCAGTATGCATTTCACCTCCAGGACTGGGGAGGTGTTGTTAACATACAGGTGCATGATCCACATTCTTGGAAATTCTGACTTAGTAGCTCTGAAGTAGATGCTGGGCATCCATTTGTTGAACAGTCTTTTCAGGCCATTTCCATTCGTGGACCACACTTTTAGAACTATTGGGTTAGAAAAATGAGTTGGAGGCAAATAGCTGCAGGACCTCACGTGCAGGGAGAACAGCTTCTCCTGGATAATGTTTAATTAGCAGCTGGTGGATGTAAACCTCTTCAACAAGACAGTTGATAAAGCCTTAAAGTTTGGCTGGCCATATGCCCTGTTTTGTTTGATTTCACGGTAGTTGTAGATCAATTAATGCCTGTTAATTATTTTTAGTGCCTCTTCTCCCTCTCAAAAAAGTGTCTGGGTTTGGACGATAAATTATATAGTTTCCTTAAAGTGAACTTTGAGAAAGCTTTGTAAAGGAGAAATTTCTTCCTGCCAGCATAAGTTCCAGAGCTAATCATCTCTCAGCCAGTGTCCTTGGGATCTGGGGGTGGGAGGAATGAGCACATCACATGTGCTGGGCTCTTTCGTCTAGTGTCCCCAGCTAAGGGATCACCCCAGGAAGGTTCAAAAGCCCCTCATCTTATTGAGGTATCTGAAGCATAAATGATTCAAAAAGGCCACAAGCGTGTTACCAGAAGCATACCAATCTTATTAAAATCATGGCTTACTCTCAAAAAAATTCAAATCTGTTTACACCCAGCTTATTACATATGGTAGCAACAGAAAAACCTTCATTTTTTCCCCCTAATCTCAACAATCTTCTCTTGTTCAACATTCAGATTTTATTTCCACAAACACAGAACTGCATTCTACATTTGAGGATGTCATTTAAGGCCAAGAAACTCCAATAAAAAAAGCACTTATCAGCAGTAAAGTTTGTTTGAGGATTACCTACTGCGAAGAAAGGCAAGCTCCCCTTTTAAACTGAAGCATGCTATTTCAGGAATGTGACCCCTTTCATGAATAAATGACATGGTGACATTTACAGATAAAGCAAGATTTAACTGCTATGAAAGAAGGTGACAAATGTCAGGATGTCAATAATGATCCGTGAACATAATGGTTTCTTGCCTGAGCACGGAGCAGATACATAACGTAACTGCTGCCTGCCAGCATTCTGCAGAGAATGGGCCCCGCAGTCAGGGAACAATCGAGAAGCTCCCAGAACCTGGAGAGTTGTGAGTCTGGGGGTGGTGGGTGCGTAGGCAGGGTTTGAGTGCAATCTAGCTGTGAAATGAGGCTGTTGCTTCCTCCATGTTACTATCAGGTCTACACTCCGGGGAAGGATGAAGTTTTTCTATCATCTCCAGCTAAAAGTTGTCTGTCAGAGGAGGATTCATATGTTGTGAAATAGCTTCCTGATGATGCCTTCATTTTGTGAAGTGCCAAGGGTGTAGAGGAAATGTCAGAAAAAAGTCTGCGCTGTCTCTAGTCTGGTGATGCCATGGGTGATGCCTGGTCAGGTGGTAAAGGCACAGAAACCCACACTAGGGTCACCTCCCCTTCCAGCATGGGACCAGCAGCCTGTGACCAAAGCCTCAGGACGTGCTAGCCAGAGTGTGAGTGGCTCAGCCGGACTGGCTCCATCTAATGAAGGCTCTTTCCTCTGGGCTGTCTCTCCTGCCTTGGATTCAGAACAGCATTCCCTTCTGGTTCTGCTCCTACATCTTTGAAGCTGTTTTGTCCTTTCTTTTACTGGCCTTTTATCTCCTCCCCTAAAATTAGATGTTCTTGGTCAATGGTAAATGTTTAACTACCAGCTCTTAGAAAACAAGCTCCAGTTAGTTTCCAGTTTTCTGTGGCATGTATACTGTCCCACCACCACCTCCTCGCACCCCTCACCACCAATTTTAAACTACTTTTCAACATGAAGTCATTGAACAAGAGTTGGAAAGAGATACATAGTTGCTCTAGCCAGCTTCAGTACCATTTGGTGATTCTCAGGGTCCTTACTGCTTCTGTACACTCAATCCCCACCTCAGTTACTGCTCTCTCTTCCCAGATGGAACTATCGTGTTCACTCAAAGAATCCCAAAGTATATTCCAGCCTGGATGTCTCTCCCCAGATCCTGGCTCACATAACCAACCCAGAAGACACCTTCCTCTGCTTCCGCCTTTGCAGTTGTCCTGCCCAGTCCCCTCCTTCATCTCTACCTCCTAAGGCAAGATCTTTCCTCCCCTTTCCTCTTCAAGTGGTGCTTTCTGGGTCTAGCTAATGGTCTCCAGGTTCACCAGAGCACCTCCACTCCTAACCCCTAGTCTGGGCATTGTTCTTGTTTCTCATTATATGTTAAAGCTCATGAGCGTCTAGCTGTTACCTCATTTAACAGTGAAATTGAGAAAACAAAGGTTCTGATATGTTCACTGACTTCCTGGAGGATCTACAGTGTGTTGTATCCAAGTTATGACTGGAAGTCACGTTTCATGATTCCCAGGACCAGGCCTTTTCCTGTGTAGCTCCCTGTTTTCCATTACTTATCAAGGCCCAGGCCCAGCTAAATCTTCATCTTCTCAGCTCCTCCACCTCCAACCCAACCTCTGGCCCCACAGTGACTCCCAGGCCCTCCTCTGAGTTCCTGTGTTCAGTCACTTCAGTGGTGGAGGGATGAGTGTTGGCAGTTGTCATTCTGAAGCCTCTGGTACCACATGGTGGCACATTTCACTCAGCCTTCTTTCAGCCCTCTGGTACAGATGTGATTTTCTTGACAAATACCATGGTCCTGTCCCCTGTGGCTTCCAGAAAAGCCTTGAACTTTAAGAACAAGAGCAGGTCAGAAAGTAGGGTTGTCAAAACCAGCACTGACAGGCCACCAGCCCCCATCAGTAGCTGGAGTGAGTGAGGCCTTGGGTTTTTACCTCAGTGGGAGGGCATTTTCCTCCACGTGTGGAGGTCTTTCTCAGACAGACAAAGGAATGACATTCCAAATCTTCTGTACTTTGTGGGTCTGGATTAGATGCCCTGCCTGGTGTGTGTGAGCAGTTAGTCCTCTGCTCAGTTATACTGGGAGGGGAAGCCAGAGGCCTTCCCAGGCCCAGATCTGAGGCTGAATCTGAGTGACAGAATTCGATTTGGGGAAGGGAGAAGTTTTCGTTGCCTAGAACAATCAAGGATACTTTTCTGGGTGAGGAAAGGAATTAGTAGAACTTTGAAAAACAATATTTTGTGCAGAAGACAGACTCCTAGGATACTTGGGAGAGGGGAGCTGCCATGAAGAAGAATTTCAGAGGTGGGAAAGAGTGGTTGTCTCTCTCTCACATCCCTCTCCCATCTTCTTGCTGCTGCCGTTGAGAGCTCATGCTGAGAAAGCTGGTCCCCTAGGGAAGAGGACAGGAGAGTACAAATGACTTCAGACCTTTCCCTGAAAGAGGGAGCTGATGGGAGTCCCCTGCAGAGAATACTCCTGGCCCTGGGGAGGGGAGGCATAGAGTTGGGTGGGCCTTGTGCAGGGAGTCAGCACTACCATCCACCTGCCCACTTCCTATGTGCAGCCTGTCACCTCCAGCCACAGAGAGG
This sequence comes from Redunca redunca, assembly GCA_006410935.1. Lineage (NCBI taxonomy): Eukaryota > Metazoa > Chordata > Mammalia > Artiodactyla > Bovidae > Redunca > Redunca redunca. The sequence continues at coordinate 80,035 of SJYQ01011534.1, read as the reverse complement.
CTGCTGCCTTGGCCATCCTGACAGGTCAGTGGGCTCACTGTGGGCACCGTGGGTACGGGCTGGAGGCCCCGCACCTCCTTAGCAGCTTCGGAGGCAATTAGGAGCCTGACTGACATTTTTTTTTTCCTTAACACTAAACTTACTTCCATCCTGCTTTGCTCTTACAGGCTGACAAGATTTCATCCTGAAGCAGGAGACTCGTGATGCTGTCATAAAGTACATGTGGAGAAGAGCTGAGAGGTAAATGCATTTCACTGGAAGTCAATTTCATCGGGAAGTTTCCCTGTGGTTGGAAGTTTCTTTGAAAACTTGGTGATTATTAAGATGTCAGTGGTAGAAGAGAGTTTGCTGCTGCCTTCCTGCCGCCCAGCCCTGTCTGCTCTGACAGTCCTCCTCCTCAGTCCTTTCCACAGAACAGGCCAGAGAAAGGACAAGGGACGCTGAATAGTGGTGGGTGACACTGCTCAGGCCAGGCCCTGAGATGCTTGGTGAGTGGCCCCGGCCACCTGTGCTGAGGCCCTTCAGGGTTTTTTTCTCCCTCTTGGGACAGATCCCAGACTCTTAACGTGGCTAAAAAGTACACGGTGGCACAACTAATCTGTAATCTGCAGAATCTATCTTTGAAGGAGTGGTGTTCTCTGGCCTGGGGAACTTTTTAGTGAGCCTGCTGGTTATGCAAAACCAAGTCCAGAGCCTCATCTTGGAATAAGAGGGGGACAAAGACAAAGGAGGCCCTGCAGCCACTCTGCTTGATGGTGTAGGTCTATGGCCTTGCTGTGGTCTGGGCAAGGGCTCTGGGTGAACTGTTTTGTTTGGAGTTGAGAAAGGCAGGATGCAGGACTCCTGATTTGGAGAGAACGGGAGAACTCCAGGGACTGCTACCTGGGAGTGTCCCCAGCAGCTGGTAGAGTGTATGGGTGGATGTATGATGACTCTGAGGGCCTTTGTTGACCAAAGAGGGATCCACCTTCCACCAGGGACTTGCATTGTGTTGACAAGCACTAGGAGCTGTGGCTTCTGATATTAAACTTTGAGGCTTTTCTTCTCAGCACTGGCACATTCTCAGACTGCACTGAGTTCTGAGATTCTACAGCTGAGTGTCAGCCATGGTTTGGAGAGAGGGTGCCCGTATGTAGGGGAAGCAGAGCAGGAAGCACAGGGATGGGCCCCGAGGACAGAAGTCAGCAGGGAGGAGCTCAGAGCATCTGTAGACCGAGCAGTGAGGAGCAGCCCCCACCCTGGGGGCAGTCGGCTGCCCACCCTTCCTGGGCTTCATAGCACTACTAAGACAGGGGACCTGCTCAGAGACATGGTCTTTCTGCAGCCACAGAAGAGGAATTGGACTATTATTTAAACAGAATAGGCATCGCTAACCCTGGAAGATGGGAAAATAGGGATTCTTGCATTTACCTGTGTATTCCTCCATTCAGCCTTTAATGCATTTAGGTATTTGTTGAACAGTATTTTGGGTTCAGGCTCAGTCAAGGATACGGTGAAGCGAAAGACTCAGTGTCTGTCCTCAAGAATCGTTCTCTGGCCAGTGCTCAGGATTATTATTATTGCTCTGACTGCTGTTACAGCAGCCTTGTATGATTTAGGAAATCTGCAGCCTTCTCCTTAAGGAGGAGCCTGGCGCTGCCTAGGACTCCCCCTAGCTGCTGGTGACACTGTGGTCTTGTCTTCCTGTCCGCAGAGTCAGCTCTGGGCTGTGGTCCAGATGGGAGAGGACAGACCACCCAAGAGCAGGGGGAAAGTGCGCTCACTTTTATTCTGCTGAAATAATTTTGTTCTGAGCACTCCACAGAGCTAAGAGCAATGTGCATGTAGAATTGGCAGTTTTGAATATGGTGTCAAGGCTCCACCCAGACCATTCATTTGAGAACTTGAACATGTCTCCATGTCCTCCTTTAATCTTGAAGTCTGGTGCCTGGCCTGCTGGAATGCAGGGTCCTGGAGTTCAGAAACCTTCTGCAGAGAGTGCAGTTTGAGTACCCAGCAGGTCCCAGTCCACCTTGGCTGAATTAAACAAAAGACATGGAACCTACATCAGAGGGATTTCCGCTCTCTCCACCAGGCAGCTTGAAATTAGCTGCCACTGGTGTTCATGGGCGGCTGAGTAGAATTTTTTGCAGCTAGCAGCTTTGGCTTTCCTTTTTTGTCTTAGTAAATCCAAACAAAACACCATGACAACATGGTGGCTTAAACAACAGATGTTTATTTCTTATAGTGCCGCAAGTCTTAAGATCAAGGTGCCAGCCATTTAAGTTCCTGATGAGGATACTCTTCATGGTCTGCAGACTGTAGTCTTCTTGCTGTGCCCTGCTATAGTGGGAAAACAGAGAGCTCTCTGTGTATCTTTTAAGGACACTAATCCCATCAAGTGGTCTCTACCCTTATGACCTAATTACTTCCCCAAACCCCACCTTTGGAATACCATACCATCACATTGAAGATTAGGGCTTCAACATATGGATTTTGGAGGCACGCAAGCATGTAGTCTATAACACCCTCCATGACTTTATATTCCTGCCTTTGGACTTGGTTGATTCCCTCTCCTTGGCACATACAGTGCCTGCATCTTCTTCTGGGAGTCCTGTGTTCTGCATGGGCTCTGGCATTGGTCCTTTGCACTTCAGGAGGATGGTTTTCCTGCTCCAGGAGCTTTATTTTCAGCCTGAGTGCTCCAGAGAGGAAATGAAGTTCTCAGCTCCAGCCTGTCCTTCTGGAATTTTTATACTTTGGTCCAAATGCACACTCTGCTGGAGTCCTTTTGACTCAGCTTCGTGGTATGTGTACCCAGAGGAAGTCTTGTGGTTGCTGCTGCTAGAACGGCAGGTATCACTGGTATTCCTGATGAAGCCATGGCCCTGGCAAGGCTCAAATGGACAGAAGCTTCTCCTCTGCAGAGTTTTATCATATTGAAATGTCAGGGATACAATGATCCAGGCAACATGGAGAATTTAGGATGAAATTAAAGCTTTATTTTAACATATCTGTGAAAAGAATGTGGCATGCGCCAGTGTTCTGGGAAGAAGTGTGCATATGTATGTGCATGTGTGTACAAGAACCAGGCATGTATGCATCTGTATTAAAACACAAAACAATGTGGCTGGGGGATTAGTGTGTTAACATATAAATCTAGAAGAAAACACCGAGCTATGGCCTGTACAACTACGGTTGAAAATATTTTCTTAACTAACCTTAATGATGAAGTAATTTAAACAGGACAGTAAGTTGTAAAATCAAATAAGTTTCCCTTTGACCAGTGCTTTGACTCGATGCAAAAACCTGCTTCCTGCCTATTCTGTCGCACCATTAATCATGTGGGTGGAGCTACAGATACAGCGGAATAAGGAGGGCTGGCTCCCGGGTTCAGGGTGTGGTAGCTGTGCCCTTGCTCGCCTGGGTTCTCCGGTCAAAGGAACTACTCTTGGTGACTTTAAAACTTCCAGGGTGAAGGGCAGGATGCCAGTCTTCAGGTGCGGCATTTCTGCAAATGAGCCAGAAGCAGTTGGGGAGCCATAAACATGTGCATGTTATGGAGTGGTGTGTCGCCAGCAGGCTTCAGTGGCGGATGTTTTCTCATGTCCCACAGTTTTACGATCCTATACCTTTAAATATTCATTTCCATCGCTCTCCATGAGGAAAGAAAGTCAGATTGTGCCTCCACGAGACCTGGTGGGGGCCGATCTCTATAGTCCTGAGAGTGACTTCCCCGGGAGAGGAGAGCCGCCTCCCTCTGGCTGATGGAGGCTGGAAGAGCTGATGTAGTCAGTGTTCCCCATGTCCTCTGCCCACCTGTTTCCTCCCCTCTCTTTTTCTGGTGTCAGACCTGGTTATTGCGTTACCCCTGTGTGTCTGTGGGTAACACACAGGGGAGGTTGTCCTCACCTCTCCCTTTAACTGGGGGCCTGCCACAGCTCCTGAAGCTTACTGGTGGTCAACACCCATTTGCCAAACTAATGAAGGGCTCTGCCATCTAAGAGCTACTTCTTCATTGACTCTGGCTTTCACAAGTGAGTTAATACTGTACTGTAAATAAAATATGCTATGGAAAGACCAAGTAATAGTGAAGTGACAAAGTTACTCCTCCACTCCTTGCCCACGTTGCAGTCCAGAGCTGAACTTGCTTGATGGAGGTAAGGCCTGTCATTAGGGCCCATGGCACCTAGTCTCCCCAAAGCACCAGCCAGGCCAGCAGCAGGTAGGTGATCCATCTTCAGTCACACTTACAGATCCTCTTCAGTGTGTGGTCCTCAGCTGGCAGTGAATCTTTTGGCTGAAGAGAATTACTTTGCTGCTGAAACTGCTTGTAATTTACAGCAGAGTGACATATGCAGTTTTTTCCTCCTCGGGAGCATTCCTATATTCTTCAGTTTCTTGGTACTTGGACAAATTGTTGAAATTGCCAATCAAGTTGAATCATTTTCAGTATGTACCCAATCACTGTTCCTGTGAGGGGTGTCTGTTGTAGAGTGGTCAGGGAGTTGGGACCTGGGGCAGCACCCACCACCCATATCCCACAATAGACACTCAATCCTTTTATGTCTCTACATTTAATTTTACTAGGATGACATCCCTGCACAATTCATCTGAAGTCAAATTAGTAGAAGTAGTTGAACGAGAAAGGAGGCTCAGATTTGGGGCTGTCGAATGTTGAAATGAGAAACCTGTATGCAGATCAGGAAGCAACAGTTAGAACTGGACATGGAACAACAGACTGGTTCCAAATAGGAAAAGGAGTACATCAAGGCTGTATATTGTCACCCTGTTTATTTAACTTATATGCAGAGTACATCATGAGAAATGCTTGGCTGGAAGAAACACAAGCTGGAATCAAGATTGCCAGGAAAAATATCAATAACGTCAGATATGCAGATGACACCACCCTTATCGCAGAAAGTGAAGAAGAACTAAAGAGCCTCTTGATGAAAGTGAAAGAGGAGAGTGAAAAAGTTGGCCTAAAGCTCAACATTCAGAAAACTAAGATCATGGCATCTGGTCCCATCACTTCGTGGCAGATAGATGGGGAAACAGTGGAAACAGTGGCTGACTTTATTTTGGGGGGCTCTAAAGTCACTGCAGATGGTGACTGCAGCCATGAAATTAAAAGATGCTTGCTCCTTGGAAGGAAAGTTATGACCAACCTAGACAGCATATTAAAAAGCAGGGACATTACTTTGCCAACAAAGGTCCATCTAGTCATGGCTATGCTTTTTCCAGTGGTCATGTATGGATGTGAGAGTTGGGCTATAACGAAAGCTGAGCCCTGAAGAATTGATGCTTTTGAACTGTGGTATTGGAGGAGACTCTTGAGAGTCCCTTGGATTGCAAGGAGATCCAACCAGTCCATCCTAAAGGAGGTCAGTCCTGGGTGTTCATTGGAAGGACTGACGTTGAAGCTGAAACTGCAATACTTTGTCCACTTGATGCCAAGAGTTGACTCATTGGAAAAGACCCTGACCATGGGAAGGATTGAGGGCAGGAGGAGAAGGGGACGACAGAGGATGAGATGGTTGGATGGCATCATCGACTTGATGGACGTGGGTTTGGGTGGACTCTGGGAGCTGGTGATGGACAGGGAGGCCTGGTGTGCTGTGGTTCATGGGGTTGCAAAAAGTCAGACACGACTGAGCGACTGAACTGAACTGAACTGATGATATAACACCTGTCCATCCCAGCATTTCACAGGCATTTACACTCTCCTGTATATATTTGGTTTCTTTATAAGAGCTGGACACTGGACAGACAAATTCTTCTCATCACAGCACTACCTTGGGGTTTCATTGTAACAAAATGACCTAGAATGAGAGTCAGGGATGAAGTCACCTGACATGCAGGCATTTCCTGTGAAACGTGAAGAGTCAATTTACAGCCATCAAAGCTCCTCAGCCTCACTTTCTGTCTCGACATATAACTTAAGGGATCGCTTGTCCTCCCACATCTTCTGTGCCGTCTTCTGTTGTCAGTGTTGATACCCGCTGCCTGACTGAAACTCCAGCATTGCAGGTGACACAGCACTCCCCGGTCCAACAGTGACCTTGGTTCTCACCCCATCCCTGTGTCCTTGGAGAAGAGCTGGTACACATCCAGGCTTGGGCAGTGAGTGTCCTGTCTGGCTTCTCTTAGGAGAGGGAACTATAAGACAGAATACGAGCAAACACATCTATAACACAGAATATGAGTGAACACATTAGGGACTAAATAAACATTAGTTCAGTGAACACTTTAGAATCGAAACAGTGCCATAAGGTGAACAGTGGCTACAAAGGCATTTGTCTTTGGGGTCTCTTGTCGCTTGTTTCTCTCTTACCCACTCCAGTGTTCTTGCCTGGAGAATCCCAGGGACGGGGAGCCTGGTGAGCTGCTGCCTATGGGGTCACACAGAGACGGACACGACTGAAGCAACTTAGCAGCAGCAGTCTCTCTCTTCTGGTGACACCCCCAGTGCTTCTGTCTCCCACTTTCTGAGGATTTGTGCTTTTCCTTTTCCAAGTGTATTCTCAAAAAAGACCAGAGATTTCATCGATTCTTATAAGTGACTGGACCAGATTTTCAGGTAGAGTTGGAGGGTGGGAAGAAATAAAGATGAAATAAAGAAAGTTCTGGTGACAGGATTCTTAACATTGACTAGCTCATAGGGCAAACAGGAGTCTGAGGGAAACGGTCTTTGGATTCCCACCTCTGTATCAGCTGTGTAGGGGCTACTACTCTTAGAAGAGGGAATGAAGTTCTCTTCCAGTGTTCATGGGGGCTTTTCAGGTGTCTCAGATGGTAAAGAATCTGCCTGCAGTGCAGGAAACCTGGGTTTGATCCCTGGGTTGGGAAGATCCCCTGGAGAAGGGAGGCAACCCACTCCAGTATTCTTGCCTGGAGAGTCCCATGGACAGAAGAGACTTATGGGCTACAGTCCATGGAGTCGCAAAGAGTCGGACATGATTTAGCGACTAACACACACATCATGGTCGAGATCAGGTGCTTAGGAAAACTTTTTGATGCTGCAGTTTTGTGTCAGTAAGCTGTGCTTTCAACTCCGTTCTGAGCATATCTCAGTCCTTTTCCTTCCAGAGCCAACTGAATTAATTGGGAAAGGGAGAGAGCCCCAGTGACTTGTGCTCTGACAAGCCCTTGGTCTCTTTGAGCTCTGGTGACAGGCAGCCAGACTTCAAAGGCCCTTGGTGCCCTCCTCCTTTTACCCTGCCTGTCAAGAGAGGCTGAGGAGGAGTGAATGCTGGGCTAGGGGAGGGCAGCGGGGAGCAGAGCTCCCTGACATTTGTCCTTCTCTCACTGCCGACAGCCAACTCAAGATGGGCTCTGTAGCCTGCTGCCACGGCTCTCAACCTCTCACACCAGGGAGACAGCTCAGCCTCTAAATTTAGCAGGAGGAGGGTAAGGGGAGGTCAGCATGTCCAGGGTGAGGGCTGAAGGTGGACACAGAATAAAAGAGACAGTGGACAAGCAGGGGCAGTGAGAAAGAGAAGAGTGAGTGAGGGGAGGGCCTTCAAGGCGAGTTGCTGGTACAGATGGAGAGAGAGGAGAGGCTTTTAAAGAGTTTGTAAAAATGTAGTGTGTGAGTCTTTCCCAATTAGTACCAGGAGCGTTACTAATGTGTGCTAATGGGCACGGTCAGTTTGCATTTGTGAGGAGGCTGAATTAGAGCTCTCTTTTAGTGCCGCACTAGGCTGCCTAAATATCAGAGCTGCTGCAGCTGAAATGGGCCCAATGACATTTCTGTTCAGTGGAAGGCAAGGCTATGGAGGGAGTACTTATTAAGCACCTATTATGAGCCAGGACTGGAATTTGCACGAGTCATTACTTAGCTCATTTCATTTTACAATAGTTGGGTGTGATAGCTTTCAGGAGAATTTTCTTTTTTAAATTAATGGATCAAGGTGAGGCTCAACTTACAGACTTTAAAGTGACTAGTCTAGGATTGGGCTAGATTTGTCTGATTATAAAATGCTTTTTTCACTCCTGTAATAAATGAATGTGAATACTTTGAAACTCTCCCCACCAGGATGCTGGTCTATGGTGCTAACATCTTCCTGTATAGAAGTCCCATTTTTTACCTTCTTTTTAAAGGAGATGACCATGATTTGTCCTTTTAATTCTCTGGCGATTGTGTTTATACTGTTGCTTAATTTAGTATACCATGTCTCTCCTGAAAGAGGCTCAAATAAGTTTCAGGGAGATTTCTTCATCAGATCAGAGCTGAAACTCTGAATCAAAGCACCTGTGTGGGTTGGTTGGTTCTATGAAGGCTTAATATCTTTGGTAACCAGTACGTACTACTTGAAACAGTTTTGATGTGTATTCTGACAATCTCAATGGACAGCTTTTGGGCAAGAGAAGCATTTGGATAGAAACATGTCCCTCACCAGACAGGAATAACACTTTCAGCCAGGTAACAACTGCAGCGTGGAAACAATAATATATCCTCTTAATTCTAGCAATTCTCCAAGGAAGATTTTTTCTTTAATGGCTAAATGCCAAGACTCAGAAGATTATTATAAAGTACGTTTATTGTTGTGCTAGCAACACCTGTTGCTTGGCAACCAAGAGTTTGAACAGTCATCAGTGAGAGGCCCAACATTTCAGCTCCTCTGTCAGGCTCAACTGGCATCAGTGTGGGCCTTAGTGCTGGACAGGAGATCATCAGTTAGCCTCTGGCTTGTCTCAGAGAGTTGCTTAGCAAATAGTAGACACTTAAACACATGCCTTCATGACCAAACAGTCAGGTGAATGACGATGTTCTAAAATCATCATACTTTTTTTTTTTAATGCTAATCTCCCAATGAATTTTGGAAGTGGCTTTTAAAAGGGAAAGAGTGGAGTAGACTTTTGAAAGGAACGTGTCTGTGTGTGTGTGAAGGAAGCGAGGGGTGAGAAAGATGAAGTCTTGGGAAGTGGAGAAAGAGAAAGGTTTGAGGAGATGTGGTTTCTCTTGGCAGTCATCATCCTGTCAACCACCTGTGCCTCCAGACAGGTCACCCTGTAGGCCAAAAGCCTAGCCAGTCTCCACCCCAGCATCATGCCTTCTCTGCAGTCTGCATGGTCACTACAGATTCCCACAGTGTCTGGGGCTGCTGGGGAAAGTGGGTTGTTAGCTTTCTAACATGTTAGGCTCTGCTTCTCCCGCGTCACGTGTGAGATCCTGACCTCCAGAGTCAGAGCTCAGGATTGCCTGCCCGAGCCCTGATGCATCCCCGTGAGCAGGGCAGGCCTATTTGTTGCACAGGAAACAACTGCTTCATTATGAAGTGCAGCTCATTTCTAGCTCACATGCATTGTTTCCCCTGTAGCTCTTTTTATGTTAAAGCCTGTCTCTCTCATGTTATCTGCTGGTTTCCTAGGAGATGCCCTCACTCACCATGCTCTCCACAGATGCCAGAGTTGGATATTATCTATAAGCACTAAATATCTGCTTTGTTCACTCAGCACTGCTCTGCCCTTTCTCCCTGGGTTAGTGGCTAGCTTCTCACAAGAGTCCCCAGTGGCTGTGTAGAGACAGGGAAAGGCTAAATGTATCTGCCTTCCCACATCTTCCTCAGCTGTGAGCCAGGCTCCCGGTCTGCTCTGATAGGTTTACTCACTGGTAACTTGCAAGCGAATATAAACATTCTGTTGCTTGTGGGTTTTCTGAATTGAGACAAAGTTGGTGCACAGGGACATTGCCAGATTTCATAGGAAGATGAGAGACCACTTCTTTAGAAGGGTAGGTTAAGTTACTTATTCTCTGTACACCCCAGCTTCCACTTGAAACTTACGCGGTACCATCTAGAAAGCATCAGCAACAGTTACTGGAAACTTCAGTAGGAGCTTTACTTCCTGTTTCATAGTCTTCTTTGACAGAAAGGTCCAAATATAGCTCCAGGCTGGCTTTCCATAATGTGACAAGAAGACAGGGCATCCCAGAAGTTTGAGGGAGCTGCTGTCACCATGGGAAGAGGGCTTGACAACCTGGGCAGTATCCACATGAAGATACAATTTCTAATCTGTCAAAATTGCTTTTTCTTAGAAGCCCTGATTATATTAACACCTTCTCTGTCTGATCTGATTGTCTTCTCTTAGAAATGTTCTACTTACAACTGTAACCAAAGCCATTCAAGTTATATTGAGATCAAGAAATAAATACATCCTGTAGGGAAACATGTAGCTACTGCTACTGCTACTGCTATTGCTACTGCTACTGTTAAGTCGCTTCAGTCGTATCTGACTCTGTGCGACCCCATAGACGGCAGCCCACCAGGCTCCCCTGTCCCTGGGATTCTCCAGGCAAGAACACTGGAGTGGGTTGCCATTTCCTTCTCCAATGCAGGAAAGTGAAAAGTGAAAGGGAAGTCACTCAGTCGTGTCCGACTCTTAGCGATCCCATGGACTGCAGCCCACCAGGCTCCTCCATCCATGGGATTTTCCTGGCAAGAGTACATGTAGGCATACATATTATTTCTGGAACTAAATTTAAAGGTAAATTGCAGATATCATGGTTCAGCACTACATTTTTGAGGCAAGAAGTAGAAGAAGATAACAAACAGGAATTGAAAAGAAACAAGAACAGTTAGAAAAAAATGTGATCATTGATGAGTATCTGAGAATAAAATGCAATTTTACCTGTTTTCTCTATGGCACAAGTAGGAAATAAAAGAAAGATAGTAGACCATTATTTGATTTAGTGAAGCAAGAAATCCCAAGAGACCAAATGAAGCAACATTTACTCCAGAAAGTAAACCTTCTACTCACCTCCTGCCTTCCCCAGCCATGTCTGGGAATCCAGGGAGAGACATGTATTTGTTTGAATTCATGACAGAGTCCTTCAAAATAGATTGAACAGAAGTGCTTGAACAGGTAACAGAGTCTGTAACCACACTGCAGCTCTTTGCAAACAGAATTATACACTTGATGCTCTGAGAGCTTCATTTATGCATTCTTTAATCATCGATCTTTGTCTCTGAGTTGGCCAGCTATGTGGTCAGAGTTAAGGATGACATCATACCATCATGGGTAACAAGCTGAACCTAATTCTTGTGCATAAAACAAATCTACACAAAGTGCTTCCAAGATGCTCTATTCCAGACCATCCTCAGACCTCTAACCTTCTAGTTACTGGGGCCTCTGAATACAGTCCAAAGTGATAGCATTCAAACTTGTTCGATTGGGACCCATGCTAAAAACTATGTTTGATGGTGCCAACTAGTACATCTATACATACATGTAATATATGAATAATATAGAAATGAAGTAAACATTTTATAGAATAGTACTTCATTTCACTATGTGTGATGAACTGATATTTTTCATTCTTTTCCATTTCATTCCATGGCAGGTAATTGATTATGAGTCTCTAAATTAACTTCTCTGATACTGATCTAGAACCAGATGTAAGGTAGCAAATAGATACCTTGGTACCATGTCCTCAAGATTGTTGATAAGTATGCAGGACTGGAAGAGGACAGCCTAATGTATCAGTTCCTATGCATTTGAGAGACATCAGACAGATACTGTAAAAACGAAGTCCATTTAAAAACATTTGATGGATCATTTTGCTTCTGCATAATGGATTGAATAAAACACAAGTTATTTGAAGTGAACTTTGTTATATTGATGTAATAAAAATCAGTCACTTAAATTTATTTTGAAAAGGGAGCAGTAATAAAGGGTATTAACATTTATTGAGGTCTTGTATGTGCCTACTATATTATACAAGTTATTTTACCTAATCCTTAGGATCACCCTGAAAGGAAAGTATTATTATCATTTCATTTTATAGAAAAGGAAACTAAGGTGCAGAGGAGTTTATGTGACACAACTGAATCCATGCAGCTTATCGGGGAGGTGGGGCTGGGGTTCATTTTTGGGTGTGGGTCTGCTTTACTATAAAGCAGGTGCTCAGTCACCCGAGCTCTGCTGTGTTCCATGGGAGACTCCACTGAGCCCCAGCTTCATTAGGTTGTCAAACACTGATGACTGGCATTTCTCCAAGAGGTCGTTTGGTTGCTCCTGCATTCAGAGATACCTTAAAAGTTATTGAAACAAGGAATTTGACTCCATCATTAACATCTCCCAGGCAGGAGAGTCTGTTTCTGGCCTCTACTTAGAACACAAGTTAAATTTGTAGTCAAACCAGTGATGCTGTCAGGATTGTTCAAACATGAAAACCTATGAATGGTCATACACTTGCCTTCAAAACTACTCTGATCTTCCAAAGAGCAGCCTACACCAGCTGCCAAGAACCTGAGCCATTCTGGAGTCTATTTGGCCGGAGGATTTGATCGTTGGTCAAGGAACACCAACCAAATAAGTAAAGGATGGTGTCATGGGAGCAGGGCTGGCTCTGGATATCAGAGCTGTGGGTTCCAACGTGGAATGGACTTCCAGGCTGCTGTGCGAAGTTGCAAAAAAATAGTCCTTTGGGCCTGTTTCCTCATCTGGAAAATGAAATAAATTAACATATCTACTTATGAAATTCTTGATTAAGAATTGTATAAGTAAAGCATATAGTAATATTATTAGAGTTTGTCCCCATTATTATTTGTCACTCAAAACATTCAGCTTTGATGTCTTTAATACTCAGTACTTGAACTCATATCCAATTTTAGGTGCTGGTAGCAATGAAACTTTTATACCTGCCACCAGAGAGGGCTATTTATTTTTCATCATTACCTGCTGGGAGCCCACAGGTTCACCATTTATTTATCCAAATATACCTGATTATTCAGTGTTTTATGTTATGAAAACAGTGAAGCCTCAAGAAGAAGTTAGGTAATGCCCTGAACTCAAATGCTTTAGAAACTTCAGTGTGCTACACTCTCCTCTCTCCCCCTTCTATCTAGGGGAAGAGGCACATTTTGACTCAATAATAGGACCCGTGTTAATAGGAGAGAAAGTAAAGAAGCAGAAGGAAAACTGGCAGAATGGGAGAAAGGCAAATGGTTTTTTTGGAAACGTGCTGCTAAATACCTTTGAATTGATAAAGGCACGACTGAGAATGTCTCCCAACACGTAGGCTTGAGCAGCCATTTTGCTTTGTAAAGCCTCAGAGAAGTTCCCTTTAGAGAAATTAACCTTAGTTGAATTGAAATGGATCAAAAAATAAACAAAAGACTTTCATTGAGCAGTGAGAGTAGATACAAACTCAGGTTGTAAGCTAGGAGTTTCTACAGGGTCCAGTCTCTCCCCAGCTCTCTCTATTGCTGGTTGCACAGATAAAGCCAGAGGAGATGACTGGAGAGTTCTGTCATCTCGGACCAGTCACTTGTATGAAAGGATCACGACTGGGAAAAAATCTACTTGTATTTGAGGAAAACAAGTCAGAAGTGGATGTTTTAGGTGGGGAAGTCCGAGATGCATTAACTCTGAGAGTGATAATAGACCACAGATCAGAATGAGGCTCTGAGTTAGGGATTGTCCTTATGTGGGACTGGATAGCTTGCCAGACAGGCTGGGCATAGGCAGCAGCAGCTGACAGTGGGCTGTGAGGGGTGCTGGCTGAGGAAGATGGATTGTCCACTAAAGATACCAGAGGCTGCTCAAAAAGTCTGTGATGATTCAAATGTCACTTAGTTATTGGAAGGGGAGTGGTGCCCAGTGACTGGACTGCCATTTTGGCTTTTTCCTTGAGGTGAGTAACACAGTAATGGAGAAGCGCTCTGTCACTGCTCCATATATAGCAGTGGTTTCTGGCTGCTGGTCATGTCCTGATGCTCAACAAAGTGAGTCATTTTACATTTTATGCTGTGCCTTTTGTTTCAGGCTCTGCTGCCCTTATGGAGCATCTTTAGGCTAGCAGTTGACTCTTATGTGACATGCTGAGTCCAGGAAACCAATTCTCGCATTTCCCTGTTAGTGTTACAGAATACACAGAGACTCAAGGAAGATGCCTGTCTCCCTGTTTGTTCCCTCCTGGGTCATGACCTTCAAGTATATCCTGTCTGCTCAGTCCTGTCTCCCTTCCTTATGTACTTTGGTGAAAGGTATCACTTCAGGTTCTCTCTAGCCAACCTCCTTACCCTAGCTGTCCCCTTTCACCTCAAATTTCAGAGTCCACCCCCACCCTTGTTTATCAGTATTCTACCCAGACTTGCTATCAAAAATCAATATGCAAGTTTTCCTCATGACAGTAAATGACTGATATCATTTAAAAGCACATTTTCTCAAGGATATTTGCAGTAAAACAGGGTAGCAGTGTCCCTAACAGACCAATTCTTCTTCACTGTTTCCTGTAGCTCCTACTTCATACCTTCTGTTTACCTGTTTATTTCTACAACCACACCTCCATTCTGTTCTGTCCCCCAAACTGATTTCAGCTTCTTCAACTATTAGTTAATCATCTGAATCTTTTTTTTTTTTTTTTCACTCTTGCTTTTTATCTCCTCTTTGGTTTCAACAGATATTTTGTATTCTGGTGTCAGAACTGTTTGATTTGTTTCCAGTCCCTAAAATCTACCCATGGGTACCATAATATCTAGATTTTCATTACCACTAGACAAACCTAAAACCTTGAACCTGAGTTAGGATTTTTCAGCCACAATCTCCATATATCCCTTCATCCCCATATCTGTACCCAATTGAACTTTTCCTCTGTCTTAATTGGGCTCACCAATAGCTTTTTCTCTTCAAGTGGAACTGAATCCACTTTGAACTTATCTGAATCTTTGCATTGCCTGAATTTCATCACCATTTGTGTCTGCTGCTGCTGCTGCTGTTAAATCACTTCAGTCGTGTCCGACTCTGTGCAACCCCATGGACTGAAGCCTACCAGGCTCTCTCATCCATGGGATTTTCCAGGCAAGAGTACTGGAGTGGGGTGCCATTGCCTTCTCCAACCATTTGTGTCAGAGATTCTCAAATCAGCATTGTACTCTTGTACCCTTATCTTCATGAGCCTACAACGCCTTCTTCTTCCTCAAAGAGTACCATCCTTTTGAGGATGACTAGAGAAGGTCAGGTCTTTGCAAGTGGCTCGGTTATAAAAGAATCTACCTGCCAAAGATGCAGGAGACATGGGTTAAATCCTTGGGTGGGGAAGATCCCATGGAGGAGGAAATGGCAACCCATCACAGTATTCTTGCCCGTGGAGAATCTCATGGATTCATGGTGGACTACAGTCCATGGGATCACAAAGAGTCGGACATGACCGAGTGCACACAGATCAGTGAACTAAGACATACATCTCAAGGACAGCCTGGATTTGAGGGAACTAGGGGTCTTTCAAGTAGTTGGATGGGATGATCCCACCTGTCTGAGTGTTGTTGTCTTTTCATGTATCCAATCCAAGACACTTCTGTCACTTGAGGAGACTCTAAGCAAGGATTTACTGTGACTACCCACCTGGAAAAAATTGAAAGATTTAATTGCCCCAACTTCCAAAGAGGCAACTGAAATGGAATAGACATTGTGACATTGAAGAAGCAAAAAGAGCATTTACTTTGGGTTGGATGTGTCAACTGCATATCACCATAATGGACTGCTCTGGGACCACTGTGAAGTCCCAGCTGATGAGCTGCAACCGGTGACAGCTGGCTTTGAGTCCAAAGACCTGTTCCTCTGGAGCCTGGTGCTTGAGTTTCTCATACCAGGATTCCTTCCTTCAACACTGCGTGTAACACAGTCTTCCCAGCATAGGCCACAGAAGAGGGGGATCTGCTGTGACGATGTCTTCAGCTCTTTCAGGAATCCCAGTGAGCTCTCAGCATGTAGGGCACAATTTTTCCTGTGGATTCTTATATCATAGTCTTCTGGGAAATTCAAAACCATTCCATCATTCCAAGATGGTCAGTGTTCACTTAAATTCAGTGTAATATTCAGTGTCATATTTTGCCCACATTTACGAGGCATGTGTTAGATTTAGAGCACCATGCTCAGTCATGTATATACAGAAAGAAAAAAGTACCATCCTCCAGAAATAGCCTTGTGAACTTGAGAGTAATGTTCACATGCCTATAGATAGTGAAAAGTGTAGTATTACAGTACAAATAATAACCGAAACTTGTGAGAACACAGATGAAGGAATATGGAATTCTGATGAATAAGCTGGCAATGATTGAGGCAAGCTTCTTAGAGGAGCTGGCTTTGAGCTGTGCCTTGGAGAACAGATATATCTAGATGAGCTGAGATTAAGAAAGAGTAGAAATAGGAGAGGGATTAGAGGAGGAGGGAACAGTGTGCAAAACAAGCCGTGATTGGATTCAGTTCAGTTCAGTTGCTCAGTCGTGTCCGACTCTTTGTGACCCCGTGAACCGCAGCACGCCAGGTCTCCCATGTCCATTGTGTCGATGATGCCATCCAACCATCTCATCCTCTGTCATCCCCTTCTCCGTCTGCCCTCAGTCTTTCCCAGCATCAAGGTCTTTTCCAATGAGTCAGCTCTCCACATCAGGTGGCCAAAGTATTTCAGCTTCAACATCAGTCCTTCCAATGAACTCTCAGGACTGATTTCCTTTAGGATGGACTGATTGGGTCTCCTTTCAGTTCAAGAGACTCTCAAGAGGCTTCTTCAACACCACCAGTTCAAAAGCATCAATTCTTTGGCACTCAGCTTTCTTCACAGTCCAACTCTCACATCCATACATCACCACTGGAAAAACCATAGCCTTGACTAGGCAGACCTTTGTTGGCAAAGTAACGTCTCTGCTTTTTAATATGCTGTCTAGGTTAGTCATAACTTTCCTTCCAAGGAGTAAGATTTTTTGAATTTCATGGCTGCAATCACCATCTGCAGTGATTTTGGAGCCCCCCAAAATAAAGTCTGACACTGTTTCCACTGTTTCCTCATCTATCTGCCATGAAGTGATGGGATTGGATGCCATGGTCTTAGTTTTCTGAATGTTGACCTTTAAGCCAACTTTTTCACTCTCCTCTTTCACTTTCATCAAGAGGCTTTTTAGTTCTTCTTCACTTTCTGCAATAAGGGTGGTGTCATCTGCATATCTGAGGTTGTTGATACTTCTCCCGGCAATCTTGATTCCAGCTTGTACTTCCTCCAGCCCAGCGTTTCTCATGATGTACTCTGAATATAAGTTAAATAAGCAGGGTGACAACATACAGCCTTGACGTATGCCTCTCCCTATTTGGAACCAGTCTGTTGTTCCATGTCCAGTTCTAATGGTTGCTTCCTGACTGGCATATAGGTTTCTCAAGAGGCAGGTCAGATGGTCTGGCATTCCCATCTCTTTCAGAATTTTCCACAGTTTATTGTGATCCACACAGTCAAAGGCTTTGACATAGTCAATAAAGCAGAAATAGATGTTTTTCTGGAACTATCTTGCATATTCGATGATCCAGCAGATGTTGGCCATTTGATCTCTGGCTCCTCTGCCTTTTCTAAAACCAGCTTGAACATCAGGAAGTTCACGGTTCACGTATTGCTGAAGCCTGGCTTGGGGAATTTTGAGCATTACTTTACTAGTGTGTGAGCATTCTTTGGCATTGCCTTTCTTTGGGATTGGAATGAAAACTGACCTTTTCCAGTCCCGTGGCCACTGCTGAGTTTTCCAAATTTGATTGGATTGAGGGCAAGAAAAGAATGTGAAGTCTAGATGTCTGGGGTGGAAGGGAAGAGTGGAAGTGAGGCATCAAAGGGAGGTTGAACAGACCTCAAGTTTTAGCATTCAGCAATGCCAGCAGTTGTGCAATGTAAGGGCTGCGTGTGTATGTGCTCAGTCACTAAGTCGTGGCTGACTCTGCAACTCAATGGACTATAGCCCACCAGGCTCCTCTGTGCCTTTGAGAAAGAAGGGAGGGATACAGATGATATCCCTTTGTGACCAGGAAGGAGAAGCCACACAAACCCAAAGGCTGCTTTCAGAGCTGTGGGTGGACTCACAAATGTCCATGGCTGTTGGCTTTTTTTTTCTTTTTTGTATTTATTTATTTGGATGCACTGGGTTTTAGTTGTAGCACAAGGGATCTTCAGTCTTCATTGTGTCATGGAACTCTTAGTGGCGACATGTGGGATCTAGCTTCCTGACCAGGGATTGAACCTGGGCCCCCTGCACTGGGAGCTCAGTCTTAGCCAGTGGGACCACGAGGGTAAGTCCTGACAATGGGCTTTTTATTGCTTGACTTCTTTCTGATCATCTGTCTTTCTCTTGGCATTCTGAATGCTCACCCCCAGACCTGTTTTTCATTCATTGAACCCTGATGATATGAACCATCTGAGTCCCTGTGCTTGTCTAGGTCACTGACTCTCATCAGCTTTACAGTTTAGTTCTCTGCTGTATGAGTCATGACTTAATTCTCTGCTCTGGCCAGCTGCGAGTGGAGTTTGTCCCTGTATACACAGACACATTTTGCCATGGTAATTCTGGCTTCTCCTGCAAGGTTTTCCCTCTAGGCTGTTACTTTGTTGTTATGTAGGCACGAAGTTTCAATGCCGGGGACAGTTTTCAGTGTTATGGATGCACCAGGAAAAAACACAACACAGAAACTGTCACCATCAAAAGAATTCCGACTTCAATGAATAATGAAGTTGCATGAATTCCAAGTTGTTGTTCCAAAGGATTTCCATAAGCCTCTTGATTTCCAAATGAGAAAATCATGATAAGCAGTTAATTAGCTCTTTAAGCAAAGGCGAGCCACCACAGACACTGCTGTGCACTCCAAGCTCTCAGGAGAGGGAGGCCAGCACCACATTCCAAAAAACATGCAGTGCAAGCATGAAAATGGAGTTCATATACATTCAAGTAATGTCCTTTGACTTTTCATTAAGCCGGGCATGTCCCAGTTACCCCTTGGGGACTTTTTTAATGTTATCATGGCAACATACAATTAAGTCAGATTACATTTTTTATATGCAGGGAGAGGTGCTAAGATACCATTCTAAATTATTCATCAGTTCGCTTTTCACAAAACAACCCCAGATATGACTTTAAGATGTGCAATATTAAAAAATAGCAGATAATTTGATATTGCTATATCATGTAAAGAAGCCTTTCTTCCTTTCCCCAGGGAGAACAAAAGACTTAATCGAACTCCACATGTGTCACTGTGGTTATCACAGCTTACCGTATTACTCTGATTTATGTGGCAGATTGTGAACTTGAGAATTAACAGAAGTTTCTTCCCCAGGGCTGGAATATTCTGATTTCAGCATTATAGAGTCAGGGACAGCTTGGAAAGGGAGCTAAATCATTCTCCTCTCTTTCTCTCCCTTTTATGCACCCACCTTGTGTGTGTGTGTGTGTTTGTATGTATTTTTGACCCTTGGTTATGGTATCATAGTCACCAAGGAGTCATTAAGGAGACTGATTAAATACATCCACTTTTGGAGGTGCATTATCCCAGTGAGCTGCACTGCACCGACCCACCCCCTCCTCCGCCCCGACTTAGTCTCAAAGAAGAGAGAATACTTTAAGATGCTGAGTTATACAGCTCAAGGCTGGCCCTAGTGGGATAAGGTTTAGTGTGGGTGAACATTGTTTATGGGTCTTTTGTGCTCCTATACATCTTGCCCAGTGTGCCAAGATTGTGAGGCCTTGAACAGTCTTTATCTGGGCCATTTTTCAGTGTTTGTTTGCAGCATGTAACCTTGAGGGATGAGGTAATGTCTCCTCTAAGATAGAGAGCAAGTTTTCTTGCACATTTCTATAAAGAAATGGGGTCCTCCCGCTCAGGATTCCTCTCTTGTAATTCAGCCCACTTCCCGTGTATCCATCTAGGCCCACCTGTGCTGCCCTGAGGGGACTGAGGTGCTGTGATCCATGCTGACCCTCTGGCTACTGCTTTTGTTGTGAGTAACAGAGTCTTGTCTCTGACTTAAGAAAGCATTCGTGAATTTGTGGCAAGTTAACTTGTTAGCTTGCAGATAGGGCAACACCTCAGACCCTTTGTGGACCCTGACAGTTAATGTGGAATGCCACGGGTGCCTTTTCCTCCCGGTGTCTATTTGTTTTTGTTTTTTTAAAGTGCGAATTTTAAAACAGCATTTATTTGGCTGTATCGGGTCTTAGTTGTGGTACAAGGGACCTTTGGTTGCAGCACATGAACTCTTTAGTTGTGGTGCATGGAGCACACAAGCTCAGTACTTGTAGTGTGAGAGCTTAGTTGCTCCGTGGCATGTGGGCTCTTAGTTCCCCAACCAGGAATCAAACCTGTGTCCCTTGCATTGCAAAGCAGATTCTTAACTACTGGACCACCAGGGAAGAACCGTCCCCCTGCCCCGACCCCCTGGCTATTCTGAAGATATAGTTCTTCTTGTTGGAAAATCCTGTTTTATTGTATAGGATCCTCCTGTGTAAGCCAAAGTCTGAGTAGAAGCCTTCGTTCTAACGATCTCAAGCAGCATAGTCTGTTATTGGCCTCAGAAATAAAATGCCATGCACAAATCTCTGTTATGCCAGTCTTCTCTGTTATGGGTGTACTTGGTAAGTCACTCCTTGTTGGCACGGTAGAAAGAATCTGATGTGTGGCTAATGGTTACTGCTTGTGTTTCAAAAGTTGAGTTTTTTGAAATCATGCATTGGGGAGAAGTTCAGATACATTGTGAAGTACATACTTCTGGGCCCTGTCCACAAATTCAGATTCAGGTTTCTCTGGAAGCTGTGTCTTTGGAAGTTAGTTCAATGTTGGGGCACGAGACACTGATTTGTAGGCATTGGCTGTTGTTTTACAGGGATTAATACATGTGGACACATAGGGATGAGCTGAGGAGCCATCACTGCCTTTCTCCCTCCTAGTTCTTTTCCAGTGGGAAACAGTCTTGTTGTATTTGTTTTGAGAAGGACTGTGGTTCTTTTCACTTGAGGCTCAGCTGGTAGAGAATCCACCTGGAATGTGGGAGACCTGGGTTGGATCCGTGAGTTAGGAAGATCCCCTGGAGAGGGGAAAGGCTACTCATTCCAGTATTCTGGCCTGAAGAATTCCATGAACAGTATAGCCCATGGGATTGCAAAGAGTCGGACACGACTTAGCAACTTTTACCTCACTTTACTTCATGGTTCTTTTCCAGTTGGGAATACCCCTTCTCCAGCTGAAATGGTGGCTGTTGTTGTTATGTCCTATTTGTGAGGGACCAGCCTGACAAACACAGCTGCAACTCTCTAAACCATCACCAACAGCAGCTTTTCATATGGTAATTGACTTTTACGTACTGGGTACCTTGAATCTATGATCTTCAATGTTCATAGCAGCCATGAGAAGTGGGTATCATACTGCTCACTCTATACCCAAGGAGACAAGAACTAACTCAACAGGACCATATCACCTTTGAGTAATGAAGCCGGGAGCTGAGTATCAAACTCAGAGCTGTCTGAGTTCAAAAGCTTTCCTTCTTGTTCTGGTATCTCTCTAATCCTGCCTTCTTCATAAAGGCTCAGCAAGATGAGATGTGGTCTGTGAAATTCATAAAGACTATTATTCCATAGTTCAGACACCTCTGAAGAATCCATATCACTTACAGAATCTAGTCCAGCCTTCCTGCCTTTCAGTCAAGTCCTTTTCCCAGCTACATTACCTACTATTTACCACAAATAAACCTTAAACCTTAGCCAAATGTAAATATTAATAACCTCCTGTAATGTTATCGTTTTTCTCACCGTGTTCTCAATCAGGTTCCTCCAGGTTCAAGTAGTCCACTTTTTCTCTAAAGTCACTTAAAATCCCACCCTTCTTTAAAGATCTTTAATCAGTATAACCTCTGTGAAGTCATTCCTGACCCCACAACTGAACGTGAGCTTTCTTTTTGACACAACAGTTCTATTTTGTACTTGTAGGCCCTGTGCTTCTGAAAAGAAACTTGTCCCAGAAGCTCACGTCTTCTTGTGCATTGTATCTGTGTGTCCCGCTGTCTGCTAAATGTCTCCCCTTGGGAATTCCACAGGTGTCTCAATCTTGATACAGCCAGGACTGAACCCCTAACTCCCTCACAAACCTGTGCCTCCCCCAGTGGCCCTCATCTCAGGGAAAACTCTCCTGTACCCACTTGCTCAAGTCAGAAATGTGGGTATCATTTATCACGGACCCATTTTTCGCCATCAGTTGTCACATACCATCATTTAATCGTTTCCATCTATGGCTTGACTGCTTCTCAAAGCTAATACTTTGCCTCCATTTCTGTTGTAATTTTCCAAGTCCAGGTGACCATCATTGGCCATCCAGATTACTATGGCAGCCTTCCTTCTAACTGACCTCCAGACTTCCAAGTTTGCCTCATCTAAACTGATCCTCACTACTAGAGTCAGAGGAAGCAGTGCATAAGTTACAAACCTGACATGTCAGAATGCTGCTCAGAAAACTCTCCAGGTCAGAAACTGCCCTCAAGGTAAAATCTAAACCAGTGGTTTGCATGCCTCTTCTTTGGGTGACCTCTTCAGCCATATCTTTCACTCCCTCTTGTCCTTTATGCCTTGGCCATTCTAAACCTCATTCAGTTCTTTAGATAAATGATGTTTATTCCCACATATTGTTTTAATTACTTCAAAATGCACTACTTCTGCTTCTTCCACAGTGCACATATTTTTGCCTGGCTGCTTGTCTGCTGTATCTCAGTTTAGGTGTAACTTCTGACAAACTTTCTCTGACCTCAGAAAGCCTGGATTTGCTGCTCTTCAAGATCCTCTTTAACTCTCTCTACCTCCCCCATCACAGCAAAGTCATAGAATTTCTGCTTTAGTGGCCTGTCTCCATCACTGTACTGATTAGAATGTATCTAATACAGCCTGGATGCCCATGGAGTTCTTTCCTGCATGGTATTTGGAGGTTCATAATTATATGAAGCCACAGAGCCCAGTGCATGGAAGACATACTAAAATTGTCATTTTGCTTTTTTGAGAAGAGACAGGTATTTCTAATCTTAAATGCTTGCGACTAGTCACACAGATTATTAGAAATATTCTTGAGTCTTTTAATTTCTATAGTTTGTGTTGGTTTTTGTTAAATTAATGCTGTCTTGGTGGCAAGCAAGGGTTAATAGCTATTAAAAAGGACCCAGGGAGAGTAGGAAAGAACATGTCTGTGTTCATGATGACATTAATTTATGAGGAAGGGTTGGAGGAGCAAGCCAATCAAATACCGGATGCCAAATTACCATATATCACACAATTTACGAGGCAGTCAAAAGTGTTATTAAATTGGAGACCAGAACAACCTTCTTAATTCATCCTTATGACAGTGATTGTAATGACTTTAAGAACCTGGTTTAACCTGAGTTCATTTTATGAAAGGTCTTTCATTTTTAAGCATTACATTGATTGAATTAAAAAGAAAGCTTGTCTTTAAAAGTGTATACAGTTAAAGCATAATAAAAATGCCTCAATAATAAATCCATATTCAATACCCGGGTCAACATCAGGATCCGTGGCAGGCATGCAGTAGATTCTGGTTTTCAATAACCTGATATCAATTCATTTTTTCTTTTTTTCTCTATAAAACAAAATAACCTTCAGATTTCACTTTAGTAATCTTGCTCTTTTTTTTTTTTTTTTTTTTTTTGGTCTTTTGTTTTAAGCTCTCAAGGTCCCAGCATCTCTTACCAGAACCTAGTTTCTCTATTCTGGTAACTCTGGAGGAGTTGTTGACCAGCAGTGGACCTCTCCTTAATCAGTCTTCTTTGCGGGTGAAGCCAGCACCCACCCATAAACCCAAGAACAGCCCTGATTAAAGGTGAGGGTTTTTTTTTAGTCTCACTGATCCCTGGCCTTGTGGATTCACGTGAAAACTGCAAATACAGCATCACCTCCACTGCTAGTGTTGACCCCTAAGGGGTTGGGACAGGGGTTGGTACAGTAAGCTTGCAGGCTTCTTACCCCAGCCTCTTGCCCCCTGTCCTAACCACAGAATGAATTCCCAATAACTCTTATGGCATGGGTAAAAAATAGTTTTATTTATTCTATTTTTTGGCTTTTATAATCCACTAGTTATGCTGTCAGTTGTAGACTGATAGAGATAAGAACGAACCTATGGTGCTTTTCTTCACGGGAGCTGTCTTGCCCAGGACATTTCTGTACTTTGTTGGAGTCACTGGGACAGATTGTACTCTGCCAAAGTTTGGTGTGTTCTATGTGCCCTGTCCTTGGTTCTTACAGTGGTGAGTGCCTTGGTAGCTGCTGATCAGTCTGTGGTGGCAGAGTTTTTGTCACTGTGCTCAAGTGGCTCTTGGTCTTATGTAAAAGCTAGGCACCCTGGAGGATAGGCTCACTTCTAGAACCTCAGGTGAACCTCGCTCCTAGAAGGAAGCATTTATAAAGGCTCTCAAATGGGGACATGGGCTGTGAGAGGGCCTGGTACCAACCGACTTAGATCCTGGCTGTGTTATCTGAAAGGGTTAAACACACAGGGCCCAGCATGTGCATGAGGCTGCACTTAACAATTTTCAATACCCTTTGCTACCATCCTTTCACCCTGCTTCTGGATCCATGCCACAGGTATCCCCTTGGTAATGTTGCCTGGCTTTTGGTTGGAGGGCTGGGGGAGGCAGGGAACAGAAAGAATCTAAAATTGTGATACCTGAGCTGAAATCAAAGAGTGAATAATAATTATTTATACAATTAAGATTAGAAAAAATGTTTTAGGTAGAAGCAACAGCTTCAACCTACATAAGGAGATGAGAAATAAGGGGTATATGGAGAATTACGTTGAAATTAATGGTAGGCAGGAGTGGCTAGAGTTGAATTATGACTACATTATTGGGGACCTGCTAGGTGGTGCTAAAGATCATAGACCTTGTTCTGAGGTTAGTAGGAGACTGTGATATTTTGAGTGGTGGTAGGTAATATCGTCATATCTACATTTATGAAAGGTCACTCACTCTGGCTCCAATGTGAAAGATGGATTGGAGAGCATGAGTCAGGATTTATTTAGAAGCTGATGCAGAGATTACGAGACACAGGCCTGAGCCAGCGCAGTGGGATGGATGGAGAAGAAGAGATGCTATTCCTGCTGTCTCTATAGCTCTTGTGCTCTGTGATGCTTCGTTTTCACTGAGATGTTGGTGATTCCATTGCAGGCCATCTTCCCCTTTATATTTTGTAATAAAAAGTAAACCTCAGTATAAGAATGTCAGGAATCAACAATGAGTGTAGCAGCAGTTTCAGGAGAACACAGGCTGTAGCAGCAGTTTCAGGATAACACAGGCTGTTTAGGGTCCCTTACATACTGTGTTGGTGGTTGTCCTGGTTGTTCCTAAGACCTTTTATGGCTCAGATCCAGAATGACTTTCAGGAATTTCTGTCTCTCTGCTTCATCCTGAGCTGGTCACTCAGCATGTCTGGCATCTCCAGCTAGATATATAGCATGTAACGAGGCACCAAGGAACTGCTAGAATTTAGTCCAAAATACTCCTTATGAAGAATGGATGCCCACTGTTGTTCTCTGCTTCCACCCACAAGGGCTGGGGGCCTTTATAAAATTTGTTTGTTGGGTAGCCCTATGTTTAGAGCCATTACTTTGATTCTTCCTAGAATCAAATCATTAGTGGTTTCTTCTTGTACCTAAAAGTGAAAATCTCTCCAAGAAAATCTCTGGTCCCATCACTTCATGGCAAATAGATGGGGAAACAGTAGAAACAGTGAGAGACTTTATTTTGGAGGGCTCCAAAATCACTGCAGATGGTGACTGCAGCCATGAAATTGAAAGATCCTTGCTTCTTGGAAGAAAAGTTATGACCAACCTAGACAGCTTATTAAAAAGCAGAGACATTACTTTGCCAACAAAGGTCCATCTAGTCAAAGCTATGGTTTTTCCAGTAGTCATGTATAGATGTGAGAGTTGGACTATAAAGAAACCTGAGCACTGAAGAATTGATGGTTTTGAATTGTGGTATTGGAGAAGACTCTTGAGAGTCCCTTGGACTGCAAGGAGATCTACCCAGTCTATCCTAAAGGAAATCAGTCCCGAATATTCATTGGAAGGACTGATGTTGAAGCTGAAACTCCAGTACTTTGGCCACCTGATGCGAATAACTGACTCATTTGAAAAGACCTTGATGCTGGGCAAGATTGAAGATGGAAGGAGAGGGGGACAACAGAGGATGAGATGGTTGGATGGCATCACCGACTCGATGGACATGAGTTTGAGTAAACTCTGGGAGTTTGTGATGGACAGGGAGGCCTGGCGTGCTACAGTCCATGGGGCTGCAAAGAGTCAGACATGACTGAGAGACTGAACTGAAGTCCAGCATATGCTTGAAAATGTCCATCAACACAGGGAACTTATTATCTTTAATGCAAAGTCTTTCTATATTAGGATAATCTGTCTATCCTTTCTTGTTAAAAAATCTATGTCTTTGTACTTTCCATACATTGAATTTTATTCTATATTCTAAACCTTCTTGAACATGATAGAACTGAGGATATTCCTTGTCAGCCTCCATGTCTTGCAGACTCTTCCCTTCTTGAGGGTAGGCATCCTTCACACCTGAGATTATTTCCCAAATTATGTGGTTTCTAATCTCTCTATCATTTTCACTTTTCTTGGATATACTTCTTTTTAGTGTGGGTCCACTCTTGATATGGCAGTTAGCATTCTTTTAAATAATTGGGTAATCCTAGTGGTTAGAATTGGACATAGAACAACAGACTGGTTCCAAATTGGGAAAGGAGTGTGTCAGAGCTGTATATTGTCACACTGCTTATCTAATTTATATGCAGAGTACATCATGTGAAATGCTGGGCTGGATGAAGCACAAGCTGGAATCAAGATTGTGGGAGAAATATCAATAACCTCAGATACACAGATGCCACCACTCTTATGGCAGAAAGCAAAGAAGAACTAAAGAGCCTCTTGATGAAAGTGAAAGAGGAGAGTGGAAAAGCTGTCTTAAAACTCAACATTCAAAAAACTAAGATCATGGCATCCGGTCCCATCACTTCATGGCAAATAGATGGCGAAACAATGAAAACAGTGACAGACTTTATTTTCTTGGGCTCTAAAATTGCTGCAGATGGTGACTGCAGCCATGAAATTAAAAGATTCTTGCTCCTTGGAAGAAAAGCTATGACCAACCTAGACAGCATATTAAAAAGCAGAGACATTACTTTACCAACAAAGATCCATCTAATCAAAGCTATGATTTTTCCAGTAGTCATGTTTGGATGTAAGAGTTGGACTATAAAGAACGCTGAGCACTGAAGAATTGATGCTTTTGAACTGTGGTGTTGGAGAAGACTCTTGAGAGTCACCTGGACTGCAAGGAGATCTACCCAGTCTATCCTAAAGGAAATCAGTCCTTAATATTCACTGGAAGGTCTGATGTTAAAGCTGAAAATCCAATACTTTGGCCACCTGATGCGAAGAAGTGACTCATTTGAAAAGACCCTGATGCTGGGAAAGATTGAAGGCAGGAGGAGAAGGGGATGACAGAGGATGAGATGGTTGGATGGCATCACCGACTCGATGGACATGAGTTTGAGTAAACTCTGGGAGTTTGTGATGGACAGGGAGGCCTGGCATGCTTCAGTCCATGGGGTTGCAAATAGTTGGACATGACTAAGTGACTGAACTGAACTGAAACCTAGTTGATGTCATCTGACAGAGATCTGAAGGCAGAGCTCTGAGGGAAAGAAGCACAGGATAATAATAGAGGCAAAAGGAGACAGGGAGGAGTGGTTAACATTCAGGAAAGTCTCTTCCTTTCCAGAGAGATTTCTGCTATGAAGCACCATGGGGAGGGAACAGGACCATCGTCAGTTGCAGGCTGTCCTCGTTCTAGGACTGTAACTCAAATGTAAAACCCAAAGGAAAGCTTCTGGCGATGTGACTTGCATTATGACATCATCCCTTAGCCAGTCACTGTAGTGAGAGGGATGGGTATCACCTTGGGTGCCGCCTGTGTTGTCAGACTTGCCTGTTGGTAGGAAGAGGCAAGTCCTTCAGGGGAGGAGTGGTTTCTAGGAGAAGGAGAAAGGATGCCTGGTTGTTAAAATCAGTTGCTGTTCCTTGCAGAGATTGTTTGAGGAAGAAACAGAGGAGAGAGTGACTGAAGGGAATACCAGATAAACTTATTCTTAAACTTCACAGTTTATCTAAAGTTATTGGAAGGGCCTAGTTTTAAATGCCAGAGGTCTATCCCTTTAAAACTTGTACTCTGCTGCTTCAAGAAGGCATCCATACAACACTAGGTTGTGTTTCCTGGAACAGTTCAGGTAAAAGCAGGCTCCTGGGAGCCTGAGGTTCTGTCCAGATAGATGGTGGGACATTCTGCCCGTGTTCACCCTCGCCCAGACGACTCCCATTCTCCCCATAGGCTAGGGTTTATGTCAGTAGGCTACCGCAGTGATGTCCAACACTGTCCTCTAGACAGAAGCTGGGAAGAGAGGCTCTAACCTGGTCCTGCCTCTGGGACCTTGGCTTGTCATTCATGCTGAAAAAAAATCCTTCTTGATTTCAGTTCACCTTAACATACTTAACATTTGTCCTTATGGTTGAAAGGCAACTTAAAAGAAATCTTAATAATAAATTCCAGCCCAAATGTCCCCCTAATGAGACATTTTCAACAATTGTTTCAGCCTCTTTAAGCTTATCATCTGGCTATACTTTATCATAATGATTGTCTCAATACCTCATCTCCCCAGAGCATTCATACATTGTAAGTACTTTCTGTTTGCTGCTTAAGCTATTTATTAATCACATTCTTTCCTATTCAGTCCTTAACCAGCAGAAATGACAATTTCAAGCATTTCTCCATTACCTACTATAAATTGTCCCAATTATTAGATGATCTTATAGACTATTCCTTGGGGTGTTTCACCCACTCCAGCACTGTAATTGGTTTGCTAAGAAGGAAAAGAAAAAAATAACTGGATCTTAATGCTCTGCTGTGGGGTTTTCTTGGAGCCTAGGTTTTCTCTTAAATGGTTAAAGGAGTTTTAGGTGTATATCATTACTGCAGCAATCACATTTAATGAACATAAATGCTCACCACAATTTTAGTGAGAATATCCCATTTTTGACATTTATAAACCTGGAAATTGAGGCTCTTTCTCTGTCTTCCCACGCAGGGTAGGCTGTGGGATTGAAAACCTAAATTGGATGCTGTAACCATTCACTGAAGATTGGAAAATATCCTTCTCACAATCAGGGCACATGAGCATCATATATTTTGTTTTTCTAGAAATTCCTCTGAGGTGACTAGATGTTTGCCCATATCCCTGCCTCCTTCACAGAAGGTGAAGCTTCATGTCTTGGGGTGTTGAGGGAACACAGTGCCCTTATGAGGCACCAGAGGCCAAGTTTTGGGGATGTATGGTTGGAGCCCAGGGGAGGAAAGCGGGGGTGCAAACTTAATCAAGCAGGTGATTTCATGGATTGTATCCTGGAGTGGTTCTCACTAAACTGAGGGTTCCAGGAACCAGCACACTGTGCCCTGTGGCTTTGGGACCTGGATTTTATATCATTTGGGGACTATTTTTGGAAAAGCAAATTAGAAGTTGGAGGCGGTTCTATGTGAGGGAGTTAAGGAATCCTTCCACTTGTTTCATTAGTATTTCCAGATTCCTCAAGATGCAGTTCAGGTTTTCTGCTGTCCTGAAAGTCATTTTTTAATTCTAGGCTGAATTAGTGTCTGTGATCTAAGGTTTCAGCACCATATGCCTTCTAGAACCTCTGTCTTTGCATTGAAATCATCTGCTTATGTCCGATTTCCTTTCCAAGGCAGGGACTGTCTTATTACCCTGTACACCTCTGACACACAGCGAGATGTGTGTCAAAGTTACATCCCTACAATAGGGCCTGGTGCTGTAGGTACTTAATAAGTATGGAATCTGACGTAGGCTTAGGGCTTGGTGTCCAGGGGAGCCCTCTCAGCAGAACCACAATAAAAGTTTTCATAGTCATAGACTACATGGGCCAGAGGTGAAGGATTTTTTCAAGTGATATTTTCCTGCTGGGGTTTTGGTAAGGAATGTGAAAAAAGAAGGAGCTTCGGTTTTGGAACCTGGGCCTAGTCTGCTGCATTAGCTTGCAGGGGTATACAGCAGCTACACCACCAGCAGAGAATGTGCTGTGCTTGTAGAAGCAGAAAGCTCTCCCAGATGGGGTGAAGGGAAGGCAGACTGGCATCAGGAATCCTAGACAAAGTTCTGCTCCTCTGCAATCAGAGCTGCTGCTCACAGGATAGGCTTGGTGACATTGGTGGCCCCATTGTGCAGAGCTTTCCTGATTCCCCAAGTTATTTGGGGGCAACCTTTTGTTCTCAGTGTTGGAATGGGTCCCGTTAGAGAGAGAGCCCAATAGTCATTGCCTTCTTTATTAGATCCTGTGGCCTTCTGGGGAGGGATATAACTGTGTAGTGATGGGTAACTGGCTGACCTTCTAGAGTCCCAGTACAAGGGTTAGAATGCCGGCTCTTTTCCTTAAAGTTGCCACTGTAACTGGCCTCATCTACTAAAGGTACTGTATCATCCTTCACTGCCATCCTTTTAATTATGCATTGTGAAAGGGTTTCAATAACAACTTTTACTTCTAAAAGCCTTTCCAAGTCCTCCAGCATTACTAATAGAAATCCCAAGGAGTAAAGCCTATATTAAAACAGAAAATAAGAAATGCATAAACTGCACCAAGCCAGTGTGATAGAACTCTTGCCAAAACCATAAAAAAGCATATGCATAATATTTTATTCAGCTTAAGAAACACACAGAAATTCCTCTGTGAGATCCAAGTCTATTTGTAATAGACATGCCATAAAACTGAGTTACTCACCAGCCATAAAATAGCACAGACCAAGAAAATGCTGCCATTTTAAAGGAAACATTTCAAAATGAGAGAAAAAAAGACATTTACTAGATAATTATAAGTGAGAAAGTGCCAGTGATGTAATCAGTAACCACAAGTCATCTGGGCAGATCCAGATCTAGTGGTGGCAGTGGGGAGCTCTGTTGCTCAGAGTTTTCTAGAGAAACAGACCCAGTGATCTACATCTTCATCTATATCTGTATCTGTATCTCATTGTACGTGTGTATATATGTATACACATATGTGTGTGTGTATATCGAGAAACTATGTGGAATATATAGTACGTGCTCAGTTGCTCAGTCGTGTCCGACTTTTGTGACCGCATGGACTGTAGCCCACCATGCTCCTCTGTGCATGGAATTTTCTAGGCAAGAATACTGGAGTGGGTCGCCATTTCCTTCTCCAGAATATATAATATATATATATACACACACACACATATATATGTGTGTGTATATATATATATGTATATATACACATATATAAAGGATTGTATATATTAAATATTTATATTTATTATGTATGTATTGAATTGACTACCATATTATGGAGCCTGAAAAGTCCCAAGACCTTCAGTTGGGAGGCTGGAGATCTAGGAGAGCCAGTGGAATAAATTCTAGTCCAAGTCTGAGTTGGAGTTTGAAGGCAGGAGGAGGCTGATGTCCCAGCTTGAAGACAGATGTGGGAAAGAGATAATTCTTTCTTACTCCGTATTTTTATTGTATTCTGGCCTTCAACTGTTTAGTCGAAGTCCACCACTTTGGGAAGGACAACCTGCTTCATTCAGTCTGCTGATTTAAATGTTAATCTCCTCCAGAATCACCCTCATAGACATACCTAGAAATAATTGTTAACCAAATATCTGGGGACCCTCTGACTCAGTCAAGTTGACAGATAAAATACACATAAAATTTACCATCACAGGTGCTGTGTCCTGGAATGCTCAAGGGCAGGAAGAATCCCTAATTTTACAGGGGTAGGTATGTGGTGTCTGTAAATACTATAGCATTCAAAAACAACTCTTGGGGTTGAACATAAGTTATGCAGGTGGCATTCATGGCTAAACTTAACAGTATGCATTTATTTTCTGTCTAATATTTTGCATCTAAGTAGTTCTTCTTCTAGATATCTGGGTATAATTTGTATTGAAAATAAATTTGAGTGCTGTGCTCAGTCATGTCCAACTCTTTGCAACTCCATGGACTGTAGCCCTCCAGGCTCCTCTGTTCGTGGGGTTTTTCAGGCAAGAATACTGAAGTGGGTTGCCATTTCCTCCTCCAGGGGACATTCATGACCCAGGGATTGAACCTGCATCTCCTCTGTCTCCTGCGTTGCAGGCTGATTCTTTACCTGCTGAGTCATCAGGGAAGCCCTTTTAAAAAACAGATGAATTGATATTTGAAGAAGGAATTTGGTTTCTACTATAAAGTATTACTTTTTCCAGGAGAATAGACTCAGAGCTAGAAAACAGAACCAGGATCCCTAATAACCTCTTGTTGCTGTGTTTCTCACCAACTCATAGAATTACCATTCAAAAAACCCTCAAAAAACTAAGATTGTGACATCCAATCCCATCACTTCATGGCAATTATATGAGGAAACAATGGAAACAGAAACAGACTTTATTTTCTTGGGCCCCAAAATCACTGTAGATAGTGACTGCAGCCATGAAATTAAAAGACAGAGATGTTACTTTGCCGGCAAAGGTCCATGTAGTCAAAGCTATGGTTTTTCCAGGAGTCATGTTTGGATGTGAGAGATGAACTGTAAAGAAGGCTGAGCATTGAAATGCTGATGCTTTTGTACTGTGGTATTGAAAAAGGCTCTTGAGAGTCCTTAGACAGCAAGGACATCAAATCAGTCAATCCTAAAGGAAGTCAATCCTGAATGAATATTCATTGGAAGGGCTGATGCTGAAACTGAAGCACTAATACTTTGACTGCCTGATGTCAAGAGCTGACTCATTTGCTAAGACCCTGATGATGGGAAAAATTGAAGG
The DNA here is from genome assembly GCA_006410935.1 of Redunca redunca. Taxonomy (NCBI): domain Eukaryota; kingdom Metazoa; phylum Chordata; class Mammalia; order Artiodactyla; family Bovidae; genus Redunca; species Redunca redunca. The sequence continues at coordinate 47,376 of SJYQ01011534.1, read as the reverse complement.
CAGGTGGAAAAGGGGATGATAGAGGATGAGATGGTTGGATGGCATCAGTACTCCATGGACATGAGTTTGTGCAAGCTCTGAAAGATGGTGTAGGACAGGGAAGCCTCTCATGCTGTAGTCCATGGGGTCACAAAGACTCGGACCTGACTGAGCAACTAAGCAGCAACAACAATATAGAGTTACCACAAGCTTTCCTTGCTCCTGTACTTCTTATGTTCCAGTTTGGAAGATGAGGAGCCAGTATTTGTTGGGATAGATTTTGCAAGGAATAATGACTCTTGCAATATCCTCATTTGCAAGTCAGAGGTGTTATGGCCTAGGCCTAGGAAACTTTACAGGTTGGAGGACTAAGCTTAAAAGCAAAAATTATGTGAAAAGAGGGCATTTTTTTCCTTGTCTTGTCCTACCATGAATACCTCTCATAAGATGGGTCTAGATGGCATGGGTGGAAAAATGGCATTTGTATAACAAAACTCTGCTGACATGGAATAAAGGAAGCCAGAGAACCAACAGCTGTATTTTCATGAAGCAGGACATGTTTCTTGAACTTGGGTTCCCATAACCCTGGGAATATGCAAAGATAACGGAACAAATGTTTTGAAGCAAAAGTGATTTTATATTAATTCAAACAGACACTTCATGAGTAGAATACAAAATACACAAAATTTTTTGAAAAAGTTCCAACATGTAAGTTCAAGGAAATTCCATGCTTGAAGTCACCTGTATGGGTTCTAACCTTTTCTCTTGGGGTATGTGTATACCCTTGTCTGTAATGAAAGAGATTTAGCTGAAAGAGTTGGAGAGCTCTGGCTATGGCCATTTGCAGGTAGGAGGCTTGGTTTCTAGACTCAAACATTTTGTTGATTTGCTGTCTGACTCCAAGCAGTACCCCTATCCTCTACCTACACCACACATACAGAGATGAAATAAACTTTTACTTGTCTGGATGCTTTGGGCTGAACCAAATGGTCTCTTGAACACCTCTGAAGTTTTTGCTCTTTAATTTTTCACTGGACTTGAAGATAGGAAAGAATTCTCAGAGCACTGGGAGTATGGTCCATTTTTCTATACATTCAACCAAGTTTGTGGATTGTCCTCTTTGGAATCCCCCCCCCAAAAACCAGGAACTCACCACTGAGACAGAATACTTCCCTTGTCTACCCTTTCATTATACACACATTTTTGTCTCATTGGAAAAGAGTGATGGCAACCACCTAGCAGGTGACAAGCTCCAGTCAGCCTGGAGAGGGTAGCTGTGGACGCACACGCCTTATTAAACACAACCCATGACAGATTGAAGTGCTGTGAACACTTGCTAAATGATCTGGCAGAGACACAGATCCTTTTGCCAAGTAGAGTCGAGAAACTACAAATCTCAAATCCACTGTAGAACAGCGATATACTGAGGCCTTAGTGCTTTGGAGATTCTAAAACGGATTGTAATCCTGACAGGTTTTTCAGGTATTTGCTCTGAAAATGGATCTCTTTTTAGGATTCCAAGTCATCTTTGTCTTGGGGAAATCAAATTGAGTGTAAATCCAGTAAAATGTAGGAAAAACACTTTTGGGCTGCTTGGGATAATCTATTTGTGAAGCAGCTGGCTGTTTCCCCCCAAGTTGTTGAACTCTAGGGGAACTTGAGGGGTCAGCTCTGTAGACTCTTACTTCTACGGAAGGATAAAGATGGGATACTGACTTTCGATTTGTAGCTGTGCTAGCGAGATCTTTTACGCTAAGTGGGAAGTGGGTGATGGGGAGGTCTCAACCCTCCCCAAGAGCCCACTATTCACTGCACTGCTGTGTTCTGGACTAAGCCATTATACAGTACTGGTCCCAACTCCAGGCATTGCCACTGTAACCCAAGGACACTGCCTTTGTTTGACTGAAAGCCTCTGCATTTATTTACTTGACTCATTGGAAAAGACCCTGATGCCGGGAAAGATTGAAGGCCAAGGCAGAAGAGGGTGGCAGAAGATAAGATGGTTAGAGAGCATCACCAATTTAGTGGCTATGAATCTGAGCAAACTCCAGGAGATAGTGGAGAATAGGGAAGCCTGGCTTGCTGCAGTCCGTGGAGTCACAAAAAGCCAGACATAACTTAGCGACTGAACAACAACAAATATTCAATAAACATTTTGAACACCTACAATGGATTTTTGAAAACCTAATTCTTCCCTTTTACTCCTAAAGTGCATTTAACATACTATTAGCATCTAGCGGTTTAAAGGCCAGGAAATGTTCAGATGCCTGATACTCTACTACATGTCACCCTACAACACACAATATTTCCCTTATAGTAGCACTTGTCCTATTGCATTGTAAATTCTTATTTACTTGGCTGTCACCCCTGCTAGACTGGCAGCTCTGTGAGGACAGTGATGGGGGTGTTCCTTTTTTGTTGTATCCTTAAAGCTTACATACATTTCTCCTACCTAATAAGCATCCAACAAAGACTCATTGATTAAAAGAAATACTTTATTGCCTTTGACTTTCTGATGAATTCCAGCAAAAGTAATGCAGGATTCTTCAGTGATACTCATACCTTTCCCCTTGACTCCCCACAGTGTTTTAGACTCTGTAAGTTAGAGGGCTGGGATCAAATTAGATCCACTGAGAATGTGTATTTGGCTACTACCTAGAATGATATGTGATTCAGTGAACTAATTTCACTCCAAATGACAGATAGGAAGCAAATGTAAGTTAGAAATGTATTGTTTTAAGCCTCAGTAAATAACAATGCAAAGGCTTTAATATTTTAGTGAAATAACACCATTTCCAAGAAAGTTAGAGTCATTAATCAAATTCTAGAGTAAAAGCCAAATAATTTTTTGTGGTTTCTTTTTCCTTTTCATACTTTTCATTCAGATGATACCAGGTTTGGTAGATGAGAAGAAATAATAAACATGCAGAACAACAATTTCATTCTAATAAATTTTTGCTTAGGCTTGAGGTTTATTGCAGGGTGGTATTGTATTATCATCTTCCTGTGAAATATGGAAATGTATGGTCAAAACAACCAGCTTTGCCTTTAGCAAATTCTTGTGGCCTTATGAAAACATAAGCAATGCAGTTTAGACTGTTTTGTCTATAAATACTGACTATTTAGAAGCAAAATATTTGGCACATACATTTTAATGTGTCATTCACTGATAATTGTGATTGTTTGAAAGCTCAGCTGAATCTGGGGAAATAATGAAATTTGTGGGACTTGAGAAAACATTTTTGAACCATACCACACTGGTATAATGATTAAAACCTTTTCTCTTTTTCTCTATGCTCAGGCCCTAATGGATGCAAATTGAATAGATGTTTTCCCACCTTAAAGACTATTGTTTCACTGAGAAACACACATATGAACCTGGAATTACAGTACCCTGTGCTCTGAGAGAATTTTAGGCAGAATATTGAGGGAGCACAGGGGAGAGAATGAGACTCGTGTAAGAGCTGACATCTGAGCTAAGTCTTTCAAAGCTGAGTTGGAAGTCTCCAGGTAAAGAGAAGAGAACAGGATCCTTTTAAGCAGAAAGCAAAAATGTGCAGACATGAAGGTATCAAAGAGCTTGGTGTACTGAGGAATGTCCAGGAGTGTCTTGTGGCTAAAGAGGAGGCATGAGCTCATGAAAATATGAACAATTCAGTTTACAAGAAGGATGAAGGAGGAGGTGAGAGAGGTGGTTTGCTCTGAGCCGTGAAGGCGTCTGGGTGTTAGGGTCAGGAGTGAAGAGCACAGACTACAAGAACAAAGGGAGCATTGGGAGAACATTATGTGGAGACAGCACTGCTAAGAAGTTGAAACTCTAATTCAGATAATAAGGCCTGTTATAACCTAAAGTAGTGTTTGTGAAAACCAGTTATCTTATTATAACTAGGGGCCAGGAAAGCCTTTCTGGAGGAGTCTGTACCTGAAGCGTCAATAGAATCAAAGATGGAATAAACTATTCCAGGAAGAGGGGCCATGTTGCAGAAAGTGATGAGTTAGAAAGGAGAAAAGAGAGGGAAGAGGCAGGGAGGAGAGGGAACGTAAGGAAAGAGAAGAAAAGAGAGGGAAGGAGAGGAGAGGGGAGGAGAGAAGAAAAGACGGGAGGGGTAAACGAATAGGGGAGGAGGAGATGCATGCCAAAACTGAAAGTCCTTGAGTATGGCAGTTGGACGGGAGCAGAAATTAGTCAAGGGGAGTTAGAGGAGAGGACTTTTGCGATGAAAGTCATGGCTGCGTTAAGCAGGCCCTTGTAAGCAAGCTCAGGATAGGGGAACTGCTGATGTATTGCAAGCAGGGAGGTGGTGTGATCAGATTTGCAGTTAAGAAAGATCTAGAGAGTGACTATTTCTGCTTTATTGACTATGCCAAAGCCTTTGACTGTGTGGATCACAGTAAACTGTGGAAAATTCTGAAGGAGATGGGAATACCAGATCACCTGACCTGCCTCTTGAGAAACCTATATTCAGGTCAGGAAGCAACAGTTAGAACTGGATGGAACAACAGAGTGGTTCCAAATAGGAAAAGGAGTACATCAAGGCTATATATTATCACCCTGCTTGTTTAACTTATATGCAGAGTACATCATAAGAAGCGCTGGGCTGGAAGAAGCACAAGCTGGAATCAAGATTGCTGGGAGAAATATCAATAACCTCAGATATACAGATGACACCACTCTTATGACAGAAAGTGAAGAGGAACTAAAAAGCCTCTTGATGAAAGTGAAAGATGAGAGTGAAAAAGTTGGCTTAAAGCTCAACATTCAGAAAACTAAGATCATGGCATCTGGTCCCATCACTTCATGGGAAAGAGATGGGGAAACAGTGGAAACAGTGTTAGATTTATTTTGGGGGGCTCTAAAATCACTGCAGATGGTGATTGCAGCCATGACACTTGCTACTTGGAAGGAAAGTTATGACCAACCTAGATAGCATATTAAAAATCAGAGATGTTACTTTGCCAACAAAGGTCTGTCTAGTCAAGTTTTTCCAGTGGTATGTATGCATGTGAGAGTTGGACTGTGAAGAAAGCTGAGTGCTGAAGAATTGATGCTTTTGAACTGTGGTGTTGGAGAAGACTCTTGAGAGTCCGTTGGACTGCAAGGAGATCCAACCAGTCCATCCTAAAAGAGATCAGCCCTGGGTGTTCGTTGGAAGGACTGATGTTGAAGCTGAAACTCCAATAGTTTGGCCACCTCATGCAAAGAGTTGACTCATTGGAAAAGACCCTGATGCTGGGAGGGATTGGGGACAGGAGGAAAAGGGGATGACAGAGGATGAGATGGCTTGATGGCATCACTGACTTGATGGACATGAGTTTGGGTAAACTCCAGGAGATGGTGATGGACAGGAAGACCTGGCGTGCTGAAATTCATGTGGTCGCAAAGAGTTGGACACAACTGAGTGACTGAACTGAACTGAAGTGAGAGAGTGACTGGAGAAGCTATGGGATAAATCAGCTGTTTCAGTAGTTTAGAAAAGAGGTGATGGTAGCCCAGACTATAATGTTTATTGGCAAGACAGTCGAGGACATTGTCAAGAAAGGAACTAAATGAGACCTTGGAATTTAAACTCTATAAGGAATTAAGTGAAGATGAAAGACCATAGAGAGTAAGATGTGCTGGTGGAAAAACGCTGAAAAGCTCCCTGGGATTGAAGATTGGCTGTGGGAGGTGTTGAAGGGATCACTGCAAGGGAGTGTGGGGCTCAGAGGGTAGTATCGAACATATTTCTTATTTTTAAGTGGAGAGGGTTCCTGGCAATCATAAACTGCCTATGATGGAGATGGGGAAGAGAAATGGAGAAGGAGCCCAGTGGAGGGGACATGCACTGAGTGAGTGCACGGTTGGAAGTCCATCCACCTGGGCCTGGGAAATCCCTAGGTAGAGAAGGGGATTGTGGACCGACTGCTAGTGTCTATGGACTAAGACATGATATGGGGATGGATAGATGATGATGGATGAGGGACAGAAAAGGACCCAGAAACAGAATGCCACAGATTTAGAAGGAGCAGTGAATTTCTGCAAGAACACAGTGGAGAAATGGTCCAGAAATAGAATTAAATAGCTAGCAAAGGACGTGCAAGAATGATTTGTTTCAAAACGGGAGCGAAGCAGAAGTGATTCCTCCAGGAAAAGCCACATTTTACCTAAGGCAGGAAGGTGAAAGGGGCTGTTGTTGAAGAGGCCTAGATCTTGTGGACCTGGATTGAGGTTCTGGAGAACACAGAGTTAGGAAAGAAAGGGAGAGACTGGGTATCTAAAGGGGGAAACTGGGAGATTTGAGATATGTGGGTTTTAATGGCTGTAGGGTTTCTAAAACTGCTAGAAGGAGAGAGTTGCTAAAGCTTTTGGAGAGGATTAGCTGTGCATACTTTTATTAAATGTGAAAATAAGAGGCTACCAGTTTCCCCAAGTAGGTTTGGTATATTTAGAACTGGAGCCATCTCTTTGTGGTGCTAGGCTGGCCTTTTCAAAGATCAAGGATGCAAACCCATTGAGCATCTCTGTGGATCTGTGTCCTGGGCGCAAGCTGTTGGCTGTATTATTGACCCCTCAAATTGGGGTATAATGATGCTGTGTCTAGATCCTGTGTTGCAGTAGCCAGGAAGACTCACCTTGAAAATATTTTTATCTCCAAATCTTTTTCCGAGATTTCCTCAGCAAAGACATGTTTTTTTCTGTTCGTGTATTTAAAGGAATAAACTCTAACCTTGAGGGAAGATAGAATCAAATATCTGGCAACATTTATCATAAATAATGAACAAAAAGACATTAAAAAATTAATTGAGGAAAATTAGGGATCAGTGTAGTACTTGTGCACACTGGCTCATGGGAGTTGTAGTAGGTTTGCCTCACTGATGAGCTGCCTGTGTGAAATCCTTCTCCCATGGCACTTGCCAGGCGCTGTGTAGGTTCTCCCTGTATCAGTAGCTCCTGCTTTCCTCCTCTGGTCCCTCAGTGAGTGTCCCACAAACCTCAACTCTCAAGCTTGTAAGCTCTGTCTAAGTTTTGTCTTTCAGGCTTTCAATGTCTGTTTCCAAACTGATATAACACATTCTTTTCTCTGACCCAGAATCTACATTCTTACTATGAGAGACAAACCTATAGAACACCTTTCCTGAAATGTACAGCTTTTGCCATCTCAGCAAACTCATTTGGAATCTCAACTCATTATCTGTCTTCCCAAAGTCTCATTCTCTTTCAAGGGTGCTATTATCATCCTAAACATCCAGGTCCCAAATCTTTCTCTTTCTCATTAAGATTGTTTCTAGATCACATCAGTTCTTTCCTTGCAATTCTTTGTTGTTTTATCCTTTTCACTCCTCTTTTGATTTCACTGTGATGTGACCAGTCTCTGATTACTTTTCCTCAGTCTCAAATCTATCCTGATCTCAAATGCCAGTCTTCTCAAAGCACTGATTTTGTCCCTATTCCATTAAAAAAGAAACAAAAACAAAAATAAAACCCATGGAATAGTCTCTGTATCTCTCTCTCTCTACTGTCTCAATCCTACATTCTAAGGGCCAGCTCCATTTTCACCTCCTCTAGGAAGCAACAATTTCTATCCAAAACACCATCTCTCCATTTTGACATCTGCTCCAAAGAATCCAGCCTGTGAAGATTGATACTGGGAGTGGTCCAGGAAAGCAGGTGGTAAGATGAGGTTTTCCATCACAAGCCACCAGGCTACAATAAAGACCCAATCACTGGTGCACAGAGAACCCTTGGCCAAAGGTATCCCTCCAACCTGTAAACATTTTCACTAGTGGTGAAATGAGATGGTGAACTGGTGGAAGGGTATGTGCTAGCATGCAGGATTTAACAGGGTCTTTTGAGATCAGCATATAAGATGAAAGTATGCGTGTGTGCATGCTAAGTTGCTTCTGTCGTGTCTAACTCTACAACCCTATGGACTATAGCCTGCCAGGCTCCTCTGTCTATGAGATTCTCCAAGCAAGAATACTGGAGTGGGTTGCCATGCCCTTCTCCAATGAGATGTATAAATAGTCTCTGTTAGGGTAATAGGATTAGATGGCTATTGTCAAATGCCACTGATGCTTTATAGAAAGATAATGATCAGCTGAAAATAAGTAAAGGCAATATAAAGCCAAGTAGGAAAGCTCGAGGGTATCTTTGGTTGCATGTAAAGAAACTCTTATTTTCAAAACTAATAACTGAGCTAAATGCCCAAACATGGCAGGTCTATTATGTTAAAGTCCACTCAGAACCAAGATGATTGCCTGAAGAGGTGGTTAAGTCTCTAGGAAGAGGATGTAGCATGCTACATGTATGCCATGTAGCATCATGGCATACATGCTCAGTAACTTATTTCCCCAATCTTTCTCTAAAGAGATCTAAGGTAATTTATATGTGTAACTATGGGGAAGGAGGAATACCAAGACTTTCAAAGGACTGGTCTGTACAGGATTTGAGTTCTTATTGATTCCCAGAGACCCAAATCATATGGTCCTTCTGTTAGAATAGGGGCATGTGGTGTCCTCTGGTGTTCATTTTCCCATCCTCAAATAGACAATTGTTTTGACATAGTTGGCAGTTGGTACTGCTACCATATTGGGGTCAAAGCTACCATAGAGAAAACCTCTGACCTACCCCTCAGCCCTCTACACCCCTGCAGTCAAGATAGTGAATCAAGCTCCATATTGCATTCTAGAGGGTATGGTTGAGATTTGCATTCTACTTAGAGCTTCTAAGGGATGCAGGTGGTGGTCCTTATGGTATTTCATTTAATTCATGAGTCTAGTTGCAAAAACTGTATGGAGCTTGGAGAATGATGGTAGATTACTGCAAGCTCAGCAAAGCATAGCCACAATCACAGCTGCCTTGCCAGATGTGTTCTCTTTGCTAGAGCAGATTAATATAGACTTAGGTAAATGGTGTGCAGCTATTGATTTGGTGACTGACTCTCTTGTATCCCTATCACAGGGTTCAGAAACAGCTCACATTTGCATGATATATAATAGATAACTGCATGCATTTATATTATTTTTCAGGGCCATGCCAACTTTCCTGATCTTTATCACAATGTGGGCTGAGGAGCTCTAGACAATGCTGTCCAATATAAAATGTGAGTCACACAAATAATTTACATTTTCAAAGAGTCACATTAAAAGGTGAAAGGAGAAACAGGTGAATTAGTTTTAATAGTAGTTTTATTTGACCCAATATCTCAGTGCATGAATATGGAAATTTGGTGAGATTCATCTGTAAGAAGATTTTTGTGCTTCTGATGTGTTTCATACATAGAGCATATCTCATGGCAGATGTTGTGTTCTCATGGGATATACTTATCTCATAAAATTTGCAGTCGAAAACATAGATTCGCATGAATAAGTTGTTCCAAACATACTTAAAAGTTGGCCAACTTAATCAACTATCAAAAGGAATAATTTGCCTTTAATATATATGTCCACACTGATAAGACTGGTTTATCCTTTTTAAAGAATTGGGTTGACTTTAAAGCAAATGTGTATCAGTTTCATAAATATGATTTTTGTGCAGGCTAAGTTGCTTTAGTTGTGTCTGACTCTGTGCGACCCCATGGACTATAGCCCACCAGACTCCTCTGTCCATGGGATTCTCCAGGCAAGAATACTGGAGTGAGTTCTTATGCCCTTCTCCAAGGGATCTTCCTGACCCAGGGATTGAACCTGCGTCTCTTATGTCTCCTGCCTTGGCAGGCAGGTTCTTTACCATTTGCACCATCTGGGAAGCCCAAATATGATTGTTAAGATGAAGTAAATTATTCTGTCAATNTTTCATATTGGTTCATATTGGAAAAATATGTAAAATCATTTTTATTGATTTATATTACAAAATTTTCAATTGCAACATAAATTTGCATACAAGTTCAGATAGGTCACAAACTTCTTTGGACCTTTAAAGTTACTTGATTCATACGGAGTAACTATCAATGAGAAAGTGTAATTGCACTGCTATTTTTTGCCTTTGATTATTGAATATTTGGCATGTATTCCTTTTCTCTCAAGGAGTTTAACTTTATTAGTATTGGAATTTATAATTCTTGAAATCTTTGTAGAATTTTTCCATGACTTAACCAATGAGCATAAGATCACTAAATTTACCATCTTCTATTTTCTTTAAAAGTTTGATAAACGGCCACTGATTTTTGTTGTGTGTGTGTGTGTGTGTGTGTGCATGCTGCAAACTTTTAACAGCTATATTAGTAGTAATTTTCCTAAAGTGTGCTCCAGAAAACTAAACACAAATATCTCCAATATGTGTCATACAGTGGAATAAATCTTCAGGAAAATATCAGTGTCTTGTTTTAAAATTCCAGTAAATCCAGTTCTGACTTAACATAGTTGGAGCACTACTCATTGTCTTAGAAACTAATTCTTCGTGTCTCAATAAACATTTCATTTGAGAGGTATAAAACATTTAAAAATATCTGTGCCATGAGTCTGATATTTTAGGTTGCAAATTGATATGTGTTTACAAATTTGGAAAGAAAATTGAGACAAAATATATGAAAGTATTGATTGGGCT
>SJYQ01011534.1:0-36855 GCA_006410935.1 Redunca redunca | reverse complement strand
GGCTATGTCTCTTGATACTGTGTGGCCTGTCTAAAGCTAATGAAAAGTACTTATATTTTTCAAATTTTGAATCAGCTAATTTTTGATACTGTTGGGAAAGTTTATTATTCTAGTGATAATTGGTTGTTTAATTGAACATCTTTCACTTTTTATAAAATACATTTTAAAATATTTTTCTTACTATTTTATAACAAACTTTCAATAATTGGACAGTGGTGAATAGAAACAGATGGAAAGGTTAGGACCAAAGAATTCTCGGTTAATGACATGTAGATGGTCCAATGGGAATTGTCATGAAATTCCCATTTGGAATGGTATGAAGTTTGTTTAGTGCACATTAATACCCACAAGAGAGCATCCACCACAGAAGAGACACAAACAACCAAGTGGGCAGAAGCACTCAGCCAGTCAATGTCAGCCAGCTTCTGTCATCAGCCACCTTGATAATGACATGATAGACACTTGAACAGAGTGGTGGCTGTGGCCAAGATGGAGGATATGCCTGGCTTCAGTAGCATAAGTTCTGACTTCCCAAGACTGATCTAACTATTGTGCTGCCAGCGGTCCATCTTGCCAGCAACAGAGGCCAGCGCTGACCATCCAGATGAACACTGTTCCTTGAAAATATCAAGTGGGCATTTGATGGCAATATGACAGCATTGGGTGCCTTTCCTTTTAAGAGGCTTTTCCAGGAATAGGCACATGTAACTTGTTTAGGTATACCTTTTCTACCTACGGAGTCTTCAACCGGCACCACTATTCATCAGTTTATGTAATCTTAGATAGAGAGAGAGGCACAGAGAGAGAGAGGCAGGGGGTGGGGGTGCGGGTAAAACCTAAGCCAGGAAGAGGGGGAGAAAGAGAGGAAGATAAATACTGAGAATTCTGCATTCCCAGAATTGAAAGGAGTTCAGATAGATGCCTAGAGAATCAGAAAAGGATTTGGCAAAAGGAAGTTGGGAGATGAAACTGGAGAGGTAAGTCATGAAAAGCCTTTGTTAGCCATACTAAGAAGTTTGAACCATATGACTATGGGTAACCAACAAAAGGTTTTAACAAGGCAGGTGGCATGATCAGATTTGCCATGAACTTATTATCTTGGACTTCGCTTCTTACCTTATTTGATAAGAAAAGGAGGAATGTGAAGTTTTGCACAAAATATGTGAGCCAGGCCTCTGTCCTATTTATCAGAGAAGAAAACCCTCTCGTTATTATAATGAGACAATTGTGAGGATTATATTTTTTTCAAGTAACGTAAACATACAAATGGAAATGGGGGTGTCTTTGCCTGCTCATATTTGTAAAAGCTAAGCAGCAAATATAGAAATGCTCAAAGAGCATGTTTGAATACATCTCTTTGTAAAACATGACAGAAAGGAGTGATTATTTAAATTGGACAGGACTTTGCATTCCTGGCTCCTTGGTGGCAATGCCTTTTGTCTGAACTCTCTTACTAGAAAAATGTCACAAAGGATAAAAAATGAGTCCAATAAGTTTTATTCAATTTCAGAGTCTATTATATATTCTGTTTTACACAAAGCATATAATTTTAAATTTCATAGATAGGCACACCGAACATACACTTGGTAGATATACAGCTATTTGTACGGGTGAAATTGAAACCCTCCAGGGAGGGTACATTAATAATTCCTTACTTGTAAGACAGAACAGCCATCTCACATTCCAAACAAAGCCCAGCCAGCACAAAAGTGATTCATGGTCATTTATAAAAACTGATTACCAATCACCAGATCTTAAAGCCATGGCAACATTTATTTTTCCAGTCTCATAAACAATAAAGCTCCCTTTTGTTTAACACATGAGGGACCTCTTTCCCATGGAGAAGTTAGTAAATGCAAAAGCTAATTTTCCATGTCTGACAGCATGCATGAAAGCTGAGGAATACGTGCATGATAAATATATATTTCAGTAGAAAGAAAATATTAATGTGTATGTATTTATATAGAGTTTTCTTTCACTGAGCTGTTGATCCAACAGACGAAAAGACCCAGAACCTGACTGCTTTGTTTCAGTGCCCCAAAGACAAAATTTTTCCTGACAAGACTGTTTAAAAATATTCACTTCATTAATCCTAGATAAAATTGATATCGTTATTTGGCTTACATGTTTCTTCTGAGCACGATATTAAAACAACAGATTATTTATTCTTTAATGAGAAATAAGAGATAATAATTCCAAATTTGTAGCTTAATTTCAATGCATGGTAAAGACATTAGACAAATCACTCATCAGTTTTTGATCACCCAGAAACCCCAAGAACAGCACGACTCTAGGACTCACACATCCTGCGGGGCCCCTTTTCCTCTGTTTCAGTGGTTGAGTGACAGGCCAGGTAGATAAGAGAATGTAATAAGGTCATTTCTCTGCTTGGCCTTCACTTATTCTGTCAGTGTCTATTTTATCCTCCAATGAGACAGTACTTCTCCAAGGTCAACTGGAAAGCCTGGAAGTGTGTTCACCCATCATATAGTCAAAAGTGCTTGTGGAGGGAGGTAAAGTCCAAAACTCAGTGAAGTGATAGAAGGCAGGAAGATGGGGGAACACAGATCTTTGTTGATGTCCCATGCTTGGTCTTGTGTTTGAAAGTGCTCAATTGCTCACCTGTGTCCAACTCTTTGTGACCCCATTGCCTGTAGCCCACCAGACTCCTCTGTCCGTGAAATTTTCCAGGCAAAAATACTGGAATGGGTTGCCATTTCCTATTCCAGGGGATCTTCCTGACCTAGGTATTGAACCTGTGTCCCTTGCATTGGCAGGGAAATTATTTTTACCGCTGCACCACCTTGCATTTGGAAGAAATCCTTAAAACATTTTAATTCAGAGTAAACTTAAGAAGTTTAAACATAATTAGTCCTAAATCAGGTGATATTTTGGGCCATATTCAATGGTAATATGGCCAGAGCTGAGCTACAGTTAGAGTCTTATTGACAGAAGTCCACCAGTATCTTTGGTCCCAATATCATGAATGAATAATTTTGGACTTTAGGGAACTTGGCTTCTCCTGCTGAAACTCTTGAGTCCTTTGGAGCACTAGCCTTGGTCCCTCTAGAGCCCTAGGACTGTCATGACTGAGTTTGTGTTAAAGGGATTAACCCTTTGCCTAGAGTCTATGGGCTCCTGCTTTGTTACATCTCTTTCTTGTCCTTCAGCCAGGTTCTGCCTGCTGAAGTGCTCCTGGGCTCAAGCCTCATTTTCTTTTGTAATCCAGAGGAAAATCTCTGGATTGATCTCTTCTTGTTGGAGATCTTGACTGGTGGTGTTGTTAATGGTACACTGACTACCTTAGTCAAAAATGGCTGGCTTCCTGCCATCTTGTGTGCTTACCGTAATATTTTCTAGTTTAATGTGAAAGGAGGTTTACTTGTGGAGGCAAAGGTAGTTCAAAAATTCATTCCAGTTCTTGCCATAAGAACAGTCTAGTTCTTGTTCTGCACCAAATATATAATTCTTCCTGGTCTGTTCTAAGCTGTGTAAGCAGATAATTTCCAGTTTTTCAATGGCATTTTTAATAGTTGCCTTCTGGAATTCAGCTTTCAAGGGATTTCCTGATAAGAGCTATGTAATCAGGATAGAATCTCTTATTAAAAGGACTTTCCTTTTCCAAAGCTTGAAAAAAGTCTGTTTCTATCTTCTCAAATTATCAGGCTATCTATCAATAATTGAAGGTGAGATCGAAACTATGACCTTGGCAGGTGCTGCAGAGGATTTGCTGAAGTTGTTCAATAGTATGAGCTATTTTTTTTTTTTTTTAGATTATGTGTTTTTGAAGTGTTTTAAAGGTAAACTTCTTTTCACACTCTTCGGGATCCTGGAAACAGGTTCATTTATTCAACAAACATTTCATTTATTCACCAAACAGTACTATGACTATAGAGGAAGAGAGCAAATTGAGAAAGTTTCCAGCTGCCCTTTCACATTGATTCTCTTTGGTACGTAATGGTAGAGAAGTCCATCCTTGGCCGAGTTACCATAGTGCCTCCCAGTTCTATGCTTATCCCTTTGTAAATGATGCACCTGGCTAGTGTATATGGACCTTCACCTGAATAATTGGGTTGTTGTCGTTCAGTCATTAAGTCATATCCAACTCTTTGCAGCCCCATGGACTGCAGCACGCCAGGCTTCCCTGTCCTTCATCATCTCCTGCAGTTTGCTCAAACCCATGTTTATTGAGTCAGTGATGCCATTCAACCATCTCATCCTCTGCCACTCCCTTCTCCTGCCCCCAGTCTTTCCCAGCATCAGGATCTTTTCTAATAAGTCAGTTCTTCGCATCAGGTGGCCAAAGTATTGGAGCTTCAACTTCAGCATCAGTCCTTCAAATGAATATTCAGGATTGGTTTCCTTTAGGATTGACTGGTTTGATCTCCTTGCTGTCCAAGGGATTCTCAAGAGTCTTCTCCAGCACCACTGTTCAAAAGCTTCAACTATTTGGCCCCTAGCCTTCTTTATGATCTGACTCACATCTATACATGACTATGGGGAGTGTACTAAAACACAAATTTCATATTCTAAGCCAGATATACAGTAAGTATCTAAATAGAAGGCTTGGAATGTGTGCTTTAACACCTTTCCTAGGTGATTCTTATGGAAATTTAATTGTGAGAATCACTGCATCAAAAACTGTGGCTAGAATCTTGCTTCCTTAACTTAATAATGAGCTTGGATTATCTATTTAACCTCTCAGTGCCTCTGTTTCCTCATCTGTTGAGTATCAGCTAACAATAACAAACTAATGGATGGGAGAGCTCTTTGAATATTGTAAAATGGTATACATATTTTTCAATATTGCTCATATATTTAGATTCATATAGATATAACTGAAAAAACAGAAAATACCTAGTAAGCATCTATCAGGGCAAAGAAAGTCCTATGCCAGATGTTTAGAGAATGTAAAAAATAAATACGACATTGTTCCTGCCTGCAGAGAACGTATTATCCCTTTAGGGTGACTGTTGCATGCCCTGTGCTTTCCTTATCCATCTTTCTGCATGCCAAATGAAGTCAGACAGCAAAGGTGAACGTGATTAAGCTTGAAAATAAGTCCAGGCAGCTAATCCTCTGTAGAAGTGATTCAAACTACACAGAAGGATAGTTTGTCTTCTTGCTGACTGTCTCTGAGCTCCTCAACCCTACCTTCCCTTATCTTCAAATGCTGGCCTCTGTCAGGATCTGCGTACTGCCTTGCTTCCAGTCCTGCTCCAGTACTTTCTCTGTTGTCTGTTTTTTCTGAATTTTCCTTCTATGAGGTCTCCTCCTAACCCCCTGCTCAGTTATTCTCTTTAACCTCAGGAAGAAGAATCACCTTCATTATGCCACCAGAGTGTGGAATAGGAAAGAAGGAAGAGCTGGCATAATTCAAACCAAATGGATTTAAAAAAAATCACATCCACTTGGCATTTAGAAGCACAACACTTAACAGCTATGCATACATTTTGGTTCCTCTGATGGCAGCATCTTTGTAGACAATGCTGCACTTGGTGCATAGTAGGAACATCAGAAATGTTTCTGGAAAATGTATGTCTTTACTTACTATATATAGTTTTCTGGGTGAAAACAGTGAAATTAATCCTAGTTCTTTCCACATCCAGAGGCTAAAGATAGCACTCTGTTTCTTTTAAAAAACTGTTCTGGATGATAGAGGTACACAGAGTGTTGATCTACTGCCATCCTATCAAGCTGCAACATGGCAATGTTAATATGACAGTGCAGGAAAGGTGAATACTGGCTGCATTGGGGGGGAGGGGGAAATGCCTGTCTGATCTGTCTCTCTCAAGTGTAAGGAAATAATTCAATTCAGTACCTTGGGAAAAAAAAGGAAACAGCAACAACAAAAATACACATACACACACACACACACACTCCACAAAAAAACAAAAAAACCATCATGTTCTTCAGGGAGAATGTCTCTGTGCTAAGTTAACTATTGTGTTCTGTTGGCCTCCTGCTGCGTAAGGCCACTTTGCCGCAAAAGTGCAACTACCTGTGATAGGGTATAAGCCTACTCTGACCCATACAGATGGCCTTAGTTATTGTATTGTTTGGACAATTCCACTACCTCTTGCAATATGAAGGTAAGATATTCCTTCCAGGTTCTGGAGGTTGGGGTCCCCAGGATGCTTGAGTAAGGGAAGAAGAGAGCATCAGGAAGTAGTAGCTGTAAGTCATGTTGTAAGGGAGATAGAAATCATCAAATGTAGACATAAAACCCAAAAAGAGCAGCTGTCTGTGGCTATTTATTGCATAAACAGTCTGAAACCTTTCAATCTTCCTCCTACATTATAACGGGGCTCATTAAAAAAACAGTCAATTTGGTGATTACAAATCATCAAAGAAAAGTTGGATTATTTTGGTAGAGATGGAAGTGAAGGTGTCCCAAGTTGTGAAATTTTTTCCATTTAAAATAGATATAAAATGGAGTGTGTGTGTTAGTTGTTTAGTCATGTCCAACTCTTTGCAACCCCATAGACCGTAGCGCAACATGCCCCTCCATCCATGGGATTCTCTAGGCAAGAACACTGGAGTGGGTTTCCATTTCCTTCTCCAAAAGGAACTATAGAAAGAAAGTAAAGTTGCTCAATCATGTCAGACTCTTTGTGACCCCATAGACTGTAGCCTACCAGGTTCCTCCATCCATGGAATTTTCCAGGCAAGAGTACTGGAGTGGGTTGCCATTTCCTTCTCCAATAAAGTGGAGATGCAGTCTTTTTTTTTTTTTTTTTTTACTGTATGATGGTAAACTTAAATGGGGACTGCTACATCCCCAAAGAATATCATCAATTAGGAATTAAATTAATTGAACAGCTACTGCTTACCTCTTCTGTGTCAGGCCCATAGAGGCATTAAGACATAGTTCCTTTCCTCAAGGTGCTTCCTTTTAGTGCATTGGCCCAGTGAAAATTATTTGCACAGAAGATGGGTGTTGATTGTTTCTCCTAGAGCCCTGATGGGCCTTTTGGTAATTCTTGCTTTGTTCTTCACTCAAAGGATTGACTGCCTTGGCACCTGCAGTCATTGGTGAAACTCCATGATTCTGATTCTCAGAGCTGTAAAAAATGAACTCCACCCTGAGACCCAGAGAAGGATTGGAAAGGATACCAGAATCATCCCCAGCGTAGTTAGAAAGGTTACATCAAGAGCCTTGTCTCCCAGATCCAGCATCATTTCAAGAAGCTCCAAGGAGAATCTTTACCAGACTGGAGGCAACATGTGGTGTGGATAGAGCTCACCTAGTAGGGGATGCCTGGCTGTCAGTCATGCCTCCAAAGCCACAGGTTTGGGTGAGATCCTTTTGGGACCTCAGTTTTACCATCTGAAAAACAAGAAGCCTGAACTCACAGCTTCTGCAAGCAAGGTTCTTTCTGGCCATTTCCTCTTGCTGTGCTGGGTCTGTTTCACTGCCATCTGTGTTAAGCCCAGTGAAGCAGTAAATACATAGCACAAGCTCTGTATGTGATCATAAGGTAGACTTCTTGCTTGCTGAAGGAGTACCCTTCAGCATCCCCCGTTTAAAACAGCTTGAGAGGCAATGACCCCTGAGTTCTGTGTCTCTGACTGTGTGATTCTCACATTCTGTGCCAGCAGACGGCGGTGAGAAAGGGGAAGCATTGAGAAACCATGTCCATTCTCATTATCTCTGACCTTGAGTGTACCCTTGATACTGCTTGTTGACTGATGGCAGCAGTTTCAAAGATTCGTTGACCAAGATCCAGTTGACATTATTGTCAAGTCTTCATGTCTGAATTAGCCTTTATATTCTCTTACAGAACACATACTACCTAAATTGAGAAATTGGAACTCATTAAAGATTTTATTGATTCCAAACCATGTCTTTGAAACAAAGAAATGACTGAATAAGTAGTCATTAACTCATTTAATTTTTACTTGTTCAGGCTGGACATCTTAGGATACTCTCCCTGCACCCCCCATCTCCCCTCTACCTTAGGCCTAGGCCTAACATCTTATCAGTAACTAAGGCTATCAGTGCTTCTGCATAGCGTTTTTCCTCTCTGTGTCTACCTCCCCACCTGAATTTAGGGGCATATCACGGCTTATGTTGACTACTACAACATCTAACAAAATTGTTGCCAGGCCTCATCTTTTAACTTTCTAAAATCCCATTCATCATACATGTGTGTTTATATTAACTTCATAAATCTTAAGCCGTGGTCATAGTTTTCCCATATTCAAAAACTTCAGTGTTTTCTGTTGATCCAGAATGAAGTCTGAATCCCCCAGTCTCACATTTACATTTACCTCCAGTTCCTCCAGTTCTTCATCCTCATCCTAGTACGTTCCAGCCCAGAACTGAGACCCCATCTTCATTAATTTCTTCACTGAACCTCCAGAGAGCTTTATTTTCCTTCCATTATACATGTATGTATGTCCTAAAACCTTCCCAATATGCTGTGAGGTCTTTAGGGGCCATATTCATGCCAGGTCACAAGGTCTTCCGCACAGCAGCTAGCCCAGAGAGCAAAACAGACTGCCTTTTTTTATTTTCCACGTTGAACTTATTTTAATTTATATCTTTCTAACATGCTTTCCATGAACATCATATATCATTTTCTTATAAGGAAACTAACATTTTTTACTATTTTTCTCACTCAGCTGGCTCTTAATCTCCTTTTGATGAATAGAGTTTTCTCTCTGACTTTACTGAATGTCTTCCTTCTTTGTAGGCCTCAGCAGTGCTACCATACTAAAGATTGCCACTGTTATTCTTTGGCCATTTCTGTCTATCTGCCTATGTTTTCTTCCAGCATTACACAGCCTTTTAAACTCTTAGATTTGTCCTTTCTTTTTTTCCCCATTATCTTTACCCACTGGTTCTTATAGTGAAGTCGCTCAGTCGTGTCTGACTCTTTGCGACCCCATGGACTGTAGCCCACCAGGCTCCTCCCTCCATGGGATTCTCCAGGCAAGAACACTGGCGTGGGTTGCCATTTCCTTCTCCAGGGGATCTTCCCAACCCAGGGATCGAACCCGGGTCTCGCGCGTTGTAGGCAGACGCTTTACTGTCTGAGCCACCAGGGAAGTCCACTGGTTCTTATAGATCAACTTTAAAGATGCTTTGAGAGATCAGACATTGCTATGACTCTTTCTCTCCTTGTTCTGCTCTCTTGAGGGTCTTGTCTGTCTGTAGATATTTGTGGAGCAGATCAGTAAGTGTACCTTACAAAGCCATTGCCATTTCTCCCTTTAGCTCATCTCTCATAAAACGCTCTCTCTACTTGGAATGTTCTCTTCTATCCACTTTAAAATGTTTGCTATTAATAATCTTGGCTAGTCAAACTTAACTTTCATCTAAGATTTTCCATTCATTGGCACAAAACTCTTTATAATCTCATCTTATCTTATTAATGTTTGTGGCATCTGTAATTAGGTCCCCCTTTTCATTCCTAATATTGTTTATTCATATTTTCTCTACTTTTTATCTTGATCAACTTTGCAAGACGTTTGTTAATTTTATTACTTTTTGCAAAGAACCATCTGTTGGCTTTTGTTTTATTCTCTCTATTGTGTGCTGGTTTTCTATTTTATTAACTTCTCTTATCTTTATTATCTCCCCTTCTACTTTGGATTTAATTCGCTCTTTTCCCCTTCACTCTCTCTTTTTTAAACTAAGACAGATGCTTAGTTCAATAGTTTTTAGGTTTTTTTCCCTAGTATAAGCATTTGAAGCCATACTTTTCACTATCAATACTATGTTAATTTACATTTCACAATGCTGGCATTTCTCACAGAGCAGTATTGTTTAGCTCTAAAAGTTTTCTAATTTATAATATGATTTATTCTTTGATTTGTGAGTGATTTATTAAATTTCCAAATGTGGTAAGACTTTCCTAGCTATCTTTTAGCTACTATTTCTTACCTAATTGTTTTATGCTCAGTGAACTTACTTGGACACCAAATCCTTTGAAATTTGTCAAACCTTTCTTTTTATAGTCTCATATATTGTGATTTTGTTTGAAATAATTTTGTTATCTCTTATTGTTGGGTCAAATGGTCTGTAAATGCCCATGAGGTTACACAGTTAATAGTGTGATTTTAATAGGTATTCTTAATTTTTTTCCCTCTGCTTAGACTAACATTTTAATAGCTATGTTAACTTTTTTCCATTAATGTAGTTTATTTTCCTCCATAGTTACAACAATTTTTTGCTTTAAATATTTTCACAATATGTTATTAGATAAATGTACATTAGCAGTGATTATGACCTAGATAAATTCAAGCTTTTAACTTTAAATAGTGACCCTATGTCTAGTTATTTTTTTCCTTTTGCTAGTTATGCTTTCCCTTAAAATCAGTTTAGGCTGATACTGATATAGCTTCCTTTCTTTACTATTTACCTGGAATATCTTTGCATTCTTTTACTTTCAGTCTTTTTGTTTTCTACGTCTAAGATGTCTCTCCTATAAATAGCATAGAAGTGGGTTTATTTTTATCATCTTCAGTATTTATCTTTTAACTGTAACCATTTATACATCAGTATTTTTTCAGGTAATTACCTATGTTTACACACACTGTATTTCTATGTATATATTCATATATTCGTACATAGAAAATATATTCATTTCATGTTTTCTAATTATAGCATCTTATTTGTCTATTTATTTTGTTCTCTATTTCTTTTTCTCCTTTTTTACCTTAGAGGGAGTTTATATTTTGTTATTACATTTTCAGTCTTATTTTAGAAATTATGCACTCTATTTTTCTTCTTTCAGTAACTACTACAGCGGTTATTTTACTTTTTTACTGTTATTTATTTGTTTTTGGTGCACTGAGTCTTTGTTGCTGAGGGCATTCTTTCTCTAGTTCAGTGAGTGGGGCCTGCTCTCTAGTTGCAGTACACTGGCTTCTTATTGTGGTGGCTTGTCTTATTGTGGAGCACAGGCTGTGGGGTGCTTGGACTCAGTAGTTGGGGCATAGGGTCTTAGCTGTCCCATGCATGTGGGATCTTCCTGGACCAGGGGTCACACCTGCTTCCCCTGCATTGGCAGGCAAATTCTTAACCACTGGATCACCACGGAAGTCCCCAAAGGGTTTTGATATGCATGCATAACTTGAAGTCTAGGGTTAATCAGTATTTTGACCTTCTTTCTCAACAGTGATCCCATAAGTCACTCCCTCTGTCTCCTGTTTTGTTTTTTTTTACCAACAGCTTTGAGATATAATTTGCATGGCATATAATTCATTCATTTACAGTGTACAATTCAGTGTTTTTTAGTATATTCACAGAATTGTTCAACTGTCACCAATACCTAATTTTAGAACATTTCCCTCACCCCCTAAAAAAATCCCATACTCATTAGCGGTCACTCCCAACTTTTCCCCATCCTTAAGCTCCTGTCAGCCTCTAATTTATTTTCTGCCTCTATGGATTTGCCTGTTCTGGACATTTCATAGAAATGGATTATACAATATTTTTGTCTTTTGTGGCTAGGTTCTTTCATTGAGCATAGTGTTTTCAAGATCCATCCATATTGTAGCATATATCAGTACTTTATTTCTTTTTATTGCCAAATAATATTATTTCAATATATTGATATAACGGATACTCATGTTTACCAGGTTTGCTAAATTCTTTTAAAGCTAAAGTTGGCTTCATTGGTTATTTTAAAGTTTCCTTATTCACTTATTCTCTGGTTTGGAATTATTTACTTTGATTCTTCTTGCTTAATCAAGAAGTTAAATGATTTAGAATCAACCTTTTTAGATGTTTGCAGCAGGTGGCTCAATCTGGGTGCCATATTGCTGGACAAATTAACTCCAAAAATTCTCTTCTGTGCATTCAGCTCTTCCATCCATCCTTCTCCACCAGATCACACTGTCTCTACTAGCAAGAATTTTTTCTGACCTGTCAGCGTATTGAAGTCTCTGTCACCTCACATTCCTTCAGCCCTCTTTTGGATTTCTATTCATATTCCTTCTGACACAGATGGCCTTGTATTCAATTATCACTCACTAGGATGGGAAGCTCTGGGTGGGCACGGTTGGTCCCTGATGCTTCTGTCTCTATTCAGGAAGGTAGACTGACTTGGCATAGGCTGGGGTCAAAGGTAGGCATTCAAGAAATAACTATCAGGTAAATAAATGGACAGAGTCAAGGACTGTTCTTTTCTTCCCTGGAAATTTACTCCTCGGAGTGAAATTTCATATATAAGGCTCTTGATGCCTGGATAAAGTGCACTAGGTTCAAGGTGTCAGTCTACTGCTCTGGGTACCTTTTCTTGTTTGGCTCCTTGATCTCAGGGACATGGAGGAGGCTGTGGTGCAAGCTCTCATTATTGATCCTCTGCAGGGGATGTGAGAGGACAGGAACCAGTCATCCCCAGTCTGGCTCCACTGATGCCTCAGGCTCCTAAGGGTTGGGAGGCATGTTGCAATTTTGATTTCCCAAGTTCAGAGGGGGCTTATATATGTGTCTATCTTAAGCTCCTTATTGTCTTTCTGCATATTAAGTGGCAAAACCAAGGTCTCTCTCAATGGAGTGTATTCAAAAGGGAGATCAAGAGAGGAATTTGGATCAGATCTGATTAAACCCTAATCTCCTTATTACCATATTGGAAGGAGAGCACTACCAGCACCAATGGTAGGGCCTTTTCCACGGAGCTGCTCATGTGGCTTGGTCTGGTAGACAGGACCCAGGGACCCAGGAGGGCCTGTGCTGGCCTCACAGGTGGGAGAGGCCTTTCTCTGAGTTTGTAAATCTTTAAATTGAGCTGGGAATGGAGAGCACTGAGGTTGAACAGATGGGCTGTGGCTACTCCACTGCGGGCTAATGAGAAATCGGCATTTCCAGATAGCAAAGAGCTCTGGAGGGACCCAGTCCAGCCAGCTTAGGAGAGCTTAGAGGAGGGCGAGGGAGGCACTGAAGAATCATCAATGTGGAGCTTTTGGCTGCTTCATGAAGCCAGCATATTGTCCTTAATTCTTTCTTCCTGAAATAACACTTAGTTCATCAGAGATGTCCAGTCTTGACACAGGTTAGACATATATATCTCTTTTTAAAAAAAAAAAAAAAAAATTGAGTAAGTGGAGCAAAAATGACAATACGACACTGCAGCTGAGAAATAACAGGGGAGGATTTCCCATAAACCAAATCTAATTTATAGTTGGCACTTGCAAGGGGTTGTGAAGCCTTACACATAATAGAGGCTTAATGGGTATTTGTTGAATTTAATGATTTGAACCATTTGCAGCAAAACAAATTCCACTTTGTCTGAATTGCTCAGATAGGTTTCTTCTTCACTCCATTTAGTGCAGCAGGCAGGTAAAATCTTCCATGTGCAGTTGAAGCATAGGATGAGAGACCCTGGCCCATTTGTAGCCTGTGCCTTAAGTCGCAGAGGCATGTGATAATTGTACTGAAATAGAAGGAACTTGGCCTGTGTCCTGGCTCTGTAATTTACCCACCCATAAAAACACAGGGCTTTTTGGTGAGAAATAACGTTTATGGCAAAATAACACAGTATATGGCACAGAGTTGGTTACAGAAATAAATTGTGTTTTCCCCTTAAGAAGGTACTAGACAAAACTCAGTGATTTAGCCTCAGGGTGCCCACTAAATTGTCTCTGTTGTTGTTGTTCAGTCACTAAGTTGTGTCCAACTCTGCGACTCTGTGAACCATAGCTTGCTAGGCTCCTTGGTCCATGGGATTTTCCAGGCAAGAATACTGGCATGCGTTGCCACTTCCTTCTCCAGGGGATCTTCCCAACCCAGGGATCGAACCCTTGTCTCCTGCATTTCATGCATTGGCAGGCAGATTCTTTACCTCTGAGCCATCGGGGAAAAAGTATCCCTGTATTCTGGGAAAATTTTGAACATAAAAGGGGCTGTGCTGGCATCAAAGATGGATTTGCATTAATTATGAGAACGAACATGTCAGAATGGAAATCCAGATAATCAACTGGAGCTGATGCCTTTGCCCTTGAAAAGACAGACATCACACCTATAGCCTGAAAGTAAGATTAGGAGAGACAAGTGATGAGGAGGAAGATGGCACCAAATGAAAAACCCATAGCAGAAACTGCCTTCTAAAGGACTAAGAATGGTTTATTTCCCCTGATTAGACCATATAAATCCCTATTTTATGCTCAGACCATATAAATCCCTATTTTATCATATGGTTTGGTTGTAGAAGCAGGCTGAGGGAGGGGCTTTGGAATCAGTAAAGTTAGAGGAAGGGGTTGTAGTAAAGAGTGTGCATTTTAGGAGCTGGAGTTTTTGATCTACTATTATGTGAAAAAGTCTGGAAGCAGGGGGCACAGGCTGCCAGATGTCTTCAAAGCTGTCCAGGTAAGTCTCGCATGTAGCTCAGGTTGCAGTCTTCTGATTCAGATTATCTGGGCTGAAACACTTTCCTTTAGGCTGGAAGTAGAGTCAGATCATTTTGCAGTCAGGGCAAGTGGTGGTTTTTAAAATACTTGTTAAATATATAGAGAGTGGACCCTCCCCCAAGATATACCAAGTCAGGATCTCTGGGAAGGGGGGTGAGAGTTGGGTCCTGGAATCTGCATTTTTAATCAGCTATCACTTATGCTCATTTGTGTCTGAAATTGAATGCCAGGGGACTGCTGTTACAGTCTATATTATAAATCACCTCAATTCAGTTTAGTTCAGTGGCTCAGTCATGACCGACTCTTTGCAACCCCATGGACTGCAATATGCCAGGCCTTCCTGTCCATCACCAACACCTGGAGTTTACTCAAACTCATGTCCATTGAGTCTGTGATGCCATCCAACCATCTCATCCTCTGTTGTCCCCTTCTCCTCCTGCCTTCAATCTTTCCCAGCATCAGAATCTTTTCCAGTGAGTTAGTTCTTTGCATCAGGTGGCCAAAGTATTGGAGTTTCAGCTTCAGCATCAGTCCTTCCAATGAATATTCAGGACTGATTTCCTTTAGGATGGACTGGTTAGATCTCCTTGCAGTCCAAGGGACTCTCAAGAGTCTTCTCCAACAGCACAGTTCAAAAGCATCAATTCTTTGGCGCTCAGCCTTCTTTATGGTCTAGCTCTCACATCCATACATTACTGGAAAAAACATAGCTTTTTTAAACATTTATAAAAATGTGCAAAACCAGGAAAAAGGTGCAGAGAGAGACCTTTTCAAGAAGAAAAAGACATAGATGACAGAATAGGAAAAAAAAAGAAAAGTGAAATCTGCCTAGAATACATTTAAATTATTGATGTGGTATTTATAATATATCAGATCCCTGGGGGAAATTAATTATTCAGCAATTACAATCAGAGCAATTGACTAAACTTTGGAAAAGTTTAAATGAAGTTAGATTTCTATCTCATGTAATATAATGATTAATTCCATTACAATTAACTTAAGTGTCTTCTTATAAATCAGCAGGAAAGGATGAGAACCNTGAGTACCTTGGTAGAAAATATGTAAAGTTTATAAGCTATTAAGAAAAGAAGAAATGTAAATGAACATTTAGAATGTGAAAAAACATTCAAATATTAAACAAAATCATTTGTTTATTTTGCAAAGAGAAAAATTACGGAGACATTGTGGTACATTGACCTCACTTCTACTCTATTGAGTAGAGGTTGTCAGTTGATATTGTAATTTTACAGGACAATTTGGAAGCATATATTTAGATTCGTAAAGATATGTAATTTTAAAATGTCCAGAATCTTTCAATAAGTAATTTCACTTTCAGGATATTTTAGGACATAATCAGATATTTGGCTAATGATTATTACATAAGGATGCTCAATATAGAATTATTTTTATAGTGAAAATTAGAAGTGGTATAAATGCCCATAATAAGGGATTGTTAAAAAAAAGTAAATTTTGGTTTAGCCCTATACTGTAGTTCTGTAAAACCTTAACAAACCACTTTTTTTGAAGAAAAATGAGATGGAGAAAGTGTATGCTGTTATTAAAGAACCAAAAAGACCACCGAAGAAATCTGAATATTGGCTTCTGGGGAGGAATTTAAATCTAACCCACACCTCCTGGCAGAATGATGAATAGAATAGTTAAATCTGAGCATATTTTATTGAGTAATATTTTAGCAGGTAGAATAACTTTGTATAATTATAAGGTCATGTTCAGATGAGAGTTACTGTTTTCTTCCTTTTGTCCTGTCAGAATTGTAGTGGTACTTTTTATGTTTGGCTGACCTGTTTCTCTCTTCTTAGAGGTGGGGAGAGCTGAGAAAGTAGGCATGGAGGAGAGGGCAGAGGGTACAGTGACGGGGCAGATACTCTTTTCCTATTCTTTTTCTCTTAGTCCTTTCCTCTAATTCTGCTGGAGTCGGGGGGTCTCCTCCTTGTCTTCCAATGATATAAGGCAAGACCCCCTTTGGGTTTAGAGGAAACAGAGAGACTTACAACTTAGGCATCCCCAGCATAAGAAGAAGAAGCAGTCCTCCTCTAGTTTGTCTGCCATAGATTAGAGCTTGAGACCAAACAGTTAAAAATATTGTCTGACCATACATCTTGTTCTCTGGATGTGTTTATTTCACTTGAAGATCTTTCACATTATACTGGTCTAAGATAATATTGGGTGATTCTAGGTCTTGACCTAATACTGTCTGATTCTAATCAGAATTATCTCTGTCTCTAACTTGAGAGGCTAGTTTTATAAATTGCCCGATTATATATAAAAAATAGAGGTCTGACTCACAGCAGCAGTCAATCCAGGAAGACAATTATAACCTCTGTAGCAATTGGCCCAAAGCAGTCAGGATTTAACCAGTAACTGAAAACGACCCTAATTTTTGCCTCTGCTTCCAATTTATGACCAACCAGCGAGAGCCAAATATACTCCCCTAACCAATCACATATTCAAAAACAGAGACATTACTTTGCCATCTAAGGTCTGTCTAGTCAAGGCTACGGTTTTTCCTGTGGTCATGTATGGATATGAGAGTTGGACTGTGAAGAAGGCTGAGCGCTGAAGAATTGATGCTTTTGAACTGTGGTGTTGGAGAAGACTCTTGAGAGTCCCTTGGACTGCAAGGAGATCCAAGCAGTCCATTCTGAAGGAGATCAGCCCTGGGATTTCTTTGGAAGGAATGATGCTAAAGCTGAAACTCCAAGTACTTTGGCCACCTCATGCGAAGAGTTGATTCATTGGAAAAGACTCTGATGCTGGGAGGGATTGGAGGCAGGAGAAGGGGACGACAGAGAATGAGATGGCTAGATGGCATCACTGACTTGATGGACGTGAGTCTGAGTGAACTCTGGGAGTTGGTGATGGACAGGAAGGCCTGGTGTGCTGTGATTCATGGGGTCGCAAATAGTCGGACACGACTGAGCGAATCAACTGAACTGAACTGAACCAATCACATAGGATGTTCTGCTTTTAGTTATCCTGCTTCTGGCTTCTTAGATGCCAACAACCTTCAAGAATAACATGCCTTAGACTCCCCTTATTTCAATATGCAGCTTTTACACCACTCTGCCTGCCTCTGAGGGCTTCCCCATGGCTCAGTGGTAAAATATCCACCTGCAGTGCAGGAGATGCTAGAGACGTGGGTTCAATCCTTGGGGTGGGATAATCCCCTGGAGGAGGAAATGGCAACCCACTCCAGTACTCTTGCCTGGAAAATCCCATGGACAGAGGAGCCTGGCAGGCTGCCGTCCACGGGGTCTCAGAGAGTCAGACACAGCTGAGCAACTGAGCACACTTGCCTGCCTCTGAGCTTCTGTGAAATTCAGGTGATGGTGGCTGCCTCTTGCTATACCAAGCTAGGAGTAGTTTTTACTTGTTTTCGTTTGGGTGTTCTTTGTTTGTTTTTCCACTTCCTATTTATCTCTCTATATGAATATGACTATCTACTGAGGAATATATATTATGAACGGAGAAATATTCTCTGTGTGTAGAAATGCATATAGTAATTGCAGAAAGTATAAATTGATTTACCTTGGAAAACAAAATACACAGTTTGGTCAGACTGGAATTTAAGGGAGGCCTTGCTCCCTTCAAAGTTCTAAGAAGTTATAAAACTTCAGGGAAAAAGAAAAACACAGGTAGACTGGAATCAGGGAGGGCAGTGAGGGTAAGAAACTGGAGCAGAGGCCATGCGGGGGGTAGGGCAGGACACCTAAGGTCAGCATGATTTACCTTAAAGGTTCAACAAGTAGGTTGACTGCGTACAGTTTGGAAGTGCTCTATGGAGTAGAGAGGAGAGGAAGCTGGAGGCAGGGAGAATACCCAGAGTTCATGTAATAGTGTAGGAGGGATGCTGAAGCTATCCAAAAAGACCAGTCCTTAGAAACATGCTGTGATGGTTCATTTTCTGTATCAATTTGACTGGGCCATGGTGTGCCCAGATATTTGGCTAAACATCATTCAGAGTGTTTCTATGAGGTTGTTTGTGGATGAGATTAACATTTAAATAGGTAGACTGAATAAAACATTGATCTCCATAATGTGGGTGGACCTCATCCAATCCACTGAAGGCCTGAATAGACAAAATGCTGACCTTCCTAAGTAAGAGAATTCTTCTGACGTCAAGCTAGAACACTGGCTATTCCTTGTCCTACAGCTACTTCCAGTCTTAAAACTCAAACTGATTGTCTCCTCTGCAGATATTTGGACTTGTCAGTTCAGTTCAGTTCACTTCAGTCACTCAGTTGTGTCCAACCCTTTGCAACCCCGTGGACTGCAGCACACCAGGCCTCCCTGTCCATCACCAACTCCTGGAGCTTGCTGAAAATCATATACATTGAGTCGGTGATGCCATCCAATCATCTCATCTTCTGTCATCCCCTTCTTCTCCTGCCTTTAATCTTTCCCAGCATCAGGGTCTTTTCCAATGAGTCAGTTCTTTGCATCAGGTAGCCAAAGTATTGGAGTTTCAGCTTCAGCATCAGTCCTTCCAATGAACACCCAGGACTGATTTCTTTTAGGATGGACTGGTTTGAGCTTGCTGTCCAAGGGCTTCTCAAGAGTCTTCCCCAACACCATAGTTCAAAAGCATCAGTTCTTCAGTGCTCAACTTACTTGTCAGTCTCCATAATTGCATGAGCCAATTCTCCATAATAGATCAGGATATCTCAATCAATCTCTCCCCTCTTTCCTCCCACCTGCCCCTCCTTCTTCCTCTCCATTTTTGCACCCTTCATTCATCCTCCCTCTTTTTCTGTGTGTACACATTCCATACTAATACACACACAATAGGAAAACTGTTAAGACTTTGATTGGAGTTAAAAGACTGATAAGCTGTGATGAATGAAAGAACTGGAGGTATTTAAGCTAAAAGAATTATTGAGTTAAATGGGAAAATATACAATGCCAAGAATGATATGGGGCAAAAGAAGAAGGGGATTGGTAGTCTTCTTTGCAATGTGTTCAGTTGAAACAACTGCAAGATATCCAAGAGGAGCTGGAGAGTGGGCCTATAAAAGATTCTCAGTAATTGTTCTTGAACCAGAAAAATCAGTATGATATAAAAGTCTAATGAAGTATAAATAGGTTGGCTGTTTAAAACAATCATTTTCATCTCTGACACTACAGGTTATCATCAGTTTTCTTAAGGAATGTCAACAAATTAATTTTAATCAAAATTAATTTTAGTTTATTTTGCTCAGTATTCATGATCTGAAGCATCCCACATTAGTGGGAGTGCTGTGGAATGAAGTCTCTCATACATAATATTTTGCAACTGAAAGCAAATTGTAATTGTTATGCAGAGTTATCCAGCTTGCCTGTCTACACTGAACTCAGTAGGTGACCCTTTCAATCTTCAATTCTCTTTGCTTTGGGCATAGCCATTCTCAATGGTGGACAGAGAGACTGCTCAAAAACATTGACTGCCAAATGCAAAAACATGAACCAGGGTTAGAAAAACAGGATTAATGTAGTCTGCTTAATGAATGTTCACTGCTGAATGACTCCTCGGCAAGGAGGCAAATGTCCAATAGATTTAGGGATGTAACAAGAGCGGCCAGAGCGGGCCCACTGGTGGCATCGCTCCCTGAGCTGTCTGCTGCCCTGCCTCGCGCTTCAGTCCCTGCACACTGAATCGTTAACCTTTGGCACTGAGTAGGGTTCAGCGTTTCAGAAGTGTCTTGATTATGAAAAATCTGCCAGCACTAATGGGGAACCTCTGACCCAGGTGTCAGCCCAGCCTTACAGCTCCACAGCTGCTGCGATTTTGATTGAAAAACAGGTCTCTGGTGTCAGGAACAAAGTAACTGGGAATTGGGCCACCTGTAATAGTCACACTTTTATGTAGACCATGAAGAGCCTTCCTTTTCTTTTCTTTTACTGTCACAAGACTGGTTTCCTACATTATCTGAACACAAAATTTACAAACCACTGTCTTCAACTGCCTTTTCACCTATCCACCTCATTTAGGGACCCAACTGCATGCCAGCTCATTGCTGGTTACTGTTTTTTTTTTTTTTTTTTTTTCCAAATAACAGAAAGCCATGATGTTACATATATATTTATACATACATACACAAGTGTCAGGGGCTGTTAGTCACATTAACACCACCTGGTCATCAGATAGGAGGGCAATTAGATGAGCATGGACTTGAGTAGCTGGGAAGGCTTCTTGGAAGAGGTAGCAGTGGAACTAGGCATGGAATAATACATAGGACAGGCAGAGAAGGAGATGGAGAGCAACTTGAAACTGAGAAGACAATTTGGACTAATTTTTTAAGTCAGAAAATCCACTGAAATTCCAGTTTGAAAGTCATCACTGCATCCCTAGAGATTGGCATTTGACAGACCACATAGCTGATTAAATAAAAACTGTTTGTGAGTCTTGTATAGCCAGGGAATAGTGGAAAGTGTGTCCTGAATTTCTCAGAACTCTCCTGAAGCAAGAAGATAATTTTTTTTTAATTCTTCAAAAATTAAAAAAGAGAGACAGATAAACAACTTTTAAAGAGCCCAACTAGCATGTTTCTGTAGCTGAAAACAACTTGTTTTTGAGAAGGGACACTATCACTGTACTTTTCTTTTGAATGAGTACAAGTTTATTTTTTAGCACCTTAGCAAAGTTCAACTGGCTTACTCATTCAATAAGTATTTCTGAAGGTCTCTTATATGCCAGGCACTATTCTGGGCACTGAATATACAACAGTGAAATAAAGACAGAAATTTCTGTCTTGTTACAGCTTCTTTTCTAATGTCTGTAGGGAAAACTACCATTTTAATTTAATTAATGAGTAATTTATGTAACATGCTAGAAGGTGATGTGATATCAAACGAACAAAAAAAACATAAGCAGGTTAAGGGAATAGGTTGTTATACTAAAGAAGGGGAATCAACTTTTCCACTGTTGCATTTTATATTTTTATATTATTTTTTATTGGGCTACTTATCTGCCATAAAATTCACTCTTTTAAAGTGGATAATTCATTCTTACTGCCTAATTCCAGTACATTTTTACCATCTCCCATCAAAACTCTGTATCTATGAGTAGTGCCTATCTCCCTCGACCACTTTCCTCCAGCTCCTTGAAACCAATCCTATATTTTCTGTGTTTGTCTGGATTTTCCAAATCTGGACATTTCACATTAACGGAATCATACAATATGTTGTCAGTTGTGTCTGACTTCTTTCACTTATCATAATGCTTTCAGAGATCCTCCATGTAGCTTTTTATGGCTGTATAATACTCAATCAGACAAACCAGATTTCAAGTTGCCAACAACCTCTGGATCATAGAAAAGCAAGGGAATTCCAAAAAAAACACCTACTTCTGCTTCATTGACTCCTTTAAAGCCTTTAACTGTGTGGATCAGAGCAAACTATGAAATATTCTTCAGTTCAGTTCAGGCGCTCAGTCGTGTCTAACTTTTTGCGACCCCATGAATCGCAGCACGCCAGGCCTCACTGTCCATCACCATCTCCCTGAGTTCACTCAGACTCACGTCTATTGTGTCCGTGATGCCATCCAGCCATCTCATCCTGGGTCGTCCCCTTCTCCTCCTGCCCCTAATCCCTCCCAGCATCAGAGTCTTTTCTAATGAGTCAACTCTTCGCATGAGGTGGCCAAAGTACTGGAGTTTCAGCTTCAGCATCATTCCTTCCAAAGAAATCGCAGGGTTGATCTCCTTCAAAATGGACTGGTTGGATCTCCTTGCAGCCCAAGGGACTCTCAAGAGTCTTCTCCAACACCACAGTTCAAAAGCATCAATTCTTCAGCGCTCAGCCTTCTTCACAGTCCAACTCTCATATCCATACATGACCACTGGAAAAACCATAGCCTTGACTAGACAGACCTTAGTTGGCAAGGTAATGTCTCTGCTTTTGAATATACTATCTAGGTTGGTCATAACTTTTCTTCCAAGGAGTAAGTGTCTTTTAATTTCATGAATGCAGTCACCATCAGCAGTGATTTTGGAGACCCCCAAAATAAAGTCTGACACTGTTTCCCCATCTATTTCCCATGAAGTGATGGGACCCGATACCATGATCTTTGTTTTCTGAATGTTGAGCTTTAANGGCTGCAAAGAATAGAATCAATCTGATTTTGGTGTTGACCATCTGGTGATGTCCATGTGTAGAGTCTTCTCTTGTGTTGTTGGAAGAGGGTGTTTGTTATGACCAGTGCATTTTCTTGGCAAAACTCTATTAGTCTTTGCCCTGCTTCATTTCGCATTCCAAGGCCAAATTTGCCTGTTACTCCGGGTGTTTCTTGACTTCCTACTTTTGCATTCCAGTCCCCTATAATGAAAAGGACATCTTTTTTAGGTGTTAGTTCTAAAAGGTCTTTTCGATCTTCATAGAACCGTTCAACTTCAGCTTCTGCAGCATTACTGGTTGGGGCATAGACTTGGATTACTGTGATATTGAATGGTTTGCCTTGGAAACAAACAGAGATCATTCTATCGTTTCTGAGATTGCATCTAAGTACTGCACTTCAGACTCTTTTGTTGACCATGATGGCTACTCCATTTCTTCTGAGGGATTCCTGTCTGCAGTAGTAGATATAATGGTCATCTGAGTTAAATTCACCCATTCCAGTCCATTTTAGTTCCCTGATTCCTAGAATGTCGACATTCACTCTTGCCATCTCTTGTTTGACCACTTCCAATTTGCCTTGATTATGGACCTAACATTCCAGGTTCCTATGCAATATTGTTCACATTAGGTCTATGCTTTTATTTTTTGGACTTTCAATTCCATTTGTTTGAACTATATATCTCTCCTTATACCATACTACACTGTTATGATTACATAGATTTGTAGTAAATTTTGAAAACGGAAAGTATTCTTATTTTCTAGATTATGTTGACTATTCTGGTTTCCTTGTATATCCATATGAGTTTTAGGATCAACTTGTCAATATCTGCAAAACAGGCAACTTGGATTTTGATAAGAAATACACTTGAGTCTGTACATTAATTTGGGAAATTTTGCGATCCTTCACAATGTTAAGTTGTCCATCTGTGAACATGAGATGTTTTCCCATTTATCTAGGCTTTCTCATTTCTCTAGGTTTTCTTTATTTTTTTCAATGACATATTTTAGTTTTTTGTGTACAAGTGTATTTCTTCAGAAGTCAAATTTGGTTCTATTTGACTTTTTTATGCTATTATTTTCTTAATTTCATTTTTGGATCATCATTTATATTATATAGAAATAAAATTGATCTCATTTTTAGCTCTAAAATATTTTTTGATGAACTCTTAATACTTAGGATTTTCTATGTACAATATCATATTACTAGAAGTAGAAATAATTTTGATTTCTATTTTCCAATATAGGTGGCTTTTATTCTGTTTTCTTGCCATATTGCTAGAATATGCAGTACAATTTTGAATAGAAATGAGATATTGGATATCTTTGTTTATTTCTGACTCTAGGGGAGTGCAAGAGAGTACAATTTTAAATTGTATTGTCAGGAGAGGTTTCAATAATGAAGTGGCAGTTGGAGAAAAAACTTAAAGGAAATTAAGGAGCCACATAGGCTTCTATATGTGGGGGAAGTGTTCCAGGTAGGGGAGAAACAGTCAGTGCATAGAACCTGGAGCAGGAGTGTAGCTAGAATGGGGTAAGTAAGCGACAAAGCAGAGCAAAGGAGGTCAGAGAGGTGATGAATAAACATTGGCAGATTGAATAGGGCATTTGGAAGCTATTGAAATGGCCTTACCTGAGTAAAATGGGGATCCTTTAAGGGATTATTAAGTGAAGAGGAACTCTAGAGCCTCCTGATGAAAGTGAAAGAAGAGAGTAAAAAACCTGGCTTAAAACTCAACATCCAAAAGCTAAGATCATAGCATCTGGCCCCATCGCTTCATGGCAAATAGATAGGGAAACAATGAAAACACTGAGAGACTTTATTTTTTGGGGCTCCAAAATCACTGCATGTGATGACTACAGCCATGAAATTAAAAGATGCTTGCTTCTTGGAAGAAAAACTATGACCAATCTAGACAGCATGTTAAAAAGAAGAGACATTACTTCACCTAGAAAGGTCCCTCTAGTCAAAGCTATAGTTTTTCCAGTAGTCATGTATGGATGTGAGAGTTGGACCATAAAGAAAGCTGAGCATCAAAGACTTGATGCTTTTGAACTGTGGTGTTGGAGAAGACTCTTGAGAGTCCCTCAGACTGCAAGGAGATCAAACCAGTCCATCCTAAAGGAAATCAGTCCTGAATATTCATTGGAAGGACTGATCCTGAAGCTGAAGCTCCAAGTACTTTGGCCACCTGATGTGAAGAACTGACTTATTGGAAAAGACCCTGATGTTGGAAAAGATTGAAAGCAGGAGGAGAAGGGGACAACAGAGGATGAGATGTTTGGATGCCATCACCGACTGGATGGATGTGAGTTTGAGCAAGCTCCGGGAGTTGGTGATGGACAAGGAAGCCTGGTGTGCTGCAGTCCATGCGGCTGCAAAGAGTGGGACACAACTGAGCGACTGAACAGAATTGAACTGAAGCAGAAGAAAGACATGATTCAAGTTACTTTTCAAAAGAATCACTCTCATTGATATTTAAAGTTCAGGAGTAATGTCTATGCTAAAAATATAAATTTAAGGGCCATTGATATAAAGATGCTATTTCAAGCCACAAGACTAATGAGGTCATCTAGGGAGTTATTTATTGAGAAGATGAGAAAACCAAGGAGAGGACCCTAAGACATACCGGCATTAAGAATTAAGACTTGATCGACTATACTTCAATTAAAAAAAGAGAAGACTCCAGGAAAATTAGAGGAACTGGGAAAGGAGATGAAGAGGGGAAAACTAGTAGAGTAAGAGACAAGGAAAAGGATGTAGTGTCCTGAAAGCTAAGTGGCGAGTGGGCTGTCTGTTCTTTGAGAACAATGTTAGTGTCTTCAACTTCTGAATGGTAGATGACATCCTAGCATCCTTCTTTGTCAGGTGAGAACCTCTTGATTCCTTATTCTGGGGACCTGGGTCACTTCAAATAATGTAATGGTGACTGGTACAGCTTGGGGAGGTGGAGTTGGGGGATGAGGGCAGGAGAACTGACAGTTTTTATACATCTCCTCCCACTGTGGTTGTGTTTGCTTGGAGATTTGTCTTGGTCTCCACAGTTGTTTTGAAGCTGCTAATCAAGTACAACAGATTTTCAGCTTCTGGTTTGCAAACTTGGATCCTGTCAGTTTTATCCCGTTGGAATAAGAGTTAATTAAAGCAAGATTAAAATGTTAATAATTTGGGGGGCAATGTGGTGAAAGCTTAAAATCTCTGGAGATTGAGTTTTTCATGGAAATCAAAAGTATAAGGCAATGAAAAAAAATCCATCTAAGTTGTCGAGCAAGTCCAATTTCAAAATTGAATATTTTCTTTGGAGAACAACTATAATCTTTCTTATTTGAAAAGAACTTTGTGATATTCTGTAGTTCAGTGAGTAGGCAGGCCATTAAAATTGTGAATGTAAACACAAATATGGCCCAGGATTTTTGAGGAGAATGTAAACTGCATCTCAGTGTTTTCTTCACACATTATACTGTGGATAGGATGTTTTATTTATATCTCTGGTCATGATCACAGGTGTCATTCCTGTCCCATTGTGGGAGCCTGAAAGTGTTCATGAAATAGGAAATAAAAAGGCCATGTTGACTTCATGTGGGCCATTTCTTTAACTTCCTGTGGAATCTTCCTTATATTGCAACAAGGTCATCCTTTTCAGATTACATTAAAAGGTGGAATTTATTGGTTTACTCAGAAGAGTCTCTAATAGTGCTCCAGAGGCCCACTTAAATTATCATTCTTGCCTCCTTGAGGTTTTCTGGGTACCGTGCAAGGTCTTTATCCCAGTCCTCACCATAAACTTATCAGGGTTCCATTGCTGGGGACCTACAATCTGGTTCTGAAATTAACTTCCCAACAGTGCAATATGTTTGGTGTCTGTTCGACTACTGTTGTGTCCTATACAGGCCCCAAGCTACACAGCATGGCCAGCCAACCTGTCACTGCTCTCTTGGGCTTTGCAGCCCAGAATATACTGTTTAGTGTAGTGAGTGTGATAAAGGACTGGTTTAGAATGGCTTTCTTATGCTAAAGTGAGCAAATACATTCTCCACAGTGGCAGCAGCTGTTTGGAGGTTTTATACCACTGCTCCCTTATAGAGCTGTCTCTCTGCATTAGAAGTGATGCTTTGGACTGTAGTTGCTGTGGACTGATTTCCTGCAGGCATTCCTGGATGTATGATGCTCACGTCTGATTTGTAGCTGTAGTTTCTCTTTCTGATAAATTGTGGTCCCATGTGTTGAGGGCTCTAAGCTACTTCAAGGAAGGAATAGTCAGCTAGAGAAAAGATGATGACTCAGCCAGCTGAACTTAAAAAACATTTTGATTACATGAGCTAATATATGTACAATACTTTGGCATAAGTCTCAAGTTATCATCATTATCATATAATGTCAGCATATGGTGATTATTATTATCTGAGATTTTTTTTTCTTTCTTTCTTTTTTTACAAATGATCCTTGCTTGGTCTCTAGGCCAAATAGCCTTCATTTAACCCTTGAGATGTATTCTTTTCTCTCTTCATTCCTGCCAGCCTCCAGGAGCATAGAGCAATCATGGCTTTGGACTCCATGCCCTCTGGCTTTGGATTGTGTTCAACTCATGGGGACCTTGGAAGGAGTTCTGTGAGGGAGGAGAGTGACTGGTGTGGGTGTTATCCCCTCTTCTGCCTTGTAGCATCATTTTAGAATCATTGGTCTTGGCAGGGAAAGTCATGTTCATATCTGACAGATCTTCCCACATAGCCTCTCTTTCTGCAGGTTACAGAATCTGCTCCCTCCCCTCACTGCTTTAGGACTAGGACTGCAGATTCCAGGCTGGAAAGACTCATTCTCCTTACTGCAGCATCCTGTGTGTTTTCCCTACACTCTGCCTGCACCTTTGTTTATTAAACTTTCCTTTAATTACTTAATCTGAGAGTATCAATTATTGCTGAGTGAGAACCTGAAAAATACTACTTCTTTTCACTACTACCAGTGCAAAACAGGGGAGCCCGTACACTTGGTCCATCTTCTGCTATTTCTCACTATATTTTATGGACCTCTCTTTCCCTTCAAGACTTCATTGTCTTGAAATCAATTCACAGAGCAAGTGTGCTTATTGAATGTGTTATCCACCCTTTTATTTTCTCCTTGAAAGTTTTGTCCAAAAGAAAACACAAAGATCTCAGCAAGGCCCATCAAACTGTTTACAGCCACACTCTTGTTTTTTTTTTTAAATATAAATTTATCTATTTTAATTAGAGGTTAATTACTTTACAACATTGTATTTGTTTTGCCATACATCAACATGAATCTGCCACAGGTATACACGTGTTCCCCATCCTGAACCCCCCTCCCTCCTCCCTCCCCATACCATCCCTCTAGGTTGTCCCAGTGCACCAGCCCCAAGCGTCCAGTATCATGCATCGAACCTGGACTGGTGATTTGCTTCATATATGATATTATACATGTTTCAATGCCATTCTCCCAAATCATCCCACCCTCTCCCTCTCCCACAGAGTCCAAAAGTCTTTTCTATACATCTGTGTCTCTTTTGCTGTCTTGCATACAGGGTTATCATTACCATCTTTCTAAATTCCATATATATGCATTAGTATACTGTATTGGTGTTTTTCTTTCTGGCTTACTTCACTCTGTATAATCGGCTCCAGTTTCATCCACCTCATTAGAACTGATCCAAATGTATTCTTTTTAATGCCTGAATAATACTCCATTGTGTATATGTACCACTGAATTCTTATCCATTCATCTGCTGATGGACATCTAGGTTGTTTCCATGCCATGGCTATTATAAACAATGCTGCAGTGGACATTGGGGTACACGTGTCTCTTTTAATTCTGGTTTCCTCGGTGTGTATGCCCAGCAGTGGGATTGCTGGCTCATAAGGCAGTTCTATTTGCAGTTTTTAAAGGAATTCCACACTGTTCTCCATAGTGGCTGTACTAGTTTGCATTCCCACCAGTAGTGTAAGAGGGTTCCCTTTTCTCCAGCATTTATTGCTTGTAGACTTTTGGATTGCAGCCATTCTGACTGGTGTGAAATGGTACCTCATTGTGGTTTTGATCTGCATTTCTCTGCTAATGAGTGATGTTGAACATCTTTTCATGTGTTTGTTAGCCATCTGTATGTCTTCTTTGGAGAACTGTCTGTTTAGTTCTTTGGCCCATTTTTTAATTGGGTCATTTATTTTTCTGGAATTGAGCTGCAGGAGTTGCTTGTATTTTTGAGATTAGTTGTTTGTCAGTTGCTTCATTTGCTATTATATTCTCCCATTCTGAAGGCTGTCTTTTCACCTTGCTTATAGTTTCCTTTGTTGTGCAGAAGCTTTTAAGTTTAATTAGGTCCCATTTATTTATTTTTGCTTTTATTTCCAATATTCTGGGAGGTGGATCATAGAGGATCCTGCTGTGATGTATGTCGGAGAGTGTTTTGCCTATGTTCTCCTCTATAGTTTCTGGTCTTACGTTTAGATCTCTAATACATTTTGAGTTTGTTTTTGTGTATGGTGTTAGGAAGTGTTATAGTTTCATTCTTTTACAAGTGGTTGACCACTTTTCCCAGCACCACTTGTTAAAGAGATTGTCTTTAATCCATTGTATATTCTTGCCTCCTTTGTCAAAGATAAGGTGTCCATAGGTGCATGGATTTATCTCTGGGCTTTCTATTTTGTTCCATTGATCTATATTTCTGTCTTTGTGCCAGTACCATACTGTCTTGATGACCATGGCTTTGTAGTAGAGCCTGAAGTCAGGCAGGTTGATTCCTCCAGTTCCATTCTTCTTTCTCAAGATTGCTTTGGCTATTTGAGGTATTTTGTATTTCCATACAAATTGTGAAATTATCTGTTCTAGCTCTGTGAAAGATACCATTGGTAGCTTGATAGGGCTTGCATCGAATCTATAGATTGCTTTGGGTAGTATACTCATTTTCACTATATTGTCTCTTCCGATCCATGAACATGGTATATTTCTCCATCTATTAGTGTCCTCTTTGATTTCTTTCACCAGTGTTTTATAGTTTTCTATATATAGGTCTTTAGTTTCTTTAGGTAGATATATTCCTAAATATTTTATTCCTTTTGTTGCAATGATGAATAGAATTGTTTCCTTAATTTCTCTGTCTACTTTCTCATATTAGTGTATAGGAATGCAAGGGATTTCGGTGTGTTGATTTTATATCCCGCAACTTTACTATATTCATTGATTAGCTCTAGTAACTTTCTGGTGGAGTCTTTAGGGTTTTCTATGTAGAGGATCATGTCATCTGCAAACAGTGAGAGTTTTACTTCTTCTTTTCCAACGTGGATTCCTTTTATTTCTTTTTCTGCTCTGATTGCTTTGGCCAAAACTTCCAGAACTATGTTGAATAGGACTGGTGAAAGTGGGCACCCTTGTCTTGTTCCTGACTTTAGGGGAAATGCTTTCAGTTTTTCACCATGTAGGATAATGTTTGCTGTGGGTTTGTCATATATAGCTTTTATTATGTTGAGGTATGTTCCTTCTATTCCTGCTTTCTGGAGAGTTTTTATCATAAATGGATGTCGGATTTTGTCAAAGGCTTTCTCTGCATCTATTGAGATAATCATATGGCTTTTATTTTTCAATTTGTTAATGTGGTGAATTACATTGATTGATTTGTGGATATTGAAGAATCCTTGCATCCCTGGGATAAAGCCCACTTGGTCGTGTTGTATGATCACAGCCACACTCTTGAACTTCTAGCACCAGCCTGCCCTGAGCTCTGTATCTGCTGAATGACGCTTATACTCACTCCCTCCTTGAGCAAGGCTTAGACAGCATGTCCCTTCACTGATGGGTTCCAGCCCTGAACTTTGCATCTGATGACAATGGAAATGCTTAGAGAGCTAAATAAGAAGACATTTAGAGTCCTGGAGAGCTCTCAGGACTTCTAGAATCTGGGAAGAGGGCTTTATACTTAGAGGACCTTTGTGTTTATGGGCATAGAGACATGAAGATTATGTGTTATTGTCTTGTGTTTACCTTCCCATACCCCACATCCTTTCTAAACATTCTAATCTCTGACATAGTTCTAAATACACAGACTTGGGCTGAACAGCATCAGCTTTCAACTTCTTTGTCTCTTAATGTCTTTTTTGCCATAGTGTGAGGCTTGAACAGACAGGTTTGTCACTGACACAGTGTCAGAGTTTCACTGAGTATCTTGGGCCAGAGAATAGCAGCTGTTAAAGTGAAGTGATATTGAGTTATACTTTGGTGCTCACTGAGAAAGTTGAGAGGTCAAGTTGGGTAATCTAATGAGCTCTCCCAGGACCACGCATTTCTCTAGTAAGCCTAGGAAGATGCTCCAGAGATCTTAGAGTTGGTTCAGAATCATCACTCTGTGATGTGAAACAAGTCCTCTTGATTATATTCAATGGGAATTTGAATACACATTGTTTTCCATATCTGAATAGGCCTTGTTCTCTGTCTGCCATGAGATATAATGTACTTCCCATGCAGACAATGGCCTGTGATGAAGGGTGTTTGTCAAAGAAAAAGTTAAGACTCAGGGGAATTATAAATCATCTTCTTAATGCAGATCTTTTTCTGGGAGAGAAGTGAGACCTACCTTCTTTATTTGAGGTTTGGTGAAAAGTCCAGTCTTCTCAGGGAGATAAAAACCAATCCTGTGTGACAAATAGGAATACCCAAATGGAAATCTTTTTTTTTTTTAGGACTTTAGCCACTATTTGATAAATGTACCCTTTTTTGGATCTTT
The DNA here is from genome assembly GCA_006410935.1 of Redunca redunca. Lineage (NCBI taxonomy): Eukaryota > Metazoa > Chordata > Mammalia > Artiodactyla > Bovidae > Redunca > Redunca redunca. The sequence continues at coordinate 5,659 of SJYQ01011534.1, read as the reverse complement.
ATTTCATACATGTTAATACTGATGTGATAATGAAATCGTGTGAATGTATTACACTGGTGAGGGAAGGGACTAGCATAGATCCTTTGCATTTTGGAAAACTGAAACTTTTAGTCTCCTTTCTCTGACCTGATATAGTTCTAGAATTCTTAGTTTTTGGTGATGATGGTAAACACCAATGGTATCTAGGTGTGAATGCCTCGATACATATGGTGGAACAGGTATCTATTCTGTTTTGAGTACAGGCCCTTTTATGACAGTGTCCAATATTTTTCATAGAGCTGAATGTAAGGGTAATGTGTGTATACGCTCAGTCACTCTGTCGTGTCCGACCCTTTGAGACCCCATGGACTGCAGCCCTCCAGGCTCCTCTGTCCATGGAATTTTCCAGGCAAGAATACTGGAGTGGGTTGCCATTTCCTTCTCTAGTGGATCTTCCTGATCCAGGAATTGAACCCGGATCTCCTGCATTGGCAGGCGAATTCTTAACCCCTGAGTCACCTAGGAAACCCTATAAAGCTAATAGAGCTAATAGAGTTTAGGAAATGCTCTTTGAAAACTCCCTGTTTCCTGTTGGGCTTCCTTGGTAGCTCAGATGGTAAAAATATCTGCCTGCCATGCAGGAGACCTGGGTCTCCTTGGATCAGCAAGATCTCCTAAAGAAGGAAATGGCAACCCACTCTAGTATTCTGCCTGGAGAATTCCATGGACAGAGGAGTCTGGCAGGCTACAGTGCATGGGGTCACAAATGGTCAGAAACAACGGAGAGGCAAGCCCTTTGTTTCAGTTTGGTACCTGTTATGAGATATCATGGGAACAATGATAGAATTTACTTTCTTGGTCTCCAAAATCACTTCAGATTGTGACTGTAGCCATGAAATTAAAAGATGCTTGCTCCTTGAAAGAAAAACTATGACAAAGCTAGGCAAGCATATTAAAAGCAAAGACAGTACTTTGCCTACAAATTTTCCTATAGTCAAAACTATGGTTTTTCCAGTAGTCATGTATGGATGTGAGAGTTGGACCATAACAAAGGCTGAGAGCTGAAGAATTGATGCTTTTGAACTGTGGTGTTGATGGCAAGGAGATCAAATCAGTCAATCCTAAAGGAAATCAATCCTGAATATTTACTGGAAGGACTGATACTAAAACCAAAGCTCCAATACTTTGGTCACCTGATGCAAAGAGCTGACTCATAAGAAAAGACCCTGATGCTGGGAAAGATTGAAGGCAGAAGGAGAAGGGAATGACAGAGGATGAGATGGTTGGATGGCATCGCTGACCTAATGGACATGAGTTTGAGCAAGCTCTTGGAGTTGGTGGATAGGGAAGCCTGGCATGCTGCAGACCATGGTATCATTAAGAGTCAGACACAACTGAGAGACTGAACAACAATGAGACATCACATAGGATGATGTTTCAGAGTTCATCACTCTTTAAGACAAACTTGGAAAATCTCTCCAATTGTATTACATAATACTTTTCACACTAAAGCTATCTGTCCACACTCGTTCTGTCTCCTCCTGACACCTCCGAATATTTTCCACTGATTTAGCTTTAATACCAAAAAGTTATAGTCAGTTGAAACAGTTAGGGTCTCACTGAATTTTTTTCATTACCATTCATAGCATGCTAAATAAGATTTGCACTTAGTACTGATCTCTTGGCTATGTTTATACCTACCTGCAGAGAGGATTGCCCATCTTTTCCTTCTCTGTTTCAGTCTTAAAATCAACCCTTGATCCCCAACAAACAATTCTTTCAAATCTGGGGTTAATCCATTTTGAATGGCCTTTGATGTAAACACTTCTAAGTGGCTTTAAAAATATATTCCAATCATTCCTGTTTAAGTAACCTCAGGTGAGGGTAATTTGCTTTGGAGGGCTGGTTTGCAATGAATGTTCTGGGTGCCCTAAAAGGACATAGAAAATTTAGCAAAGATTCTGTAAATCCATATACCCTTCTGGCATTTTCTATGGATGGGAAAAATTTTTTTTTGTATCCGCATATAGTCATCCCTCAGTATCCATAAGGCATTGGTTCCAGGACATACACAGATATAAAAATCTGTGGAAGCTCAAGTCCCTTACATAAAAAGGATGATACAGTTAGCCTTTCCTGTCTGCAGCTGGTTGAATCCATGGATAGATAACCCACGGGTGTGGAGAGCCAACTTTCCTATCATTTTTGAAATGAATGTTGATAAATTTGTGATTACTAAAATACAAATTATTTTAAAAGAATTTTGTTTCATATAAGCTTTTAAAATAGAATGTATAAGTCAGTAATATAAAAATTCAGGGGGAAATCTTTACATTTTTGACATTTAAAGTGGACTGTTACCCAGAAAAGTCAGCATCTCCACTTTTACAATATAGCATGTATTTAAAAGCCTATGCTGGGCTTCCCTAGCGGCTGAGTGGTGAAGAATCCTCCTGTCAATTCAGGAGAAAGGAGTTTGATCCCTGCACCAGGAAGATCCCACATGTCTTGGAGCAGGTAGGCCCTAATGCCACAACTATTGAGCCTGTGGTATAGAGCCCAGGAACCACAGCTACTGAGCCCATGTGCCGTGACTACTGAAGCCCATGCACCCTAGAGGCTGTGCTCCACAACAAGAGAAGCCACCACAGTGAGAAGCCGGGCAATGTGGTTAGAGAGTAGGCCCTGCTCTCTGCAGCTAGAGAAAGGCCCACATCTCAATGAAGATCAGCATTGCCAAAAATAAATAAATAAAAGTTTGTGCTGATTTCAGTAGTTGGTAACAGATACTGGGTCAGTGAGTGGACTTGATAACATAGAAAGTAGAAGAGGATGTTCTACTCTGCAGCTCCCCAGAAATTTTCCTGTAATAAGTACAGGTCACATGGTAATTTAGCAGTATCTTTCCACCAGTGTTCTCTAACCCACCTTTTTATTTTATTTTTTTTTTCCTTCCAAAATCAGGATGAATGCTGACTTTTGTGGGCCAAATTAGATACTGGCTGAATCACCTGCATGTATTAGTTGATAACCAGCCCATCTGTTAGTAGCTTTACTTTGTCCATGACTGTTCAAATTACTCATGACTATCAGTGATGAAGTAAGATTAATGCTTTTGAAAGTATAGCTTGATTATACACTTTGGCCATTCTAATATATCTATAGGTGTTAAATGTGCTCATTGTGGGGACCAAAGAGGGGATATATTGTCAGAGTGCATGGTGAAAGCTAGAGTGTTAAAAGCAAATATGATTCTTTTCTATCAACATACAAGCATAACACTTGCTTCTTGATCTGAAAACATAAAATCTAACTGATGGGGGTGCATAGAATATACAGCATAGAGATGTTAACTTTGATGGTGCAGTAGAATAGAAGGAAAGAAGGAAGGAGGCTGTGGGAGGTAGGGGTCGTTGGAGATGACTTTAGTCTGTAAATAGAACAACAGATTGAATTTGAAAGATGGGGAAGGGAGGTGAGGGGGTCCTTGTATGGTTGGCAGTACACTTGGAGCTTCATATACATCATAGGACTTATATTTCATATAAACTCTGTGAGGCAGGAAATTATTACTGATGAGAAAACTGAGCGTTAGAAGTGGTATGGATTTAAAAGTTGCACAGATTAAAATAATTATAGAACGAGTGCTTGAATACAAAACTGACTGAGAAGTCCATTAAAAAAGTAGAATTTAGATCTCAACCAGGAAGGTAGATTTAAATAGTATTTTTCTCTCTCTGATTACATAGTCTACTTTGTAAATTATATAAAAAAGAGAGCCATATATATTGTGGACCATGTATGCACAGAAAGCTCTGTGTCATCATCGTAGGCATGGGATTCTGAAAAGAGCTAATATATCAGCCAAGGTTCAACAAAATAAGTAGAACCAGTAGAGCCAACAGGAAATCTATCTGTCTGTCTATCATCAATCTATGGATTTATTACAGGGGCTTTGCTTATCTAGTTGTACAGGCTGGTTAAATAGTCCCTATAAAGCTGCCTCCACATGTAGTGTTGAATCTTGAAGTCCATAGAGCAGGCAGTCAGGAAGGGATGAATATCACAAGCAGGCAAGAATCCCATAAGCACAAGTTTAAATCCTACAAGCATGAGCTGTATAGATCCTATTATGGCCTGAAACCTATGTCTGTTTTTTTTTTTTTTTTCTTCTGCCTCTGCCTTTTATGATGAGGGTGTCCTGTAGAAGCTAAAACCCTTTGTCATGGACCTAAACACACATATAGGCATACCGTGGTGATAGTTCAATTATAGTTCCAGACCACCATAAAAAGTCGAATATCTCAATAAGCAAGTTACAGGCTTTTTGGTTTCCCAATGCAATATATAAGTTATGTTGCCAGTGTAGGCTATTAATGTGCAATAGCATTACATCTTAAAAAAAAAACCCAAAGTACGTATCTTAATTTAAAAATACTTTATTGGAGGCAGTCCTAAGATTGCGGAGGAATAGGACGGGGAGACCACTTTCTCCCTCACAAATCCATCAAAAGAACATTTCAACGCTGAGTAAATTTCACAAAACAACTTCTGAATGCTGGCAGAGGACACCAGGCACCCAGAGAAGCAGATCGTTGTCTTCAAAAACAGGTAGGAAAAAATATAAAAGATGAAAAAAGAGACAAAAGAGGTAGGGAGGGAGCTCCGTCCCAGGAAGGGAGTCTTAAAAAGAGAGGTTTCCAAACACCAGGAAACACTCTCGCTGCCAAGTCTGTGGCGAGCCTTGAAAGCACAGAGGACAACATAACAGGGAGGAAAAATAAATAATTAAAACCAACAGATTACCAGCCCAACGGTAACTCCCCCAGCAGCGAAGCAGCGCAGATGCCTGCATCTGCCACTAGCAAGCGGGGGCTGGGCAGGAAGGTACGGGCTGCAGTGCTTTTTAAGAATCAGGCTGGAATGCCCCAAGCGAAACCAGAGCGAACTAACTTGGGCTAGCAAACCAGACTGTGGGATAGCTACCATGCGAAAAGCTCTAACATAAGACACCGCCAGGACCTCACACAGAACAAAGGATGGAACAGAATTAGCCAGCTGCAGACCATCCTCCTCCAGTCAGGCAGCCCAGAGCTGGAAGGGCCAGAAGGGGGCAATCACAGACCCAGAGAGACATTAACTACCAAACTGCAATCAAGCTTCTTTGCCAGCTAAGACTTCTTGGGGTTCTGGACAGTCACCATCCCCTAAGAAGGGGTGCCAGTTGTACACCCAGAAAACTGAGCAGCAGGGATGGGAAAGGCGATAAGTCGCAGTGACTGCACTCGCCAAACACCCGAGCTACTCGGACCTGGGAAGGGCACAAAATGCAGGCCCTACCGAGTCTGCGCCTCTGAGGACTACCTGAGGAGTGCCTGAGCCTGAGCGTCTTAGACCGTGGAGGTGCATGCAGCCCAGGGCCGGCCTCAGACAGTTCCCGGCGGAGCAACCTAGAGCCTGAGTGGAGTGCGCCGTGGGTGGGGCAGGCCCAGCGTGGCTGAGACACTGCGAGCACATGCCAGTGTTATTTGTTTGCAGCATCCCTCCCTCCCCACAGTGTGACTGAACAAGTGAGCCTAAAAAAAAACTGTCCACCACCGCCCCCCTTGTGTCAGGATGGAAAACAGACACTGAAGAGATCAGCAAACAGAAGAAGCTAAAACAGAGGGAACTGCCTTGG
>SJYQ01011532.1:131206-179671 GCA_006410935.1 Redunca redunca | reverse complement strand
TACACAGATAAGGCTGACATTGTCTTTTTTATGATGAATGAGTAAAGAGCTTATTGCCGTTTCGGGTAGTCTGCCTTATTTGCTCTGACCAGAGGATGGTGCTAATGAAATCCAGTTCAGTGGACTGAAACTCCTGATTGTTTTTTAAGAATGTACAGATGTATATTAAGATACCTACCTGTACTCTTGGGTAGCTTGCTTTCCTGGTCATGTAACCAGTAGATAGTTGAGTAAAAAGAACAGCTTTTCTGAAGCTAAATACCCAGAATTGTCACAAACTTCAGAATGATGTGTGAAGTCCCGTCATTTTGTAGAAGTTCTGAAGTCAACAAGCAGGGTGGGAGAATAGCTACTGAGATTATTTTAAGAAAAGTATAAATAGCATACGTTAGCGTTTGATAAGTAGTGTGGTAATGGGTGATTTTTTCTTAAGACAAACCTGACCAAAAAATCTCTGTTTTGGTAGCCATTTATGTGTATAGTATTTTACACAGTAGTAATAGCATTAAAATTTAGCAGTTCATAATGGCTTTACCCTTGGTTTCATCTTCACTGTGCCATTTTAAACTGTGATTTTGGCTTTTGTTAATACGAAACAAGTTTCTATTAGTTTGTTATCTGATAACCTAAAATGGAGAGCGAAAATAATTTTAAAACTATTCCTACTTTGTATTTACAGTTTGAAATGTAATTGTTTTCTTTGTGTAGGCTCTTGGCAAAGATAATTTGGATGCTAAAATTTCTAGCTTGAACAGTGAAATTCTGAAACTTGAAGAACAAATCACTCATATAAAAGATAAGATTTTGCCTGCTATGGTAAAAGAGAATGCCCAGTTATTGAATATGCCAGTTGTAAAGGGAGATTTTGATCGACAGATTGCTAAACAAGACTATTACACAGCAAGACAAGAGTTAGTTTTAAATCAGTTGATAAAGCAAAAGGCATCATTTGAACTTCTTCATTTATCATATGAAATTGAATTGAGAAAGCATTGGGACATATATCGTCAGCTGGAAAACTTGGTTCACCTACTTAATCAAAGTAATTTGATGTTCCACCAGCGATTAGAAATGCTGACAGATCCATTAGTATCTCAGCAGATAAATCCAAGGAATACCATTGATACCAAGGATTATTCTACTCATAGGTAGGTTTCTTTGTTTCTTTAGTGAGTAACTATTTTTCTGTTTGTTTTTGTTAAGTACTAGAGTTTGAACTAAAATTGTAAAAGTTTAAAAAGTTCTTTGCACTTCCTGTTTGGCGTTTGTTTTTTTCCACCTTTCTGTTATGTAGGTCTATGTTTCTTTTAATTTTTTTTCCCCAATTCCTCAGTTACTTTAATTTTTAAAAATTTTTTAAAATTGAAGGCTAACCTTTTTCATTTGTGTTAGATCTAGAAGTAGCTGGTTTAGAGGTGAGGTGGATGGTTTGGAGAGTTGAAAATATTTAATACAAGGCCTTTATTCATGTTTGGACGCTATTTAGATACTTTTAGATTTGGGGCAGGAGGAAGCTTGAATGCATCTTGGTGTATAGCAAGTATTGCTGAGAGAGAATTGATTGCATTTGGAGAAGGTGGCGGTAGAGAGGAGAGAAGACTTCACTTTTGCGTCTAGTCAGGTGAATCAGTAAGAATGGCTGCTAGCTTCTGGTCTGTCCTGGATGTCTGAGCAGTTGATGGGATGGAGATGCTGAAGTTGAACAGCTAAAGTAGCAACAGGACTCAGATCTGGGTTCTACTGCTGCTTTTTCTCTGGACTAAAAGCAAACCATCTGATACTTTGTATTCTTATTAATGAAGTGGAGAGCACGGATAGGGCTGTGTCATTGCACAGCTTTAGAAGGTGGCGTTGGCATCATGGTTCTGTGCCAGTGGTGCCCCCTGGAATTGAGTAGTCCCATTCCACAAGAACAGGATCAGCCTTGGGCTTGAACTGGTTTGGAGCTTCCTTGGGGCTCAGATGGTAAAGACTGCCTGCAGTGCAGGAGACCTGGGTTCGATCCCTGGGTCCAGGAGATCCCTTGGAGACGGGAATGGCTTCTCACTGCCCTATTCTTGCCTGGTGAATTCCACTGACAGGGGAACTTGGCAGGCTACAGTCCGTGGAGTCGCGAAGAGTTGGACACAACTCAGCGACTAACACTTTCACTGCTTTTCACTTTGAGCCAGTTTCAAGAAGACTCTAAGAAAAAGAGCAGATACTTTTTGTCATATATCCGTAGAAGGTCCTGCCTCACATTTTTCCGTTTGTACTGTAGGATTTTTCTGCCAGTAATGTTTGCAGTATTAAAATGGCCTCTTGGCTCATTAGGAATTTAATTTGTCAAGCAAATGTAGACATGACCGGAGTAGCAAGTTTACTATTAATATTTATGTAGCTTGTATTTTCAATTTTTCTCTTTTAAGTCTACCACAGTCCTTTAAAATTAGGTAGATGTTAAGACGTGAAAATTAAATCTCAAAGATTGACTTGACTTAGGTCTTACATGACAGCCAGCACTCAGACCTAAGTCTTCTGTTTCAAGTTCTTTGCTGTTTCTGCTACATCATAGTTGTGTTCTGTGAAAGAAGTGTTTTCTAGGGCGGTCTCTCTGAAATGTACTTTAATTGAAGTAGGTTATGGCAGTTAAAGTCAGAAAGAATTTTATGTCTAAAACGTGGAAGATGGGAAAACTGGGGAATTCAGATACAATAATTAGAATATGTATTTCTGTAATGAGATAGTATTGTAGTTGGAAAGTTTTTAATTGTTTGATTAATATTTACAAATCGTTAGCTATCCCAAAGATGCCCCAATATAGTGGGTTATAATTTTGAAAACTGTACTGACTTAAGAATTTTTTCTAATTTTTATTTCCACATTTTAGGCTTTATCAACTTTTAGAAGGAGAGAATAAGAAAAAAGAATTGTTTATAACCTATGGAAACCTGGAAGAAGTAGCTGAGAAATTAAAACAGGATGTTTCTTTGGTACAAGAGCAGTTGGAAGTATCTGCTCAAGAACATTCTTTCTTTCTGTCCAAACTAAACAATGATGTGAACATGCTTTGTGAAGCTTTGTATCAAGGAGGAAATCAGCTTTTGCTTAGTAATCAGGTAGGTGCTTACCATGGTAATGAAAAATGCTTAAAAAAAAATAATGTCAGGCTCCTCCGTCCATGGGATTTTTCCAGTCGAGAGTACTGGAGTGGGGTGCCATTGCCTTCTCCAGTGTTCATTGTGAAAGATACTAAAGAAAATGTTAACATGAATAAAATATTACCCCATTTCCCTGATAGTAACATTTTTATATCTCATTTTTATTCACATATAAATATATTTTTCAAGTAGTTTTGGTCAAAGTTTTTAGAATTTGTTTAATATTTCAGATATGAAAGGATATGTAATGTTTATGGTAAGAATTAAAAAAGAAATAAAAGCATTCCTGTAATTTTTTCACCTGTTTGAACACACCCAGGATTGCTCTTACATCTTTAAGATTCTGTGTACCCGTAGTAGTAGCAGGTCCTTCTGATAGCATCCCCTCTGTTTTTTCAGGGAGGAGCTGTGCTAAGTTTTGTCATTTGCTTTCTTTTATTTATAATACAGACTGTGTTATTTATATTTAGTTTGGCATGTTTCTGAACTTTATATAGATTGTATTACATATACTTCAATAACTTGCTTGTTTCTTATTATGATTTTGGGTTTCATCCATGTGGGTGTTTGTAAAACTTAGCTCATTTGTAGTTTTCTCTTCTGTATAGTCAGTGTTCCTTTATGTGAAATTCCGCAGTTTAATTACCTGTCCTGTTGACAGCCATTTAGATTATGTCCAGTTTCTGCTGTTGCCGCTCACACTGCTGCGGATGGCCTTGTCGCCTGTCTTAGATGCATGTCTCTCGCTCTGTCTCCTCACATAGGAGTGGACTTGCTGAGTAACAGGTTCTGTTTTACATAATGCATCAGACTGATTTTAGAAGTGGTTGTACCGTATTGTATCAGCAGTGTTTAGGAGGTGCCCTTTTACCATATTTTTTTCATCACGTAGTGCTATTTGCATTTATAATTTTCTCTCACTCTGCACAGATATAAAATAGCATCCCCTTGAGGTTATAATTTGCATTTCTCTGATGCTCATGGTGGTTGAGCCCCCTTTGGGTAGGAGTTCTTGTACATAATTCAAATGCCAGTCATTTGTCAGTGACGTGTGTTGCATATGTTTGCTCCCTATTTGGGTCTTGTTTTTTTCTTTTTTATTGTTACCTGTTAGTTTGTTTTTGACTTTTTTTTTTAAGATTTCAATTCTGATGTAATTTATTACTCTTACGCTTTGCCCTTTTTTATATCTTGTAAAAGTTTGCCCTTAACATAGTCATGACAGTCCCTTTTACTTTATCTTAAAAGTTTATGCTATTCTAGTTCAGTTCTTTAATCCACCAGGAGTTTATGACATGAGAAGTAGAGTTCTAATTTTATTGTTATTTTTTTCCCTATGAATAACCACATTGTCCCATTGCCACTTACTGAGGCATCCAAGTTTAAAATCAGTCCTTTCTGGTGAAAGGCCCTCATCATTAAAATGCATAAAAGGCCCTCCTTCAGTGTCTCTGCCTCCATGCATGTTCGCTTAGATATTGAGAGCACTGCCAGTTCTGAGCCATAAGCCAGGTTCAGAGTCTGTTTTGGAGGACGAGATGGTTGGATGGCATCACCGACTCAGTGGACATGAGCTTGAGTAAGCTCTGGGAGAAATGGTGAAGGACAGGGAAGCCCTTGGGTTGCAAGGAGTTTGACGCGACTGAGTGAACAACGGATGCTTCCTGTCTGGACGGTGACTCTGACCAAGGGCTCTCCCCTCTGGCCGTCCTGACCTTAAGCTCCCTGGTGCCCTTAGTTTATCACAAGGACAGTCCCTGTGGGATGTGCTGCCTTCTGTGGGCCTTGGACTCTGCCGCTCGTCTTGCCAGTGTCGGGAATCCTGGGTTCTCTTCTTTCAGGGTTAGCCATTGAGCAAAGCAGCTTTGGGTTCTTACCAGTCTGCATTGTTTTATGGACTTGTAGTCTTTTAAAGTCTTGTTGTCTCTTTGTTGCTTTTAGGAAGCTTTGGGTTTTGTTTTTTGGTGGTGTTGTTGTGCCGGGTCTTCTGCTGTGGTGCGTGGGCTTTCCCTCGTTGCGATGAACAGGGGCTCTTTAGTTGTGGCATGGACTCGCTAGTGGGAGAGTTAGTTCCCTGACCAGGCGTCGAGTCTGTGTCCCCTGCGTCGTAAGGCGGATTTTTAATCACTGGGCCACCAGGGAAGTCCTAGGAAGACTTTGCTTTGTGTGACTCTTTAAATACTTCATTTCACTTTTTACATGTTTTCCTATGGAAGAATTGATCTGAATAACTACCTTATCTTTTCTTGAAATAAGATAGCTTATGATTAGTTTTTAAAATAATTTTTTATTATAAAATATACAAAATGTAAAATTTACAATTTTAACCATTTTAATGTGTGCAATTACGAAGACCTTAAGAACATTTGCAGTGTCATGCAGCCGTGTCACCATTTACTTCCAGAACTTTTCTCATCCCACATGGGCTAAACTCTGTGCCTGTTAAGTATTAATTCTCCATTCCTTCTTTTCCCATCTCTGGTAATCTCTATTCCATTTTCTGTCTATAAATTTGCCTGCTATAGGTATCTTATAAAAGTAGAATATATAATAATATTTGTCCTTTTGTCTTTGGCTTATCTCAGCATAATATCCTTAAGTGTCATCCATATTGCATCAGGTGTGAGAATTTTATTCCTTTTTGGTGCTGAATATTCTGTTGTTTATATATACCACATTTTATCTGTTCATCTGTATTTTATCATCACATTTTATCTGTTTAACTTTTCATCTGTTCATAGACGCTTGAGTTGTTTACACCTTTTATCTGTTGTATGTAATGCTGCTATGAATGTTGGTGTACAAGTATTTGAGTCCCTGTTTTCATTCCTTTTGGGTATTTGCCTACGAGTGAATGCTGAATCATGGTAAGCCTGTGTCTAACTTTTTGAGAATCTCTCTGACATGACCCGGCAGCTGTACCAGGGTTCTAGTTTCTACGTGTCCTCACCTACAGTTGTTATTCTCCCTTTTAGAAAGTATGTCATAGTCATCCTCATGGATATGGAGTGACACTTGTGGTTAGTTTTTTAAAGTCTCCTATTACTGATTCTATCTTTTGATCTTTTAGATAATTATGTAAAAATCCTATGATGGTGGATTTGAAAATTTCTCATTGTAGTTCTATCATTTTTTTATTTATATTTGAGTCTATTTTATAAGTGACATCCAAGTTTAAAATTTCAGTGGATTATTATCCTGGTGGGTTTAAATTGCAGTGATTTAACTGTCTAGCATCATATAATGGCCCTGTATTGTGCTTTGTCTTAATTTTCTCTTGTCCAGTATTAATATTCTTATGCTATTTTTCTTTTGGTTAGTATTTGCAAATTAGATGCTTTTTTCCTTTACTTATGTATCTTTTATATTTTCCTTTTTATTTAGCATTATGAAATAAACCTTTCCATGCTACAATAATTTTAATTTTTAATGTTTATAATCTATTGACTTAATTACTGTGTCATAATTTATGTAACCAGTCCACCATTTGGATGAACTCTTAGAGACATGATAGAATTATGAGGTTTCTTAGGTTATACATATTATTTTTTAGCTTTTGGTACTGCCATATTGCTTTTCAAAGGAGTTTACCTACTTAAAATGTCATCCGCTATTTGAATGTCTACTAGACACCATTTATCATGATACACCATAATTGCAAGAGTTTCTAAGAAAGAAAAAGCTTTTTCATTTAAACTGACACAGTATTTTCTTATTTAGAATTTTTCTTTCATACCTATTAGAAGATATCTTTTAGGTGTGATAGACATAGGTTTTTATCATATTCCTTAGGAATATACATTAAAAGGAAAAAGCCAATTAAAATGATTTAGGTATTTCTGAAACTTCACATTCAGTGTCCATTTCTATGTTATTTCTTAAATCAGAGTATTGTTTGTGTTTTTCCACACTGTACATAAACAATGTTGGTGATGGCAAAAAACTTACTGTTCAGCTGGTAAGTCGTTTCTGACTCTGCAACTCCATGGACTACGTACGGCACACCAGGCTCCTTTGCCCTCAGCTGCCTCCCGGAATTTGCTCAGATTCTTGTCCATTGAGTCAGTGTTGCTATCCAGCCATCTCATTCTCTGTCTCCCACTTCTCCTGCCCTCAGTCTTTCCAGCATCAGGGGCTTTTCCCGTGAGTCAGCTCTTCACATCAAGTGGCCAGAGTATAGGAGCTATAGTTTCAGCATCAGTCCTTCCAGTGAATATTCTCAGTTGATTTTCTTCAGGGTTGACTGGTTGAATCTCCTTGCTGTCCAAGGACTCTCAAGAGTCTTCTCCAGCACCACATTCGAAAGCATCGGTTCTTCGGCGCTCAGCCTTCTTTATGGTCCAGCTCTCTCATCTGTACGTGACCACTGGAAAAACCACAGCTTTAACTGGATGGACTTTGATCGGCCAAGTGATGTCTCTGCTTTTTAATGTGCTCTCTAGGTTTGCCGTAGCTTTCCTTCCAAGGAGCAAGGGTCTTTTCATTTCTTGGCTGCAGTCACCATCTGCAGTGATTTTGGAGCCCAAGAAAATAAAATCTGTCAATTTCCATTTTTTCCTCTTCTGTTTGCCATGAAGTGATGGGGGCTTATGCCATGATCTTAGTTTTTTGAATGTTGAGTTTTAAGCCAGCTTTTTCACTCTCTTCTTTCACCCTCATCAAGAGGCTCTTTAGTTCCTCTTTACTTTCGCTGATAAAATGTGGTCCACTGGAAATGGGAATGGCAAACCACTCCAGTATTCTTGCCTCAAGAACCCCATGAACAGTATGAAAAGGCAAAAAACTAAATGACCTAATTTTAAAATGGGCTAAGGACTTGAATAGACATTTCTCTAAAGAAATATAAATGGCCAACAGGTTTATGAGTAGTTGCTTGATGTCACTAATTATCAGAGAAATACAAAGCAAAATATCACCTTACACCTATTAGACTATTATCAAAATAACCAAAAGAGTAGTGTTGGTGAGGATGTGGGGACATTGGAACCCTGGTACATTTTTGGTTGGAATGCAAAATGGTGAAGCTACTGTGGAAAACAGTATGGAATTTCCTCAAATAAATTAAAAATAGAACTACTGAATGATCCTGTAATCCTCCTTCTGGGTATCATCCAGAGGAAATAAAAGTAGGATATTAAAGAGATGTCTCCACTCACGTATTCATTGCAGCCCTACTTGTAATAGCTAAGCTGTGGAAAAAACCTAAAAGTCCCTCTATGGAGGAATGGAAAAAGAAAATATAGTAGTATATACATACAGTGAAATATTATTCAGCCTAAAAAAAACCTGCAAAATACCACAACATGAATGAATCTTGGGAAGATATATGCTAAGTGAAAATAAGCTAGTCCCAAGAAAGAGTGCATGATTCCACTCCCTGTGGGCTATCTCAAACAGACTCATTAGAAGCACAGAGTACAGTGGTGGTTGCCAGTGATGGGGAGTTGTTAATCAGTGGGTATCAAGTTTCACTTAGGGCACAGTGAACAGGCCCTAGCCATCTGCTACACGACATGGTGCTAATAGTTAACAATACAGTGTTGCGCCCTTGGATTTGTTAAGAGGGGAGAGCTCATGCTGTGTGTTCCTAACCACCGTAAGAATTAAAAAACAGCTGGTGCTGGAGCCCCTGGGGTTCAGTGGCTAGGGCTGCGTGCTTCCAGTGCAGGGGCATGCGCTGATCCCTGGTTGGGGAACTGAGATCCTGCAAGTCTTGCAGTGTGGGTATTAGATATATGATAAAGTGCTTCTTATGCACGTCTGGTCAGGAACAGTTACGATGCTCTTAATTATACAGTGTCTATTGATTTCAGTTATATTAAACTGTGAAAGAATCCATTCTAAAATCACTAAAATATGGTGATTTTACTATAATGTCATTGGGTATCATTATTTTATGTTTTTCCCTAGTCCAGTGAGATATAAAATGTCATCCATATGAATTTTAACTTGCATTTTTATTAATGAAGTTGAATATTTTTCAGTATTTGTAGTAGTATTTTAGTAACTATTAAGATCTTTAGTATTGAAGTTAAAGGTGAGATATTTCTCATTGTTTTCCAGTTTACAGGGTTTTTCCTCAGAGGCCACTTACTGTAGACACTACTTGATTTTTATTACTATTATTATTTTTTACTGTAGTTTAAGAAGTACTGCTGTTTGGAGCTGGCATTTATGACATGTGTGAAGCTAGTACTCGAACTTGTACATTAAAATCACCAGGGAGCCTGTTGAAATGTGGCTTCTGGCTTTGTTGCAGAGTGATTTAGTGTGGAGTGAGGTATAGGAATCTATTCATACAAGCGTCAGGAGATTACCATACTGTGGATCATTCTGAGACGTGGTTGAAGGTTGGGTGTAGTTACAGCTACAGATTGTCTGAGAACCTCTTTGATACTACTGTGTGAGAAATTATAGATAGGAGTGGAAAGCATGGTTAGAAAACCTAAGCTGCTTTTAATGTTAAGAAGTGAGGAATTTCAGTTATTAAATGTGGGGGGTCCAGAATGTTTAGGTTTTTGAGAAGAATTACGTGGTAAATCAGGATTGTTGAATGTTACATGTAATTCCATCTTCATAACAGAGTGAAAAAAGAAAAGTCCAGATTAAGACAATTATTTTATATTGGTAATTGCTTCAAGGTTTTATCAGTACCTCTGATGTCTAGAGTAAACAGGTTAGGCTAAAACAAGGTTTGATTACTTTGGCAGAGTGTTAAGTTCCATGAAGGAAATGGTGGTTTTCTTTTTTTTTTGGTGTTCATTTTTATAGTTGTAGACTCTAAAACAGTGCATGGTATGAGGTAGGCATTCAGAATACTTGTTGAATGTATAAGTATGCAGAACAGTTTACATATCAGATACTCTTCGGGGGTATGAGTTTGCTTTGAATCACTTGGACCTGCCTACAGAAGTTGTTTCAGTGGATCTTACATAGGCTTTTTGTTAATCCTGCCATGGATTTTTAATTGAGGTTCTTTTATTGTTGAGGTTGTGGGAATAATCATCATATCATTTCGATTCTTCCTTTATGTAAATTACATTTAAGATTTATGATTGGTGTTATGAATAGAGATTTTGAACTAAAAAGCATTATTATTTTCCTTTTAGGAGTTAATGGAGCAGTTTCATCAAGTTGAATCTCAGCTAAATAAACTAAATCATCTTCTTACTGATATTTTTGCTGATGTGAAGACAAAAAGAAAACTGTTGGCATCTAATAAGCTGCATCAAGTGGAAAGAGAATTATATGTATATTTTTTAAAAGATGAAGATTATCTGAAAAATATTGTGGAGAATTTAGAAAACCAATCAAAGATTAAGACCATTGGTCTTGAAGACTGAAAATTGCCAAAAATGAGATCTTCACTGCATGTGCTTTACATATTAGGAGCAGAATACAGATAATAAACATCATGAAAATTTTAAGCTCGAGGTCGATGAACCATTTCATTTAAGGAATTTTGAGTATTATATCAATTTGGTTTATTTCTTATATGTTTGTTCAGAGTACCAGTGCTTTTTATAACTTGAGAATTTGCTTTGTGGCATTTATTCCTGGTAAACTTTTTTTTTTTAATTTTATTTATTTTTTAATAATTGTTTTACAGAATTTTATTGTTTTCTGTCAAACCTCAACATGAATCAACCATAGGTTTACATATATTCCCTCCCTTTTGAACCTCCCTCCCATCTCCCTCCCCATCCCACCCATCTCAGTTGATACAGAGCCCCTGTGTGAGTTTCCTGAGACATAACAGCAAATTCCTGTTGGCTGTCTGTTTTATGTATGGTAATGTAAGTTTCCATGTTACTCTCTCCATACATCTCACCCTCTCTTCCCCTCTCCCCATGTCCATAACTCTATTCTCTATGTCTGTTTCTCCATTGCTGCCCTGAAAATAAATTTTTCAGTACCATTTTTCTAGATTCCCTATATATGCATTGCTGCTGCTGCTGCTAAGTCACTTCAGTCGTGTCTGACTCTGTTTGACCCCATTGATGGCAGCCCGCCAGGCTCCACCGTCCTTGGGGTTCTCTAGGCAAGATCACTGGAGTGGGTTGCCATTTCCTTCTCCAAAGCATGAAAGTGAAAAGTGAAACTGAAGTCGCTCAGTCGTGTCCGACTCTGTGACCCCACGAATTGCAGCACTCCAGGCCTCCCTGTCCATTACCAACTTCCGGAGTTCACTCAAACTCAACGTCCCATCGAGTCGGTGATGCCATCCAGCCATCTCATCCTCTGTCTCCTTCTCCTCCTGCCCCCAATCCCTCCCAGCATCAGTCTTTTCCAATGAGTCAACTCTTCGCATGAGGTGGCCAAAGTATTGGAGTTTCAGCTCTAGTATCATTCCTTCCAAAGAAACCCCAGGGCTGATCTCCTTTAGAATGGACTGGTTGGATCTCCTTGCAGTCCAAGGGACTCTCAAGAGTCTTCTCCAGCTCCACAGTTCAAAAGCATCAATTCTTTGGCTCTCAGCTTTCTTCACCGTCCAACTCTCACATTAGTATATGATATTTATCTTTCTCTTTCTGACTTACTTCACTCTGTATGATAGGCTCTAGGTTCATCCACCTCAGTAGAGCTGGCTCAGATGCATTCCTTTTTATGCCTGAGCACTATTCCATGGCGTATATGTGCTACAGCTACTTTATCCATCCATCTGTCAGTGGATATCCAGGTTGCTTCCATGTTCTAGCTGTTGTAGATAGTGCTGCAGTGAACAACGGAATACGTGTGTCTTTTTCAGTTTTGGTTTCCTAGGGTATATGCCTAGGATTGGGATTCTTGGATCATATGGTGGTTTTATTTCTGTTTTTTTAAGGGCTCTCCATATCGTCTTCCATAGTGGCTGTATCAGTTTCCATACCCACCACCAGTGCAAGGGTGTTCGTTTCTCCACACCCTCGCCAGCATTTATTGTTTGTAGACTTTCTGATGAGGGCCACTCTGACCGGTGTGAGGTGATAACTTCACTGTGGTTTTGAGTTGCACTTCTCTAACTGAGCGATGTTGAGCTCTCTTCATGTGTTTGTTAGCCATCTGTGTGTCATCTTTGGAGAAATGTGTGTTTAGGCCTTTTCCCACTTTTTGATTGGGTGGTTTTTCTAGTGTGGAGTTGTATGAGCTACTTGTATATTTTGGAAATTAATCATTTGTCAGTTGTTTCCTTGGCTCTTATCTCCCATTCTGAGGGTTGTCTTTTCACCTTGCTTATAGTTTCCTTTGCTGTGCAAAAAGCTTTTAGGTTTAATCAGTGCCCACTCCTTTGCTTTAGTTTTTGCTTCCATTACTCCAGGAGGTGGGTCGTAGAGGATCTTGCTTTGATTTATGTCTCCGAGTGTTCTGCTTATGTTTTCCTCTGAGAGTTTTATGGTTTCTGGTCTTACATTTAGGTCTTTAATCCATTTTGAGTTGATCTCTGTGTATGGTGTTAGGAAGTGTTCTAATTTCATTCTTTTACATGTAGCTGTCCAGTTTTCCCAGCACTACTTATTGGAGAGGCTGTCTTTGCCCCATTGTATATTCTTGCCTCCTTTGTCAAAAATAAGGTACCTGTACGTGCATGGGTTTATTTCTGGCTTTCTGTCTTGTTCCATTGGTCTGTATTTCTGTTTGTGTCCCAGTACCATACTGTCTTGATGACTGTAGCTTTGTACTGTAATCTGAAGTCAGGAAGGTTGCTTCCTCCAGCTCCATTCTGCTTTTTCAAGACTGCTTTGGCTGTTCGGGGTCTTTTGTGTTTCCATGTGAATTGCGAAATTTTTTGTTCTAGGTCTGTGAAAAATACCATTGGTAATTTGATAGGGACCACATTGAATCTGTAGATTGCATTTAGTAGTATAGTCATTTTCACAATNTTGCATTTAGTAGTATAGTCATTTTCACAATATTGATTCTTCCTACCCAGGAACATGGAGTATCTCTCCATCTGTTTATGTCATCTTTGATTTCTTTCATCAGTGTCTTATAATTTTCTGTGTACAGTTCTTTTGTCTTCTTATGTAAGTTTATTCCTGGATATTTTATTCTTTTTGTTGTAATGGTGAATGGGATTGATTCCTTAATTTCTCTGTCTGAGTTTTCATTGTTAATATATAGAAATGCGAGTGCTTTCTGTGTATTGATTTGGTATCCTGTGACTTTGCTAAATTCACTGATTAGCTCTAGGAAATTTCTGATACTATCTTTAGGGTTTTCTATGTACAGTATCATGTCATCTGCAAACAGAGCTTTACTTTCCTGATCTGGATTCCTTTTATTTCTTTTTCTTCTCTGATTGCTGTAGCTAGGACTTCCAGAACTATGTTGAATAATAGTGGTGAGAGTGGACACCCTAGTCTTCTTCCTGATCTTAGGGGGAATACTTTCAGTTTTTCACCATTGAGAGTAATGTTTGCTATAGGCTTATTATATAAAAGCCATATATATGGCCTTTACTATGTTGAGGTAGGTTCCTTCTGTGCCCATTTTTTGAAGAGTTTTAATCATAAATGGGTGCTGAATTTTGTCAAAGGCTTTTTGTGCATCTATTGAGATTATCATATGGTTTTTATCTTTCAGTTTGTTAATATGGTATATCACATTGATTGATTTGCACATATTGAAGAATCCTTGCATCCCTGGAATAAATCCAACCTTATCATGGTGTATGAGCTTTTTAATGTGTTGTTACATTCTGTTTGCTAAGGTTTAGTTGAGGATTTTTGCATCTATGTTCATCAGTGACACTGGCCTGTAGTTTTTTGTGTGCTGTCTTTGTCTGATTTTGTTATCAGGGTGATGGTAGTCTTATAGAATGAGTTTGGAAGTGCTCCTTCCGCTACAATTTTTTGGAAGTTTTAGAAGGATAGGCACCAGCTCTTCTCTAAATGTTTGACAGAATTCTCCTGTGAAGCCATCTGCTCCTGGGTTTTTGTTTTTTGGGGGGAGATTTTTTTATCACAGCTTCGATTTCAGTGCTTGTAATTGGGTTGTTCATAATTTCTATTTCTTCCTGGTTCATTCTTGGAAGACTGAACTTTTCTAAGAATCTGTGCATTTTGTCCATTTTATTGTCATTTAGTTGTTCATAATAGTCTCTTATAATCCTTCATATTTTTCCATTGTCTACCATAACCTCTCCTTTATCATTTCTAATTTTGTTGACTTGATTCTTCTCTTTTTTCTTGACAAGTCTGGCCAAAGTTTTGTCAATTTTGTCTTCTCAAAGAACCAGCTTTTAGTTTTATTAATCTTTACTATTGTTTCTTTCACTTCTTTTCATTTATTTCTGCTCTGATCTTCATGATTTCTTTCTTTCTGCTAATTTTGGAGTTTTTGTTGTTCTTTTCCCAGTTGTTTTGGGTGTAAATTTAGGTTGTCTGTTTGAGGTTTTTCTTGTTTCTTGAGGGAGGATTGTATTGATATAAACCTGCTTCTTGGAACTGCTTTTGCTGTGTCCCATAGGTTTTGATTTGTCGTGTTTTCATTGTCATTTCTTCCTAGAAATTTTTTGATTTCCCTTTTGATTCCTTCGGTAACCTGTTGGTTACTTAGAAATGCATTGTTTCATCTGCATGTGTTTGTGCTTTTTTACAGTTTTTTTTTCTTGTAACTGATACCTAGTCTCATAGCATTGTGGCCGGAAAAGATGCTTGATACGATTTCAGTTTTCTTAAATTTACTGGGGTTTGATTTGTGACTCAAGATGTGGTCGGTCTTGGAGAATGTTCCATGTGCACTTGAGAAGCTGTATTCTTCTGCATTTGGATGGAATGTCCTGAAGATTTCAGTGAGATCCATCTCATCTGATATATCATTTAGGACTTGTGTTTCCTTATTAACTTTATGTTTTGATGATCTGTCCATTGGTGTGAGTGGGGTGTAGAGTCTCCTACCATTATTGGGTTACTGTCAGCTTCTCCTTTTATGTCTTATTAGTGTTTGTCTGATGTATTGAGGTGCTCCTGTGTTAGGTGCGTAGATATTTACAGTTGTTATGTCTTCCTCTTGAATTGATCCTTTGATCATTATGTAGTGTCCTTCCTTATCTCTTGTAATGTTATTTATTTTAAGGTCTGTTTTGTCTGATATGAGGATTGCTACTCCAGCTTTCTTTTGCTTTCCATTTACATGGAATATATTTTTTCATCCTTTTACTTTCCATCTGTATGTGTCTTTAGGTCTCAAGTGGGTTTCTTGTAGGCAGCATGTATATGGGTCTTGTTTTTGTATCCATTCAGCCAGTCAGTGTCTTTTGGTTGGAGCATTTAATCTGTTTACATTTAAAGTAATTATTGATTTATATGTTCCTATGGCCATTTTCTTAATTGTTTGGGGTTTGATGTTGTAGAACCTTTTCTTATATTTCTTGACTCTGTAAGTCCCATTAACATTTGTTGTAAAGCTGGTTTGGTGGTACTGAATTCTGTTAACTTTTGCTTGTCTGAAAAGCTTTTGATTTCTCCATCAATTTTTAATGAGATCCTTGCCAGGTACAGTAATCTTGGTTGTAGAATTTTCCCTTTCATTACTTTAAATACATCCTGCCATTCCCTCCTGGCCTGTAGAGTCTCTGCTGAAAGATCAGCTGTTAATCGTACGGGGTTTCCCTTGTATGTTGTTTTTTCTTTCTTTGTGTTTAATCTTAGTTTGATTAGTGTGTGTCTTGGCATGTTTCTCCTTGGGTTTATCCTGTATGGGACTCTTGGCGCCTCTTGGACTCTATTGACTGTTTCCTTTTCCATGTTGGGGAAATTTTCAACTGTAATCTCTTCAAAAGTTTTCTCATACCCTTTCTTTTTCTCCTCTTCTTCTGGGACCCCTGCAGTTCGAATGTTGGTGCGTTTGCTATTGTCCCAGAGGTCTCTGAGACTATCCTCAGTTCTTTTCATTCTTTCACTTTACTCTGCTCTTCAGAAGTTATTTCCGCCATTTTATCTCCCAGCTCACTGGCTTGTTCCGCTTCAGATATTCTGTTACTGGCCCCTTCCAGAGTGTGTTTAATTTCAGTCGTCATGCTGTCTGCATGTTCACTCTTTAATCCTTCTGGGTCTTTGTTGCTTGACCTGTGCGTTTGCTCCATTCTGTTTTCAGGGTTTTGGGTCGTCTTTACTATCATTATTCTGGACTCTTTTTCAGGTAGTTTGCCTGTTTCTTCTTCATTTATTTGGACTTCTGTGTTTCTCGTTTGTTCCTTCATTTGTGTTTCCCTGCCTTTTCATTATTTTTTTAAACTTACTCTGTTTGAGGTCTCCTTTTCCAAGCTTCAGGGTTGACTTCTTTCTTCTTTTTGGTTTCTGCCTTGCCAAGGTTGGTGCGGTGGTTTTTGTAAGCTTCGGGTAGGTTGAGATTTGTGCTGAGGTCTTTTTGTTTTTCCTCTGATGGGAAAGGCTGCCTGAGGTGGTAATCCTGTCTGCTGATGGTTGGGTTTTGAATTTTTGGTTTCTTTGTTGTTTGGATGAGGCCTCCTTCAGGGTGCTCCTGGTGGCTGGGTGATGTTTGGTCTTGTATTCAAGTGGTTTCCTTTGTGGCAGTTCTCACTAGTTGATACTCCGTAGGGTTAGTTCTCTGGTAGGCTAGAGTCTTGGAGTCAGTGCTCCCACTCCAAAAGCTCAGGGTTTGATCTCCAGTCAGGAATGAAGATTCCACAAGTGGTTTGTTATGGTATTAAATGAGCTTAAATACCCAAAAATGAGAAACCAAAGATGAACCCCAGATAAATGGCGGTTACAAAATCGGGCAGATAATAATTAAAATAATGGAATATACACATATACACACACACCTATAAGCAAAGTCAAAACAGTCCAACAAAGATAAAGTACAATAGACTGACCTGGCAAACGAAACCGAAAATTAATCTGCTAGTTAAGAACAAAATTAGGTAAAGCCCAAGCTGGAAAACGAAACTAAAGCAAGGTGCCAACTGGGGAATAAAGCAGTGAAAACAAAACTAACAAGTATGCTGAGAGGAAAGAAAGAAAGGGAAGAATAGATACACAAAGTTGAACAGAGGTAGGTAAGATTTATATACATTAATGATCAACTGCAAGGGGAAAAGATCAGTAGGAAAAACAAAGGGATAAATGTAGAAAAAATAATAGGTTAAAAAAAAATACAGAACTACCAAAGCCCAATGTAGAGGCAGAGGTTTATAGCAGCAATAAAAAGTTGATTTTTAAAAAAACCTCAAAAGCTTATTAGATTTCACAGTGCCAATAACAACTATATTGGGGGCGGAGGGCGGGAGGAAGAAAAACTACAGAACAAGTCAAAACATAAGAATATGTTTTTCTCAAGTCACAGCTGTCGGTCCTTTCCCTCTGGGAGTCACAGTCCGCCTCCCGTCCCTCGGATACCCTCCAGCGCTGTGCTGGCCTCTGGACCTGCTGTGGGAGCAGCTCAGAGTCTAATCTGGTCCTGCTCCCGTGTGTTCTGCCTCCAGTGTCCACAGCTGTCAGTCTGTCTGTTTTCTTCTGTGGGAGCTCTCAATGGCCTTTTGAGTATTCCATGGACAGTCTGCCTAGTGGCCCGTGTGGATTTAGTCTGCAGCTTGTAACAGCTGGTGGGAAGGTTTTGGGTCTTTCGTAGCCACACTGCCCCTGGATTTCAGTTGTGGTTTTATTTCCACCTCTGCAGGTGGGTCGTCCACTGGGGTTTGCTCCTGAGGCTGCCCTGGAGGACTTGGGTCTGCCCCAGCGAGGGCCAAGTTGGAGGTGGTGCAGCTGCTTGGGTCACGGGTTCTGGCAGCACCAGGTACCGGGGAGTTGGCAGCTAGGGCAACAGGAAATGCAGTGCTCTAGGAGCGTGTGGCAGCCGGTATTGGCCAATACGCTGCAGTATTCTCGCCTGGAGAACCCCCTGACAGAGGCCTGGCAGGGCACAGTCCCCAGGGTGACGCCGAGCTGGACATGACTGGAGAGCTCCCACGTGCGCAGATGCAAGACTCCCTTGCCTGTGGCAGCCCTGCCCCAGTGAGGGTTGGTTGTGCAGGTGGCGCAGGGGACCCTGGCAGCACCAAGTGTGCAGGGACGTGGACCACCTCAGCCGCAGGGGTTATGGCCATGTCAGAGTCTCTTTCCAACCCTCTGGTAGCTGGCAATCAGAAGTCCTTTTTGGGTCGTCTTTCTCCATAGCTCCGCCCGTTCAGGCACTTAGAGGGCTCCCTTGCCTAGGGTAAAGGCAGAGGAACCAGAGGTCAAATGGCCAACATCTGTTGGCTTATTGAAAAAGCAAGAGAATTCCAGAAAAACATCTGCTTTATCGTTTATGCCTTTGAACTGTGCAGACGACAGTAAACTGTGGAAAATTCTTTGAAGAGATGGGAATAGCAGACCGCTTTACCTGCCTCCTGAGAAATCTGTATGCAGGTCAAGAAGCAACAGTTAGAACAGGACATGGAACAACAGACTGGTTCCAAATTGGGAAAGGAGTACGTCAAGGCTGTATATTGTCACCCTGCTTATTTAGCTTATATACAGAGTACATCATGCGAAATGCCAGTCTGGATGAAGCACAATCTGGAATCAAGATTGCCGGGAGAAATATCAATAATCTCATATATGCAGATGATACCACCCTTATGGCAGAAAGTGAAGAACTAAAGAGCCACTTAATGAGGGTGAAAGACGAGAGTGAAAAAGTTGGCTTAAAACTCAACATTCAAAGAACTAAGATCATGGCATCTGGTCCCATCACTTCATGGCAAATAGATGGGGAAACAATGGAAACAGTGACAGACTTTATTTTCTTGAGCTCCAGAATCACTGCAGATGATGACTTCAGCCATCTGAAGTCTAAAAGACGCTTGCTCCTTGGAAGAAAAGCTGTGATCAACCTAGACAGCATATTAAAAAGCAGAGACATTACTTTGCTGACAAACGCCCATCTAGTCAAAGCTATGGTTTTTCCAGTAGTCAGGTATGGATGTGAGAGTCGGACCATAAAGAAAGCTAAGCACCGAAGAATTGATGCTTTTGAACTGTGGTGTTGGAGCAGACTCTTGAGAGTCCCTTGGACTGCAGGGAGATCCAACCAGTCCATCCTAAAGGAAGTCAGTCCTGAATATTCACTGGAAGGACTGATGCTGAAGCTGAAGCTCCAATACTTTGGCCGCTTGATGGGGAGAACTGACTCCTTAGAAAAGACCCTGATGGTAGGGAAGATTGAAGGCAGTAGGAGAAGGGGATGACAGAGGATGAGATGGTTGGATGATGGCATCAGCGACTCAATGGACATGACTTTGATCAAGCTCTGGGAGTTGGTGACGGACAGGGAAGCCTGGTGTGCTGCAGTCCATGGGATCGCGAGGAGTTGGACACGACTGAGCGACTGGACTGAACTGAGGGATTCAACGTTTCTGCAGGACAGAGCTCAGCAGTGCTCTGACTTCAGTGGGACTAAATACATCGTGACTGACTTTCAAGTGAAATTTCAAAACTGTGAAATGATTGCTCAAATGATGCATAACACTTTTAGTTTCTTAGGCATGAAAATACTTAAACGTTGGATTGCATTGGTTGCGATATAAGTGTAGTGTTTGGACAATTAGAAATTATTTTAGGAGTTGAGGTAAAATAATTTGAAGTAGTCTATTTATCAGTTATTATATCAAATTCTTCTTGATGGCCTGGTTTATATGTGGCCTGTGTTACATACTAAGTAAGCTATATGGAGGCAAGAGATTCAGACACTACTTTTAAGCAGTATTACTGCTCCAAGAATGGGTTACCTGCTTGTTATTGTGGAATGCCTATGTAACAGCTATACATTTTAAGTGGTTCTATAGAGGTTTTTTTTAGGTGTAGCTGTCAGAAAATGGGTGTGTTTAGGTGACAGATGGGCCTTGACAGTTGCTATAATTCATCGAACAAGTATGTTTTGCCTGTTACTATATTTGTATGTCACTTAGCACTTTGTGTTTATTAAGTATATCTTAATATGCTTGAAAAATCTGTAGCAATAAATTTCATCTAAGACTTTGCTATTCACTCCTCACAAGTGACCTTTTTTTGTTTCCTTTTTTCCCCCTCTGCCCTACCTTGGAATCGAGAATTTACTTGAAATTTTTCTTCTCTTCAGTTATGCAGAAAAATGTCACCTGGTTTTCGATTCATGAAACAGCAAATTCTGTTTAGATTAGTGCCAGATACATTAGATCTATCAATGGCTACTTGATGGTGTGGACTGCCCCTTCTAGGCCTTCACCTGCTGAGCCCAGGGGGCCAGTATCATTGAGCCGGGCAAGTGAAAGGATGTCAGGTTACGCGTCTGTCATAATAGCTCAAGTCAGTTAAAAGTAATTTTTATGTTACTAGATTTGTATGTTTGAAGACTATAACCGCGGTTTGTTTCAAACCTCAGGAAGTAGGAAATATTTGAGTAGATTGCTTGCTTCAAAATTGGTTAACTAGGAAATACCGATACATTCCTACCATATGGTATTAGCATAATACCCAGTGGAGCCTCTGAATGTTTTGTTTTCCTCTTAACTATCCTACCTGTGTTATGAGGACAGTTGAGACCTATTTGTTATAGTGGTGAATATAGTAATTTTTATGAGTCTCTCCATAAAAATTTTTACATGACTTATTTTGGAGTCTCAAAATTAATGTATGGGTATTATGTTTATCTCACGTTTAGAATTTTATGAAAATGGAAACTTATGAGGCATTTGGAGGCTCTGACCTCTGCGAGATGCCACTCTCCAGTGCTGCGCAGAAGATTATGTCTGCTATGCATTCAGGTGCGTTAATGGAATCTGAGAACTGGAGAGAGAGTGAAAAGAGTGAGTAATTTTTATGAACCTTCCTTTTTTGTTACCTTGAGTTACTCTTAAGACCAAGTTTTGAAAATCATTGACCTTAAAAATAAGTTATTCTAATAGCAAAAATGAGTTTGCTCGAGAATAGCAGTTTTGGACACATATGCAATACAAAGGCCGAAGGCAGGTCTAACAAAGGGGAAGCACGTTGTTTTATAGAGAAAAAGTGGATCTTGGGAGGGCTTGTTCTGAACCAAAGTCCACTGAAGAAAAGTGAGAGTTCAGAGTGGGGGTGGTTTCTGTCTGAGTTGCTGGGGTGGTGACTCTTTGTAGGAGATGCTGCTGCTGCTAAGTCGCTTCAGTCGTGTCTGACTCTGTGCAACCCCATAGACGGCAGCCCACCAGGCACACCCACCCCACCCCCCCCCCGTCCCTGGGATTCTCCAGGCAAGAACACTGGAGTGGGTTGCCATTTCCTTCTCCAGTGCATGAAAGTGAAAAGTGAAAGTGAAGTCGCTCAGTCATGTCTGACTCTTCGCGACCCCATGGACTGCAGCCCACCAGGCTCCTCTGTCCATGGGGTTTTCCAGGCAAGAGTCCTGGAGTGGGGCGCCATCGCCTTCTCCGGTAGGAGATGCTAGGCACGTGCCCCCTGTGGGGACCTGTGATTGACTCCCCCTGTGACTGATTTCTAGTGGTACCGCGCAAGAGCGCCCCCTTCTGGCCTCCCAATTCCATTTTCGTGAAAGTGAAAGTCGCTCAGTTGCGTCGGACTCTGCGACCCTGTGAAACCATACAATCCATTGGATTCTCTAGGCCAGAATGCGGGAGTGGGTGGCCTTTCCTTTCTTTAGGGGATCTTCCCAACCCAGGGATCGAACCCAGGTCTCCCGCATTGCAGGCGGATTCTTCACCAGCTGAGCCACAAGGAAAGCCCAAGAATACTGGAGTGGGTAGCCTATCCCTTCTCCAGCGGATCTTCCCGACCCAGGAATCGAAACGGGGTCTCCTGTTTTGCAGATGGATTCTTTATCAACTCAGCTAGGAGGGAAGCTCCCATTTTAGTGAGGTTTCTCCTTGATTTTCAGAAAATGAAATGTAGCAGGGTGCTTCCTAGAACCTGGTGCTGTGCAGGGAAGCTTCTGCCTGCAAATGAAGGGAGCCAGCCCCCCTTGCTTTACCCGCATCCAGTGCTGACTGACCTTCTGCTCACTGACTTTCACATTTCCTTAGCCCTCACTGCTTTGAAAACGTAACGCACCCTTCCTTGTTTCAGGCATTTCTGCCAGACATTCCCTTAAAATCTGGACCAGATGTGCAAGTAACCTCAAAAGAGAGGGGCTCCTTCATAGGGCCCGTCCAAGTGTTGCTTTACTTTAGCTCTTGGGTCGTTGAGCCTGTATTTGCTTGTAGTTCGTGGTGGAGAGGAGAAGTGTTCTTGACAGTACGTGTATTATGCCACTGTGTACGTGCAGATACACTCAACACGGCAAGGAGCAGTGGGTGTGAGTGAATGCGCTTGTGGTGTGACACAAAAGTGAAAGCAGTGGCATGTCCTCACAGGTGTGACTGCAGTGGCTGAAGTACCAGGGTTTGTAATAACAAAGCAGGTTTATTTAAAGTTGTAAATATGGGCCAATAATTTGTTTTTTTCTTCTACAGCATAGGTAATAAGTGAGTGAGATATAATTAATTTCATGGAGATGAAATAATTGAGAAATATTGACAAACAGTGTGAAAGCTGTTATAAATGTAGTTTGTTGATTATATGAAGATACTCTTAACATTTCCACCTGTTGATAGCCATGCGTCTGGTGCCCCTCTTTATAGCAGTCACTAATGAACCGGTAAGAATCTGGGGGTGTGGACTACATACCCAGCCACTGATAGTGTTTTAGGGGGAATGTCGGTGCTTGGGAAGTAAATAAAGTTAACATCAAACGTCAGAGAGACAGCTTTCTCCTTTACTCTGTTTACTTGCTTTCCAAAATGAAAGAGCAGTGTGCACTCGACAGAACTTGAAATACCCCTTCCTTCAAAAACTGGTAAGAATGATAAAATGCCTCTGCAAGCTATAATGTGAGTCTCTGTTGAGAAAAAATTATCACAGTCAGCCCATCTCATGAACTGTCTTGCCATGCTCTTAAAATACCTTGCTAAATCCTAGTTTTCATAAACTTATTGAGATGATAAGGCATTACTTTTCTGTCAAGTGTTCTTGGATTTGGAAAAAGAGTAGGATTTTCACGAAGGTTTTGTGTCTGTTGCTGTGTAACACTTACTATGAACTCAGGGACCTAACATGCGTTTGCCTTCTCATAGTTTCTGTGGGTCGGGAGCCTGAGCACAGCTTAGCTGGGTCCTCTGCAGGGCTGCTGAGCGCATATCAGGCAGGGCTGGAGGCTCATCTGAGCCCTGCAGTGGGGAAGCATTTGCTTGTAAGTTTCCGTGCTTGTAGACTCTTAGATGAGGGTCTCAGGTGCTTGGTGACTGTTGGCTAGAGCCGCCCTCGGCTGATTTCCACGTGGTTCTCTCCTCGGGCAGCTTCGCGTTATGGCAGCTTACTTTTTCAGAGTGCGGGAGAGTGATGTTACAGTCTCACGGAAGGTGATCACAAACACTCCCTCTCTGTTGCTGTCTTCTCTCGGTTAGAAGTGAGCCCACCCACTCTCGAGGGGCTGCACAGGGGCAGGAATACTGGACGGTGGGGGTCATGGGACCACCTTAGAGCCTGTCTGCCACAGAGTCCCGCCAGTTTTATTCTTACTTCATGTAAAGCTGAAAGTTGGATTGCTAATGGGTTATTGATAATTGATGCTGAACCTGAGTTGATTCCTGGACTCTTGCCACATGTGAGCTGTTGTGTCAAATCCTTCTCCTTTATAAGTAAGATATTGTAAATCAGCATTTCATTTCTGAATGCCCATCTCATACCAAATGAATATCAAAATTGAACTCAGAAATCAATGGAGATAAACTATTAATATTTGTTTTTATAAAATTATATTAAGTAAAACCAAACAGTGTTCCATGTCACTTTGGGATCTAATTTTCTGATCTGCTAGACCAACTGAGGTATACACGTCCAGTAAAGATTGGACTGTGTGTATCCTCTTGCAGCAAAGTTAGCGTTTATTTTAAAACCTTTTGTGGTAAAAAAAAAAAAAAAAAAAAGATGCAAAAACTTAAAATACAGCTTAGTGAATTAATACAAAGAGAACATCCTATAACTACTATCCTATAACTACTGCTTACTTTGCCAACATCTCAAAATTTCCTTCTGAATTAAAATTCTCTTCCTGCTCAAAGGTAGCCAGTCTCGTGGTAATCATTACTCATCGTCCAGCACGCCAGAGTCCATCCTTCTCTTCAGAAGCACACCATCAGATGATGTACGTGGCTCAGTGTCCTTGCAGTCAGGTGTGGCCAAGTAGCAGCTTCCTGTCTGTAGGGTGTGCCATTGCCAGGGTAGGCCTGAAGACATCTGACTTGCTTCCTAGCTAGTCTCTTCCCTTTCCTCCAGTTAGAACCTGAAACGACTCCATTCCATCCTGCAAATGACAAGCGTCCTAGAGGACTATGGCCCAGCATGCTGGAGGGACCCCAAGTCCAGAGTGTCTTCATGAGACAATTGCTCCACCAACTGAGACTGCTCACCTCAGAACAGGAGAGAGAAATAAACTTGTTGTTAGGCCATTGTATTGGTGGGTCTTTTGTGACTGTGGCTTAGCTTCTTACTGCAACTCATGTACCTTTAAACTGGATGCAGAACTGAGTTCACCTGAGTTAAATTTGGCTTCCCTGGTGGCTCAGACAGTGAAGAACCCGCCTGCAATGTGGGAGTCCTTGGTTCAATCCCTGGGTCGGGAAAAATCCCCTGGGGAAGGAAATAGTAATCCATTCCAATATCCTTGCCTAGAGAATTCCATGGACAGAGAGGAGCCTGGTGGCCTACAGATCACAAAGAATCGGACACGCCTGAGCAAGACTTAAATTTACGTTGTCATTTCAGTGTTCAGTAATGCCACTGAAAGTATTTGAGAAGCACTGGAGGAGAAAGATTTTTTTCAGGGTGATTTCAAGGTTGTCAGCTGGCCTGGTGCTATGGATAGTACTATGCATTTGATTAAACATGTATTTATTAGAGTACATCTCTATTTTGTCTAAGTACCTATAGAAATCAAATAACGTTTTCTAATACATATTTATCCAAAATCTTTTTTAACGTAATAGAGCTTAGAGGTGAATATGTTTTTTTCCTAGTAAAATAAGAATAGTTTCATAGACATTACAAATGAATACTGACTATGCCAAAGCCTTTGACTTTGTGGGTCACAACAAACTGTGGAAAACTCTTAAAGAGATGGGAATACCAGACCACCTGACCTGCCTCCTGAGAAATCTGTATGCAGGTCAGGAAGCAACAGTTAGAACCGGACATGGAACAACAGACTGGTTCCAAATTGGGAAAGGAGTACGTCAAGGCTGTATATTGTCACCCTGCTTATTTAACTTATATACAGAGTACATCATGCAAAATGCCAGTCTGGATGAAGCACAAGCTGGAATCAAGATTGCTGGGAGAAATATCAGTAACCTCAGATATGCAGAGGACACCACCCTTATGGCAGAAAGTGAAGAGGAGCTAAAGAGGAGAAGAGAACTAAAGTGAAAGAGGAGAGCGAAAAAGTTCACTTTAAACTCAACGTTCAGAGAACGAAGATCGTGGCATCCGGTCCCATCACTTCATGGCAAATAGATGGGGAAACAATGGAAAGAGTGACAGACTTTATTTTCTTGGGCTCCAAAATCACTGCTGATGGTGACGGCAGCTGTGAAATTAAAAGACGCTTGCTCCTTGAAAGAAAAGCTATGAACAACCTAGGCAGCGTATTAAAAAGCAGAGACATTACTTTGCTGACACAGGTCCATCTAGTCAAAGCTATGGTTTTCCCAGTAGTCATGTATGGATGTGAGAGTTGGACTATAAAGAAAGCTGAGCACTGAAGAATTGATGCTTTTGAACTGTGGTGTTGGAGAAGACTCTTGAGAGTCCTTTGGACTTCAAGGAGATCCAGCCAGTCAATCCTAAAGGAAATCAGTCTGAAATATTCTTTGGAAGGCCTGATGCTGAAGCTGAATCTCCAGTACTTTGGCCACCTGATGCAAAGAACTGAATCATCAGTAAGACCCTGATGGTGGNAGGAGAAGAGAACTAAAGTGAAAGAGGAGAGCGAAAAAGTTCACTTTAAACTCAACGTTCAGAGAACGAAGATCGTGGCATCCGGTCCCATCACTTCATGGCAAATAGATGGGGAAACAATGGAAAGAGTGACAGACTTTATTTTCTTGGGCTCCAAAATCACTGCTGATGGTGACGGCAGCTGTGAAATTAAAAGACGCTTGCTCCTTGAAAGAAAAGCTATGAACAACCTAGGCAGCGTATTAAAAAGCAGAGACATTACTTTGCTGACACAGGTCCATCTAGTCAAAGCTATGGTTTTCCCAGTAGTCATGTATGGATGTGAGAGTTGGACTATAAAGAAAGCTGAGCACTGAAGAATTGATGCTTTTGAACTGTGGTGTTGGAGAAGACTCTTGAGAGTCCTTTGGACTTCAAGGAGATCCAGCCAGTCAATCCTAAAGGAAATCAGTCTGAAATATTCTTTGGAAGGCCTGATGCTGAAGCTGAATCTCCAGTACTTTGGCCACCTGATGCAAAGAACTGAATCATCGGTAAGACCCTGATGGTGGGAAAGACTGAAGGAAGGCAGGAGGAGAAGGGACAACAGAGGATGAGGTGGCTGGGTGGCATCACTGACTCGATTAGCATGAGTCTGAGTGAGCTCTGAGAGTTGGTGATGGACGGGGAAGCCTGGCGTGCTGCACTCCACGGGGTCGCAGAGTCAGACATGACCGAGCAACTGAACTGGACAAATTAATGCAAGTTTAAGACTCCTCAAGGCAATTATTTGTCAAAATCCAATTCATTAATGTGAAGTGTCTCTTTATTTCTACCAACTAGTGGAAATCTTTGCAATTTCAAGCACAGAGAACATAAAGCTAAATGACAAAATAGATATTTTTATTATTATTTTATTCTGATCAAGAATATATGGATAAACATTTTTTTATTTCTATTAAGTAAATATAAAATCCTTATGTCCAGTCACTTAGTATACCTGCCAGGTGTTGGGTTCCAGTTTCCATTGCCCTAATTCAAGCCTTCACTCCTTCTTACTTGAAAATTTGCAGTACTTCCCTAATTGATGTTAGGTGTCAATTTACTGCCACTTTTGACCTGCCTTTGTGCTATTGCTGGGATTAGCTCAGATCTTGTCTTTGTTCTCTGCAGAATTTGTCTGTAGAAAAATACTCCTGTAGGGCAGCCTGGCCTTTGCCAGCCCTTTAAGTCTTAAGTCTCATCACTTCCCCTCTCTTTATGCCCCATTCAGATTTTTTAAATTGATTTATTTTATAGTAGGTCCATGTTGATTATCTGTTTTAAATATAGCAGTGTGTACATGTCATTCCCAAACTCCCAGTCTATCCCTCCACCCCCTACCTTTCCCCTACCCCTGTACCCAAGGCAGTCTGCAGACTCAGTGCCATCCATATCAATTACCCTTTTTCACAGAACTAGATGAAAAAAAATCTTTAAAGTTTATATGGAGACACAAAAGACCCTGAATAGCCAAAGCAATCTTTCTTGCCAAAGCAAAGAAAAATGGCTGGAGGAATCAGGCTCCCTGACTTCAGACTCTACTACAAAGCTACAGTACTCAAAACAGTATGGTGCTGGCTCAAGAACAGAAATACAGATCAAAGGAACATGATGGAAAGCCAAGAAATAAACCCACGCACCCGCAGTCAATTAATCTGTGATAAAGAAGACAGTGCTGTGCAATAGAGGAAGGACAGTGTCTTCAACAAATGGGAAAACTGGACAACTACAAGGTAACAAAAGGAAACTAGAACATTCTTTAACACCATACCCCAAAATAAACTCAAATGGGAGTACAGACCTAAACGTAAGCCTGGATCCTATAAAACTTAGAGGAAAACAGGCAGGACACTGACATAAATTGCAGCAACATCTTCATGAGTCCATCTGCTAAAGTTATGGAAATAAGAACAAAAATAAGCAAATGTGACCTAATTAAATGCAAAAGCTTTTGCAGAGCGAAGGAACCATGAACAAAAGCAGCTGGGCTTCCCTGCCGGTCCAGTGGTTACGCTGCACTGCTGGTACCGGGGCGCAGGCTCGATCCCTGGTTGGGTCGGGGAGCTGAGACCCACACGCTGTGAGGCCTGGCCAAGAGGCAGAGCACAGATAAGAAGCAGTCCCACAAAACGGGAGAAAACGGTCGCAAGTGCTGCAGCTGACAAGGGGCCAGCCTGCGTTCAGACTTAACTCCGGTCTCCAAAACCAGTGTTTTCCGCTCCATCCTCTACCTAACCTTTGCTTTCATTCCTTCGTATACGTCTCGTGAGTAGCGCGACGATTGCATTTACACGGTTCTGCTCAAAGGATACTTCATTACCAGAATGCCTTATTGGAAGTAAACTGCATCAATTCGTTTGCAACTCAGAATTTTCTGTGCTGTAATTTTTGTTTATTTGCATAATGCTTTAACTCTTGATATATTTTGGGCTCTTTCAGTTCAGTTCAGTCGCTCAGTCATGTCCGACTCTTTGCGACCCCATGAACTGCAGCATGCCAGGCCTCCCTGTCCATCACCAACTCCTGGAGTTCACCCAAACTCATGTCCATTGAGTCAGTGATGCCACCCAACCCTCTCATCCTCTGTCATCCCCTTCTCCTCCTGCCTTTAGTCTTCCCCAGCATCAGGGTCTTCTCAAATGAGTCAGCTCTTTGCATCAGATGGTCCAAGTATTGGAGTTTCAGCTTCAGCATCAGTCCTTCCAATGAACACCCAGGACTGATCTCCTTTAGGATGGACTGGTTGGATCTCCTTGCAGTCCAAGGGACTCTCAAGAGTCTTCTCCAGCACCACAGTTCAAAAGCATCAATTCTTCAGCACTCAGGTTTCTTTATGGTCCAGCTCTCACATCCATACATGACTACTAGAAAATTGCGCTCTTTGGAGGCAGGCAAATGTAGTCTCATCTTTGAGGCTATGACAGGTGGTCTGATCTGTAAATTTCAACTCTTACTGATTTGTAAGAGCTTTCTACAAACATAATACATGTATGAAAGACTTAACTATTTCTATTTATGTTGTATTTTCCTCAATGTTTTTGGGGTTGTTTTTTGTTGTCGTTTGTAATAGTTTAGAAAAACTTGTTGGTTGTTTGTTTTAAACAGAAAAACTGAAAACAACGTCCATAATCCCACATTAAATTTTTTTTTACATATTTACACACATTCAGAGTGAAAGGGTTCATATGTACACTGTTTTCTTAATTTAGGCTTTTTCTTTGTTTGATAAACCAATCTCCCTTATCGCCACCCCATGTTAATAACTTAGCTTAAGCCTTTTATGTTTTTTTCATCTGTTTCAATGACTCTAAACTCCCAATGCAGGGGCCTGGGCTTGAGCCCTGGTCAGAGAACTGTATCTCACATGCCACAACCGAGTTCACTTGCCACAGCTAAAGATTCCGCAGGCTGCAGTGAAGGTCAGAGACCCTGAGTGCTGCAACTAAGGCCTGACACAGCGAAATAAGTGACCCACCACACACACACACATGCACGCACGCGCACACACACACACACGAGAAGCTGTAGGTGAAATACGGATGGCAGCGGTGCAGTGAAGCTTACTCAGGCGACTGGTTGGGTTTATCAGTGGAAGCAGCTGTCCAGGCTGCTGGGCAGTCTGTGTATTTGAGAAGTGGAAGAGAATGGCTTAATGGCTGTGGCGGTGTGCCTTGGGAAAACACAGATGCTAAGGGTGATTCATCAGCAACTAAAGGTTGAATGTGATAAGAGAGCTCGCCTGCTAGCCTGTAAAGAGGCTCCCTGCAGTCCCAGGCCCGTGCCTAGTCAGGCTGGTAGAGCTCCAGAACAGGCTGGACTCTCACCCCAGGCAGGCGTTCTGCCTTAAGGTCAGGGCCTTGATCAGGAAGAGGGGCCTGACTCTGAGAGGCAGGGTGGGGACGTCTGGATTGGTGCCTTCAAGTCTTGAGTCCCGGGTGCTTCTGGGAGCTGCTGAAGCAGCTACTCCTCTAGAGGTCAAGGCCAGCTCCCTCCCCTCTGCCCCCACAGGAAGATGCAAGAGTGCTCTGCCTTTAGAAGTCACGTTCCTCCTCAGGAGCCGCCACCTCCTTGTCTTTTGGCCATTGAGTCATGACATAACCTGGCCAAGGTCCCAGGGCCTGTCAAGGGAGTGGATGAGACTTGGGCTGGCCAGGGCACCGAAACCGTGTAGCCACTGGAACAGGGAAAGTTTAAAGCGTTACTGACTAGTAATGGGATCAGCTGCCGAGAAGTAAAGAGCTCTGAAGATCACAGTAGCAGCAGACCCGGGAGCAGCCACCTGAGAGAGTGTGGGAGGAGGGAACATACCTGGAGTGGCTTGGCCGAGTGCTGGGCACCATCTGGCCATGTGCTGTCCCGGAACAGGCCGCTTGGGCTGCTGATGGAGTGAGCAAGGGGCTGGGGTGGAGGCTGCACGTGGCATAGCGCTCTATGCCCCAGGCCTGCCTTGCTGCTGCCTCTGCTGTCCAGCCTTCCAGCTGCAGAGCCGGTAGCACCAGACTTTGAGAACAGTCCCTGGGGGCTAGCCTGCAGCGCTGATCCCCTTGTGCCCTCAGAGGTGCTGAGCTCTGTTTTGACTAGAGTCACACATGGTCCAGGCCTGGGTCTGCCTTCCCCACACACACGGCCTCGGTGAGCTCCGTTCTCCAAGGCTCACAGAGCATCTGGCCCGCTGACCTACAGTCCTGCATAGCACTGCCCTGGCCATAAGGACCCCCTCTACAGCACAGAAGCGGCAGCTGGCATGCGATCCTGGGACCCAGGGGCTCTGTCCTGGCCGCACAGGTGGTGCAGTGATGGAGTGGTGGGTAGCAGGTCAGCTCCGGTGGCCTCCAGGCCGCAGTGTTCCCTGGACATCAGTGACCATTGCCGGAGGCAGTGTCCCCAGTGGGGATAGTTAAGGACACTGGGACCCAGAAGGTGGCAGTGGGAGCAACCCTGCCCAGCATCACTCCCAGAACCCCCTGAATAAATGTGTTTCTCTCTCTCTATGTTTCTGGGTTCTGCAGATTTAGTCTTGACTCCCCAAGGTAAATCTGCCAAGGGCACAGGAAGAATGGCTTTCTTCAAGCTATAGTTGCTGCCCAGTCATTTCAAGTTTCTTATACCAAGGGACTGGCGGGCCAAAGACGTGCTCTCCATCCTACTAGGGGTGACTTCCTGTTACCAGGAGTCGGGGCTGCTGTCATGTAAAGGGGACAGGAAAGCATCTGCTTGAGACCCAGGTGATGTGATTGGACACCTGTTGGCCCACTGTCCACATTTGACGGTAAATGCAGTGGCCGTGCCTGAAAAGGGCATGACGACCAAGGACTTCACCTCTCAGGGATGAGGGTTTAGGTCATGATCAGACGAGCTTCCAAGACCAGCAGAGGTGCCAGCCAGGGTGAGGGGCCCTCAGGATGGGTGGTAGAGGGGAGCAAAGGTCTGCAGCTTTAAGACTGGCTGCAGGACAAGGACAGGCTAACCTTGCCCTGACGTTCTCCCAGGAGGAGGCCCAGCGGAGTCCCGAAGGAGCTGCTCCCAAACACGTCTGAACTGCACGTCTGGTGACCATAGTGAGGACTAGTGAACAGGGGTAACCAGAGCTCCCTGCTTATCATCCTGGCTGCTACTGGCAGCACAGCCCCTCCTGATGGTTGCCTCAGCTGCAAAGAGCTTCTTTTCCCAAGGGCACACCCCTTTCCTAGGAGCAACCAGGTGGTGGCTGGTGGGTGCAGAGGTTGACCCTCCTGGGGACAGTTCTGTAGGAACATGCCAGGTCCAGAGCAGGCCTTCGCAGCAATTGCATCAGCCCTTTACTCCCCTACAGACACTGATCCTGAGAGTGCCCCCCAATGACCTTTCTGAATGCAAGCCTTCCTCTCAAGGTCAGCCTCCCAGGGACCTGACCTCTGCCAGTGTGTGGCTACACATACATAAATGCCATTAAAAAAAAAATGAGATCACACTTTCACAGATCTCTGCATCTTCAGGTCAACTGACACAGCTCATTCTGTTCGGGGCTCTGTACTTCATGGTGAGGATGCTACATAATTTATTCCTCCACTGCCCTCTTGATTGGTATTGCTTTGTTTTCAGTCCTTTGCCACAATGCCTTACTGTCATAAATGTTTTGGCTTAAACCTATTTACTGTTGCATCTGTTTCTGTGAAATAGCCAGCAGTGAGGTGGTTTCATTAAATGATTTATGTATTTTATACCTCTTTGTTGTTATTGAGGTTACAACACACAAACAGTACATCTATCCTAAGATCATAGCTCAAAGTTTCACACACGGAACACCCAGATCAGGAAACAGAACATTGGTCGCATCCCCGAGGCCCATCTTTGGTCCCTTTGGGTTTGTCCTTTTCTGTCCAACTCCTGAGACTTGTGTGTGTGTTTTTAATGTGTTGACACTTTGCTTTCCAAAAAGATCCTAGGCCGCACTCACCCTCTGCAATGGCCCACACTTTGTGGAAAGTGCTTCTCTCTGAATATGAGTAAATCCGCTTCTTACCTATCACTTTGTCCCTCACTGAATTCTTTCTGTGTTGAGACATCGAGAACAAGAGCTTCATTAGGTCCTGAAACCAGAAACCTGCTCTACGAACTGTCAGAAGGTGTCAGCTCAGAGAACGTAAAGAGCATGATCTTCCTTCCGAGGGAGCCGATTCCAAAATTCCAGATGGCCTCTAGAAGTTTCCTGGAATATCTGGAGAAACAAGCTAAAATACATGAAGATAATGTGACTTTACTGGAGGGTCTCTGCCAAAAAATTGTGCTGAACCTTATGGAAGAGATAGATAAAGATAAAAGAGAGAAACGGAATTTAAAAACAGGTGCCTCAGGTTGCTTTCGCGCTGTGTAAAAAAGCAGTATTCCTGGTACCACAGGAAGAACTGTGACCGTGGAAGATAGTTTCGATTGGCTCTTAGACTTGAAAGACTCTTTGGTCATTGCTTCCAGCCTCCCACCCGTCATGGAAATCAGTGGCAGTTCATTCTAGTAATGAACTGTTTTCTCACACATACACACACACAGAAAGATCCGAACTATTCACATTTTTACCAGTTTTTGCCTCTTCTTCTCCATCTCCAAGTATATTTAGTTTGCATTTCCGACTACTACAGAGTTTGAGTATCACATCATATTTGTTTGCTTTTTGGATTTGCTATTTCATGTGTTGCCTCTGCGTATCTTTTGCTCATTTTCCACTGAATTTTTCATTTTTGGTCAGTGTAATTTGTTGTATAGTATAAATATTAACTCTTTGTCTTTTTGTCCCATTACTTTTTCCAATGTATTATTTTCTTTCAGAAGTGGTGCTAATTGTCCTTTCCCTATTTATTAATTTACCTTCTCTACTGAACTGAATATGATTTTCACTATATATTAAATTCTCATAAGTCTTGGGGTCAGCTTCTGGATTTTCTACTCTGTGCTAGAGATCTTCTTGTCTACTCCTACCCAAATACCTTGTACATTTGATCACAGTGGCTTTATAGTATGTTCTGGTAATGTGGCAAAGCAAGTCTTCTTCATTTTTTTTTTTAAACTTACCTAATCAAACTGATCACATGGCCCACAGCCTCGTCTAACTCAGTAAAACTATGAGCCATGCCATGTAGGGTCACCCAAAACAGGTGAGTCATGGTGGAGAGTTCTGACGAATGTGATCCACTGGAGAAGGGAATGGCAAACCACTTCAGTATACTTGCCTTGAGAACCCAATAAACAGCATGAAAAGGCAAAAAGATAGGACACTGAAAGATAAATTCCCCAGGTTGGTAGGTGCCCAGTATGCTACTGGAAAAGAGTGGAGAAATAACTCCAGAAAGAATGAAGGGACGGTGCCAAAGTGAAAACAACGCTCAGCTATGGATGTGACTGGTGATAGAAGTAAAGTCCAATGCTGTAAGGAACAATATTTCATAGGAACCTGGAGTGTTAGGTCCCTGAATCAAGGTAAATTGGAAGTGGTGAAACAGGACATGGGTAGAATGAACATCGACATTTTAGGAATCAGTGAACTAAAATGGACTGGAATGGGTGAATTTAGTTCAGATGACTATTACGTCTACTACTGTGGGCAAGAATCCCTTAGAAGAAATGGAGTAGCCATCATGGTCAACAAGAGAGTCTGAAATGCAGTTCAGTTCAGTTCAGTCACTCAGTCTGACTCTTTGCGACTCCATGAATTGCAGCACACAAGGCCTCCCTGTCTATCACCAACGCCTAGAGTTCACTCAAACTCATGTTCATCAAGTCGGTGATGCCATCCAGCCATCTCATCCTCTGTCGTCCCCTTCTCCTGCCCCCAATCCCTCCCAGCATCAGAGTCTTTTCCAATGAGTCAACTCTTTGTGTGAGGTGGCCAAAATACTGGAGTTTCAGCTTTAGCATCATTCCTTCCAAAGAACACCCAGGACTGATCTCCTTTAGAATGGACTGGTTGGATCTCCTTGCAGTCCAAGGGACTCTCAAGAGTCTTCTCCAACACCACAGTTCAAAAGCATCAGTTTTTCAGTGCTCAGCTTTCTTCATGCAGTACTTGGGTGCAGTCTCAAAAACGACAGACTGAACTCTTCATTTCCAAGGCAAACGATTCAGTATCACAGTAATCCATGTCTATGCTGCAACCACTAATGTCGAAGAAGCTGAAATTGAACAGTTCTATCAAGACCTTTTAGAACTAATACCCAAAAAAGATGTCCTTTTCATCATAGGGGACTGGAATGCAAAAGTAGGAAGTAAAGAGAAGCCTGGAGTAACAAGCAAGTTTGGCCTTGGAGTACAAAATGAAGCAGGGCAAATGCTAACAGAGTTTTGCCAAGAGAACACACTGGTCATAGCAAAAACCCTCTTCCAACAACATAAGAGACAACTCTACACATGGACATCACCAGATGGTCAATATTGAAATCAGATTGATTTTATTTTTTTAGCAAAAGTTGGAGAAGCTGTATACAGTCAGCAAAAACAAGACCGGGAGCTGACTGTGGCTCAGATCATGAACTCCTTATTGCCAAATTCAGACTTAAAGAAAGTAGGGAATACCACTAAATCATTCAGGTATGATCTAAATCAAATCCCTTATGATTATACAGTGGAAGTGACAGATTCAAGGGATTAGGTCTGATAGACAGAGTGCCTGAAGAACTATGGATGGAGATTCATGACATTGTACAGGAGGCAGTGATCAAGACCATCCCCAAGAAAAAGAAATGCAAAAAAGCAAAATGGCTGTCTGAGGAGGCCTTACAAATAGCTGAGAAAAGAAGAGAAACTAAAGGCAAAGGAGAAAACAAAAGATATACCTATTTGGATGTGGAGTTCCAAAGAATAGCAAGGAGATATAAGAAAGTCTTCCTCAGTGATC
This sequence comes from Redunca redunca, assembly GCA_006410935.1. Taxonomy (NCBI): domain Eukaryota; kingdom Metazoa; phylum Chordata; class Mammalia; order Artiodactyla; family Bovidae; genus Redunca; species Redunca redunca. Next base: position 144,197 of record SJYQ01011532.1, on the reverse strand, counting down.
AATGCAAAGAAATAGAGGAAAACAATAGAATGGGAAAGACTAGAGATCTCTTCAGGAAAATCAGAGATACCAAGGGAATATTTCATGCAAAGATGGGCACAATTAAGAACAGAAATGGTATGGACCTAACAGAAGCAGAAGATATTTAAAAAAAGAGGTGACAATAATTCACAGCAGAACTATACAGAAAAGATCTTCATGACCCAGATAATCATGATGGTGTGATCACTCACCTAGAGCCAGACATCCTGGAATTAGAAGTCAAGTGGGCCTTCAGAAGCATCACTACAAACAAAGCTAGTGGAGGTGATGGAATTCCAGTTGAGCTATTTCAAATCCTAAAAGATGATGCTGTTAGAGTGCTATACTCAATATGCCACAAAATTTAGAAACCTCAGCAGTGGCCACAGGACTGGAAAAGGTCAGTTTTCATTCCAATCCCAAAGAAAGGCAATGCCAAAGAATGTTCAAACTAACACACAATTGCATTCATTTCACAATCTAGCAAGGTGCTCAAAATTCTCCAAGCAAGGCTCCAATAGTACGTGAACCGAGAATTTCCAGATGTTCAAGCTGGATTTAGAAAAGGCAGAGGAACCAGAGATCAAATTGCCAACATCTTTTGGATCATCAAATAAGCAAGAGAGTTGATGCTTTTGAACTGTGGTGTTGGAGAAGGCTCTTGAGAGTCCCTTCGACTGCAAGGAGATCCAACCTGTCAATCCTAAAGGAAATCAGTCCTGAATATTCATTGGAAGGACTGATGCTGAAGCTGAAGCTCCAATACTTAGGCCCTGATAGGAAGAACTGACTCCTTAGAAAAGATCCTAATAATGGGAAGGATTGAAGGCAGGAGGAGAAGGGAACGACAGAGGATAAGATGGTTGGATGGCATCACTGACTTGATGGACATGAGTTTGAGCAAGCTCCGGGAGTTAGTGATGGACAGGGAAGCCTGCCATGCTGCAGTCCATGGGGTCGCAAAGAGTCAGACAGGACTGAGCGACTCGGCTGAGCTTCTGGGTCTTCGCTGGTGGTCCAGTGATTGAGTCTCTGCCTTCCAGTGTAGGGGACATGGGTTCATTCCCTGGTCAGAGAAGTAAGATCTCATATCCTGCACAGCATGGCCAACCGTCCCTCAAAAAACAAACAAAAAAGCAACTCACCTTCTCTATTTTCAGACATTTGAATTTCCTATGTACTTTGAAGTGTTTTTTTTTTTTATCAATTAAAAAAGCCCTGTAGGGCCTCTGATGGGAATTGCATTAAATTTATATTTGGGAGAATTAAATATTTTGTTCCTATCTCAATGCTCTGTTTTTCCATTTGTATAGATCATGCTTTATGCCATTTTGTAAGATTTTAAATTTTCATCGAGTGTCTTGTGCCTTTCTTATTAAATTAATTGTAAGTATAACTTTTCTCTGTTGTAAAGGAAAGATTTCCCCCGTTTGAATTTGTTGGTTATCATCATTGTTATAGATACTTGAGTTATGTTGTCTGGGATTGAACCCAGTTACATCACTTCCTGTCCAGCCCAAGCTTGTTAAAATCTAAATGAGAAGTGTATATGTTTTACTGAATCTCTAATGTTCTGTTACAAAATTATTCCATCTAAGAATTTCTTCGAACTTTTAATACTTGCAAGCTTTCTGTAAAATACTTAACTTGGCTTTTCAAAATCAAGTATTCAAATGCTAATACCAAGTAATACTTTTCAGTAAACATTTCATGATTACATAGATCTGTCTCCAGTTAACTTGAAGATATTTTGCATAAATGTTTACTGCAATGGTAGTATGCATTTTGTTTGTAAATTTTCTTTCATTGTTTTCGTTAAGTAAATGATGAGTAAATGATTATAGAGGCTATTTTCAATGTTTAGTTGATTATATGACTTAGATTTTAATGTTTTCTTATTCTCTCGTGTTTCCTTTCTGTGTCTTTTAAAGCTGCAGATGTGGTAGACAAATCCAGTGTTAAATATTCAGTACTACTTGAAGATGGAAAGAATCAATCACTGGAAAAAAAGGTGAGTCTTTGCAGATACGAGTAATTCTAAAGAGATAGCTTTCACTTTTTCAACAAATATTTATCAAGTGTCACCCATATGCTGGGCACTGTGGATACAGTGGTTAAAAAACAAAAGAAGTTCTTCTCCAGGAGCTTACAGTTTACTTGTATGGGGGGACGAGAAAGATAGAGAAGCATAGTATTTCTCCATGACCCGGTGAATCGGCGGCACAATAGGAGTCGGGCTGAGCGCTCTGGGACCCGCTGGGGAGGCGGCTAACCCAGGTTTTGCGCTGGCTCGTCCTGCGTTTCTCTGGTGGCGGGAGAGGAATCTGGGACACCTTTCTGAAGTATGAACACTCCGAGGTGAGGTCTAGGAAATGGTCTGTCTCAATATCCTCACCTTTAGAGAGTGGGGAAGGACTCTGGGATAATTTTTTAGGTTAAGGGAGGAAGAGTTGGAGCTTGGGGTAGTGAAAGTAAAGAGAAGTTCAGAAAAGAAGGGTATAAAACTTACAGTGGGGCTTCTCAGGTGGCTCAGCGGTAAAGAATCCACCTGCCTAGCAGGAGACACAGGTTTGATCCTTGGGTTGGCAAGATCCCCTGGAGAAAGAAATGGCAGCCCACTGCAGTATTCTTGCCTGGGACACCCCAGAGACTGGGGAGCCTGGCGGGCCACAGTCCATGGAGTCACAAAGAGCTGGACACGACTTAGTGACTAAGCAACAAAAATTTACAGTGAGTGAGGCGTGTGGCTGAGCTTGGAGGAGAGATGAGAAGAGGTCGTGTTACCAAGACCTTAACTATGGATCAGTGGGGGAGGTGGCCTAACGGTTAAGACGGTGGTGGTGGTTCTCGCTCGGTCCCTAGGTCGAGTTCAGCTCTCTGCCACCCCATGGACGGCAGCAAGCCGGACTCCTGCCCCTCACTGCCTCCTGGGGTTTGCTCACATTCACGCGCGCTGTCTGTGAATCGACGAATGAGCATCCCACTAGATCAGAGCAGGGAGAGTGTTGCTGCTGAGCTGTAGTGTCTTAGAAAGGTGAGCAGGTGGAGCTGTGGTGATTTTATTTTCTCTATAAATGGCCTTTGCCTGGAAGCCGTCAGCGGTCCATCCTCAGTCTTGCACACGTGCACGGCACATCCCCCTCCACAGCATCTCCTGTTACACGCGGCCCCAGTGCAGGGCTGAGGTGGGAGGCCTTCTCCACCAGCTCCTGTCTTTTCCAGCCCAGGGTGCAGCCAGGCGCTCCTGCCTAGGCTGAGAAGAACCACTGCTCAGGAAGACTCTCCACAGGTCATTAGGAAGGTGGATCACAGTTGATGTGAAGCCATGTCCCCGCTTTACCTTAGATGGGTTTTATCAGATTCTACTTTGGCTTATAGAGGTGTCTGACGAATGCATATTCTGTAACATATTTTCCATTTTTCTATAGAATATTAATTTGCTTACAAGCCAGCCGTCAGGATTTTCCATCAAGTTTTGTCCTCAGTCCTCTGGTATGAGAGTCACAGATCAGCTGTCTGCTGACCAAAACCAGAAGGGTATCAGCTCATCAGCTCCTTCAAGGTGTTCAGTTCCACAGTATGACCAACAGGCTTCAGTTCTACAGAAAATGGAACGTAAAAGAAAACACCTCCCAAAGGAAAATATAACCAATGAAAAGAACAAAGAAAGCATGAATCTTACAGGAAACCACGTCTCATGTAACAATTCTTCAGCAAAAACAAGTAAACTTGTGATATTGGAAGAAGGTGCTGGTGAGGTAGAAACCTACCTCAATTCCAGGCACTCAGAGGCATTCAAAACTGATTTTTGTGACATTAGACATTTGGATGCTTTGGAGCAAAGCCAGCTGATTGAAATGCTCAAACAGGCAGCTACCGTGGTGGTAACTCTGATGTATAAGGATGGCTCCACCCAGCTGAGAGCTGACCAGGTTAGTAAACCGTGCTGGTTCCTGTTTGTTTCTGTTTTGTAGCACCGTAAAACAAACCCGTTTTCTTAGTGTCTGATTTTGATGGGCGAGCTAGCAATAAGGTTTTAAACCTTCCCCCTCCCCCAGTGGTGAGTGACAATGCGCAGTTCTCCCTAGGTTTTTAAGAGCCTGCCCAGTATTTTCCAGGTTTCTTATACCATTTCACACTCCACCAGCAGTGTGTGAGGGTTCCAAGTTCTCCACGTCCTTGTCAGTACTTATCTGACTTTTCATATTTTAGCCATGTTCTTGTGTGTGAAGCGGTGTTTCGTTGTTTTTGAAATATTCACTCACTTATGTATTTACTCGGCTGCACCAAGTCTTAGCTGCGGCACGTGGGATCTTTGTTTGTTGCGTCATTCGGGATCTGCTGCTGCGATGGATGGGCTCTCGAGTTGTGGCCTGTGGGCTCGGTAGCTGTCGAGGGCAGGCTTAGCTGCTCTGCGGCGGCATGTGGGATCTTAGCTCCCGGACCAAGGCCGGAACCGAGTCTCCTGCATTGCAAGACAGACTCCTAGCCACTGGCCCCCCAGGGAAGTCCCTCGGTGTGGTTTGAGTTGCATTTCCCTAATAACTGGTGGCATTAGGCATCTTCTCATATGCTGGTTGTCTCTTTGCGTATCTTCTTTGGTGAAATGTCAGTTCAGGTCTTTTGCTCATTGTTTAAATTGGGTTATTTGTGTTTTATTTTGGACCTGTAAGATTTCTTTATATATTCTGATCAAGTCTCTTGTCAGATATATGGTTTGTAATTCTCCAAATCTGTGGCTTGTTTTTAGCAGTTTCTTGATGACTTTTTTGTGGTGTTTTTTTACCTTATTTATTAGTTTTGGTGTGCTGGCCCTTCACTGCTGCCCCAGGCTTTCTCTCGCTGCAGTGGTCAGGGGCTCCTCTTGTCGAGGCCCGAGGGCTTCTCGTGGCGGTGGCTCCTCGTGGCGGAGCGCGGGCTCGGGCTCACGGGCTTCTCGTGGCGGAGCGCAGGCTCAGGCTCACGGGCTCCTCGTGGTGGTGGCTCCTCATTGCGGAGCGCGGGCTCAGGCTCACGGGCTCCTCGTGGCGGAGCACGGGCTCAGGCTCACAGGCTTCGGTAGCTATGGCTCGTGGACTTAGTCGCTCCTCGGAATGTGGGATCTTCCTGGACCAGGGATCAAACCCGTGTCGCCTCCACTGGCTGGCAGACTCTTAACCACTGGACCCCCAGGGAAGTCCCTTGATGGTGTTTTTAAAACACAAAAGGTTTTTTAATTTCATTAATTCCGGTTTGTCAAGTACTTCTTAGATTGCTTGTGCTTTTGTTGGTATATTTAAGAATGCGTTGCCTATCCCAGGTCATGAATGTTTTACCCTATTTCCTTCTAAGAAGTTAATTTGAGCTCTTACATTTAAACCTGTGATCCAGTTGAGTTAATTTTTGTGTGTGCTGTGAGATAAGGACATAAATCCACCCTCTTGCATGTTGATACCTAGTTTTCCCAGCACTATTTGCTGAAAAGACTGTTTTCCCACTGAATTTTGGGGGCACTTTAATAGAAACGCAATAGATTGCAAATGTAAGGGTTTACTTCTGGACATTCACAGATGTATAGAACAGTCTTTTGGACTTTGTGGGAGAGGAAGAGGGTGAGATGATTTGGGAGAATGGCATTGAAACATGTATAATATCATATAAGAAACGAATCTCCAGTCCAGGTTTGATGCAGGATACAGGATGCTTGGGGCTGGTGCACTGGGATGACCCAGAGGGATGGTATGAGGAAGGAGGTGGGAGGGGGTTCAGGATTGGGAACACGTGTACACCCGTCGTAGATTCATGTTGATGTATGGCAAAACCAATACAGTATTATAAAGTAATTAGCCTCCAATTAAAATAAATAAATTAAATTTTTAAAAAAGTTCTTTAAAAGTTGATCTATATGTCTATTTGTATGCCAGTCCAACACTGTCTTGATTATTTTAGATTTATAATAAGTTTTGAAATTAAGAAGTGTTTCTTCTTACTTTACCTTTTTCAAGATTGTTTTGAATATTCCGGGTCCTTTGCATTTCCATATCAATTTTAGGGTCAGCTTGTCGGTTTATTCAAACATCCAGCTGGAATTGTGATGTTCATTGATTTGAACCTGTGGGTTAATTCTGACAGTTTTGTTGCCAACCCAAGCCCCTGGACTCTTCCATCAGCAGATGCTGATAAGAGGCCAGACGAAGAGTCTCAGGCTGTGCTGGGCTTGTGCTGTAGCGCATGGGGGCAAAACAAGAGACAGGTCCCCTCCCTCACCCTCTGAGAGAAGCTGCCTGGGCCCTTCAATGGGGTAACAACGGGGCAGGCCCTGTGGGCTGGGCAGGAGATGTTGCTTAGGGGGTCTGCCCACCCCCTTGCTGGGGCCATGTGCAGCGGTCACAGGCAGTACCTTGCTTTTGCTCCCAGCACCTCAGAAAGGGCAGTTTGATTCTGGCCCATTTGTATCCGATCGCTCATAATGGTCCCAACTTGACCGCGTGTGCAGTCATTTTTAGTCGCTTGTAGTTTCTTCGTGTCCTGTTGCCCGAGGAGACTTTGTCCAGGTGCAGCGCTCGTTCCCCTCTGAGGGATCCTTCACACCTTCTTCTTAAGGGTTAAAGCGCCAAAGGTCTCTCCTTCTGGAGGTACTTCCTGTTGAACTGGGGCCGCAGACCCTACCCCTCTCGAGAGGTGTAGAAGTCCCTTGCTGAGTGTTCCAAGGACCAGTCGGGACCTGGGTCACCCTCCTTGGGAATGGATTGAAGCCCTTGAGCCATCAGGAGCCTTACCTGAAGATGTTAGAGCCTGGAAGACACAAACTTGACCTAAAGGTTAAACGGGGCCAAAAAGGAGAACAGCGATAGCCACTAATGGGCTTAGAAAGGGGAGGAACCAAGTTACCGAGTTAGCTCTTGACCGGACAGTGGAGACTGTGAAGCCACTCTGCTTGGGTGCGTGTCTCCTGAACATCAGCCTCTCCCTGTCCTCCCGCAACGACCCAGGCACATCAGGAAGTACTGGTTATGACAAACTGCCCTGCTAACCAGGAGCTCCCTGGTTATCAAGAATGACATGAGCCAAAGAAGAAACAGAGGTCTTCGGGTCTGTTAAGTCTCGCCCTGTCTGTGCCGTTATGTAAGCAGGCTGCTTGGTGAGAGTCCTGAGGTTACTTCCTGAGAGGCGGAGCACCCCCCTACAGGGCTGCCGGGCGCCCGGTCGGCTGAGCCCATTCCTAGCGCACTCTGGGCTCAGTGATGACCTGGGCGAGTCCCACTGCGAGTGAAAATTCCTCCCATTCCTGTGGTTCCCGTTGTGTGCTCCCCTATGAAGTGGACATTATCAGTGCACTTCTAGGCTGTAGTTCTGTGGGAAAAGGATGGGATCTGGCCGTAACTCCACAGCATGTGGTGGCTGGGTGTCTGCAGAGGAAAGCAAAGCCGTCAGGGGCTCAGATCAGAGTGGCTGGCTGACTGTTGTTAAGAGCGGACAGTCCCTGAGGGACACCGCTGCTGCTAGTGCGTGCGTGCTGAGGGGCCAGAGGACCATGATGGTGGGGAGTTAGACTGTGTGGCCTTATGGTGGCCTTAACCAGATGCTCCTGTGTCGCCTTGCCGGCCTGGTCAGTGGTCGCAGTGGCAAGCCAGACGCGTGTTTGGTCCGTACCCCACAGGCGGGTTGAGCTGATGGGCGGGTGGTGCACGCTTCCGTCCCACTGTCACATTCCCCTTCCGTGTTGTTTAGGGAGCTGGGGCTACGCTTTGAAACAGGCCCCGTGGGCGAGGCTGCAGGTGCAGCTCCTTCCTGGGTAAGAGGCAGGGTACCTGGGGGCGGGGCAGGGTTCTTGAGGCGTGTGAGGCAAGTGCCGTTTATGCAGTTTAATCTAGTGCACGCCACGTCTCACGTCCCGTTGTGTGGGGGAGTCAGGTTACAGCACTGAGCAGGCCGCCGGAAGGCAGAAGTGTGACCAGCAGAGGCCAAGGGGCTGGCAGTCGTCCCAACCCAGACTGTTAATTCGCAGCGGAACTGACAGGTTCAGGGGGAGCGCAAGGGGCGGGGTGGCGGCCAGCTGGGGGTGTTGATGTCATGCCCAGCATTCTCCTCGGTGTTCCCCTCGCGATATGGTTCTGGCGATGTTGACAAGTGAGTTCTCCAGCCATTGTTCCCTCGTCATGGGGGCTAGGTGGCAGATAGAATATCAGAAGCGTTCTTATGATAGAGTATTTCCCTGGCCCCTCCAGGACAGCAGAGCTGCCTCCCTGGCTGGGGTGGCTGAGCAAAGCGGCAAAGCGCAGCAAGGACATGGCAAGAAAGCAGCGAGTGGGAGTNGGTGAGCAGCTGTTTTATCACCCTCAGGGGCTTAGGCTTTAAAGGGTACTGTCTCTTCCTGGCATCTTTCCCGGGCTTTATTCTTATTCCCATCAGGGCTTACCCCTCCTGCACCGAAGTATCCCATGCCACAGAGTTCTGTTCCTTAATTTCCTGGGGAATATTTTGATGACCAGCAGGCAGGTCATCTGGGGCTACAAAGAAATGCATTCTGTTTGAATTCCCTATCTTCTTGGACTTCATTCTGTCCTAAAAGTATACTAGTTCCTAGTTTATTTAGTGCGTCTCTTCCAAGGAGGGGGCAGGACACTCCTGCCTGTACAGACAGGAGTGAGCCCGACTGTGACTCCAGGGCAAGGGGGGACCCAAGCCACCTCGCCGTCGGCCACCCGGCAGCTCCCGTCACAGCACAGCCGCAGCTGGAGCTCGGCCAGCTGGCCAGATCAGTGCGGAGCAGCCAGCTCCAGCGTCTGCCAGACATTTAGTTCTCCTACATGCCGCATCCCGGATGGCCCGAGGCTCCCCTGGAGTAACGAGGACGGACCGAGTAGGGTCCTGAGGCAGGCTGGCACCCAGGCCCCAGCAGTAAGTGTGCGTGATCTCTAGAGCATCCAGGAGACTTGGACTCACCGGGAACTGGGGCCAACAGGGGCTTCCTGTGGGCTTTCCACAGGAGGGCACCCAGGACATTCCCTTTTCCAGTGCCCCATTCCGGTGCTGGGGAAGGGCGTGCGCTGATTCCTGCCCGGGTGACTCCTGGGCTGCTGCTCTGGTCTCCACAGCTGTCTAGGGTCCTCCTGAGATGGTAGGTGGATCGAGGCAGCTAGGAGCTGTGTCTTCTTCATTAGCCTCCCATCCTTGTTGGCTTCCTCTGCCACGTCCCAATTGTTATCGACCTTGAAGCCCTCCTCTGCCAAGGTTGACAGTGGGGTTTGGGGCCCAGCCTCAAGCTTTTGTAATTTCCTCCTGATATCAGGAGCACGCTGAGTGATAAAATGCACGGCCAGCAGTGACCTCCCTTCTGCAGGCTCAGGGTCGGTATCGGTGTGCTTCCTGAATGCCTCTCACCCGGCTCAGGACGATTGCTAAGCTTTTATCTTTCTCGTGTGTGACCTCTTGGACCTTATCATGATTTGCAGGCTTCACCATACCCTTCATTCCTTCTGATGAACAAGTAGCATGATGTCTTATCCTGGCCTGGCCTACGTGGCCCTCACAGTCTCCGCGGGAATCCTGCTCTGGGACTGCATCGCTGGTGGCCGCTAGGCTGTCTGCGCGTTCCCTGGCCTTTCTTAGCACGCACTCCTTCCGTCTGGGGTGCAACAGTGGGCCAGAATAACTGTGATTTCTGCCGGGTCGGGGAGAATGTTAACCCCAGCATGGCAAATTCATCTCTAAACTCATCAGGGTTCTCTGAGAACCTGCCAAACCTCTCCTTACAGATTCCTGCGTCTCCCATCAGAGGGATACGTACACTCTAGTAATTCTCCCTTCTGTCAGCTACTTCCTGGAGTGGGTAGAAGCCTTATGGTGCGGAAGTGGGGCTAATTTTGAATCTGATCAGAGCCCCACTGGGGACAGCACTGGGGCCCTGGTTTCAGGGTCCCTGGATCAAAGGGTAAGGCAGAGGCCAGCGGTTGAAGGTGGCACTGAAGCGGAAGAAGTGGGGACATGAGAAAGGACCCTTGTGCCAGTGACGAGTTGGCAGTTGAAAGAGGGGATCTCTGAGAAAGTCTGTCTCTCGGTCTTTTGAGGGCAAAACAGAAATAGAGGCTGAGCGCACGGCAGGGATCCCTCCAACCATGGTCTGGATACAGTTTCACAAAGCTCTGCAGGTGAAGGACCTCTCCCCTTAGGGCACTCCTTACAGTATTTTTGTCCAATTGTAAAATGGTGTTAAAGTTAAGGGGTCCATTCTGTGGCTTCTTCTGATTAGCCACGGCATATTGCCACCAGCTGTGTTGCAAAAGAAGACAATTTTTAAACTATCCGATTTCAACTGTCCTCAATCTTTAAGAACGTAACCCAGAGAAGAATCCCTGGGAGGCATTTCCCATGTTTACGTATAAATCTGATGGTTAATGCCTAGAGATCCTGAGGCTGGATGAAGTCCTTGAGACCTGGCGTAACAAAACCGAAGGTGGGATGACAGAGGAGATCTCAGAACTCTGTTCTCCACGGCTGAAAACACAGAACAGAGAAATATTGAGAGGTTGTGTGAAGTTCACCCCAACTGATGCCTTGGGGGTAGATGTGTGGATGAGACAGGGGGAGAAAGAACTAGGAGAGAAAGCCTGCTGTTCCAGCCCGCCCCTCTGGGGGCATCTGTTCAGGCAGCTCCAGTCGGCCCTGCTCTTCCACACGGGCCGGTGGAGGCAGGCGCTCTGCCCACCACTCATCGGGGCGACCGCGCCAGTAGGCCTCGAACCCGCAGCTGGGACTTTAACCCAGGATAAAGAAGCCAAGAAGTCTGTGATGGCCAGGCTTCCAGCCACTGCACGATATGAGGCTTGAACCTCTATCACTGTCAGAAATCTCCTCTCGAGGAAACCCCACTGGACTAGGGTCTTCACGGTAGGAGGCCAGCCTCTCCCACCTCTTGTCACCTGTCAGGGCAAACCAGGGCCCGCCTGAGGGAGCATGGCCTCCCTGGCTGAGAGGAGTTAGGCTGTATTTGCCTGATGTTCGCCTTCTCAGAAGGGTGTGACAGCATAGGAGAGGACAGAGGAAGAAGAAGCAGAGAGAGAGATGCCAGAGAGGGAAAGGGGAGGGGAAGCTGCCGAGTGAGCACAGGGAGGCCCCGGGGGCAGTGAAGGCAGTGAAGACGTGCCAAGCACTGTGACCTTGAGCAGAGATGGAGGTGGCTGCTTGTCAGTTGCGAGGAGGCGCCATCCAGCCCCACCAGATGGACCACCACCCTCTCTCAGAGGGACAGGGAAGAGGGCAGACCCTTGGGTCCCAGCAGAGTCGCCAAAATCGTGCTCCCAACCCGGGCCCTTGGACTCTTAACCGATAGAAATGATAGGAGGCCAGATGGGAATTTCAGGCAAGGCTTTGCTGGGGCTTGTGCCGCAGTACAAGAGAGCAAGAACAAGAAACAGTCTCCTTGCCTGCTCCCTGCGAGGGCCTCCTTGTGTCCGTCTGGAGCAATGGTGGGCGGTGGGTTTGTGGGCTGGGCAGGAGGCGTAGCTCTGGGGCCTGTCCACCCCCTTGGTGGCGCTGTGTGCAGGACCGTGTGCAGCACCCTGCTTTTGCTCCCAGAACATCAGAAATGGCAGTTTGTTTGTGGCGTATCTGTATCCTATTGCTCATAATTGTCCCCACTTGCCGATGCCCGCAGTTATTTTAGTCACCTATAGTTGCAGTCCCAGCCTTTTTGGCACCAGGGACCAGTTTCACAGAAGACAGTTTTTCCATGGACTGGGACAGGGTTATGGTTTCAGGATGATTCCAGTGCCTTACATTTATTGTGTGCGTTTATTTCTATTATTATTGTTACATTGTGACATATAATGAAATAATTATACAACTCAGCCTAATGCAGAATGAGATCATCAGACATTAGATTTTCTCAAGAGCACACAGCCTAGATCCCTCACACACTGTTCACAGTACACTTCGTGCCCCTGTGAGTGTCTGACGCCGCCGCTGGTCTGACAGGAGGTGGCGCTCAGGTGATGTGAGCAGTGGGGAGCAGCTGTAAATACGTGAGAAGCTTCACTTGCCTGCCCACTGCTCACCTACTGCCGTGCGGCCCCATTCCTAACAGGCCAGGGACCGGTACTAGCGTGTGGCCCGGGGGTTGGGGACCCCTGACGTATAGTCTCTTTGTTTCCTATTGCTCAAAGAGACATTTGTCCAGGTGCAGGCGCACTGGTAGACGCGCCCAAGTCCCAGCCTAGCTCAGTTTTGCCATCTTGAAAGCAGTATTGAATTTTCTGATTCATGAACAAGGGGTGTCTTTTCATCTATTTAAAAGTTCAATTTCTTTTAGCAGTATTTTGTAATTTTCAGTGTAGTATATAGATCTTGCTTTACCTTTCATTTTTGAAAGACATTTTTATGGGATAAAGAATTGTAAGTTGATAGTTTTTTTTCTTTCAATGGTTTAAAAATGTTATGCGACTGTCTTCTAACTCGCTTTGTTTCTCATAAGAAATCTGCCGTCACCCTTATCTTTGTTTCTGTTTAGGCAAAGTGTCCTGCTCCCCCTTCCCTAGCTTCTTTTTTTTCAGTTTTTCTCTATGTCACTGGTTTTAAACAATTTGATTATGGGACTTGCTGTAGTTTTCTTGTACTTGGGGTTTACTGATCTTTTTGATTCTACAACTTAGCAAGAGAGAATTGACATTGAGTTTCATTGTCGTTAAGCGTGGAAGTGAGAAATAGATTTAAGGGCCTAGATCTGATAGATAGAGTGCCTGATGAACTATGGAATGAGGTTCGTGACAGTGTACAGGAGACAGGGATCAGGAACATCCCCATGGAAAAGAAATGCAAAAAAGCAAAATGGCTCTCTGGGGAGGCCTTACAAATAGCTGTGAAAAGAAGCGAAGCAAAAAGCAAAGGAGAAAAGGAAAGATACAAGCATCTGAATGCAGAGTTCCAAAGAATAGCAAGATGAGATAAGAAAGCCTTCTTCAGTGATCAATGCAAAGAAATAGAGGAAAAGAAC
>SJYQ01011532.1:59809-131132 GCA_006410935.1 Redunca redunca | reverse complement strand
GGGCTCCAAAATCACTGCAGATGGTGATTGCAGCCATGAAATTAAAAGACACTTACTCCTTGGAAGAAAAGTTATGACCAACCTAGATAGTATATTCAAAAGCAGAGACATTACTTTGCCCACTAAGGTCGGTCTAGTCAAGGTTATGGTTTTCCCAGTAGTCATGTATGGATGTGAGAGTTGGATTGTGAAGAAGGCTGAGCACCGAAGAATTGATGCTTTTGAACTGTGGTGTTGGAGAAGACTCTTGAGAGTCCCTTGTCCTGCAAGGAGATCCAACCAGTCCATCCTAAAGGAGATCAGTCTTGGGATTTCTTTGGAGGGAATGATGCTAAAGCTGAAACTCCAGTACTTTGACCACCTCATGCGAAGAGTTGACTCATTGGAAAAGACTCTGATGCTGGGAGGGATTGGGGGCAGGAGAAGAAGGGGACGACCGAGGATGAGATGGCTGGATGGCATCATGGACTCGATGGACATGAGTCTGAGTGAACTCCGGGAGTTGGTGATGGACAGGGAGGCCTGGCGTGCTGCGATTCATGGGGTCACAAAGAGTCGGACACGACTGAGCAACTGAACTGAACTGAACTGAAGCATGGTACGTGTCTCTTTTATGTAGGTCTTCTCTGATTTCTTTCTTCAGTATCTTATAGTTTTTAGTACACAGATCCTATACATGTTATATTGATTTCTAAGTATTTAATTTTGGGGACTAGTTATTATAAATGGTAATTACTTTTTTAAAATGTTTACTTTTATGTGTCCGTTGTTAGTGTATGGAAATATAACTGATTTTTGTGTTTTGATCTTGTATCCTGCAACCTTGCTTAGCTCACATATTCCTTCCAGGAGGTGTTTTAGTTTGTAGATTCCTTTGGGTTTTCTACACAAATATTTATGTTATCTGTAAATAGTGATGGTACAGTTCTTCCTGTCTAATTTATATGTCTTTTATTTCTTTTTCCTGCTGTATTGCATTAGCTAAGACTTCCATTATGATGTTGAATAAGGAGGAGACCAGATTTAGAGAGCGAGATGTTTTGGGTTTTGGCCTTAATTGTCATTAAAGGAGGTGTTCACTTACTAATTTTAATTTTAAGCCTTTTCTTTCTGCTTAATTATAAAGCATGACCAATCTTTCTTGAACAAATGTGTGATATATGCTTGATCTTGTAACTTTATTTTATTGTGTATTCACAGGCTCTGGTTTCCTCTGTTAAAGGCATTGTGATATTACTGAGGAGCCATCCAGAGGAAGGCAGCAGCCCTCTGGCTGCCCCAGCCTCTGACAGTGTTCTGGAGGACATGCCCGGTGATCAGTGTATCTACATAAAAACTGAGCACTCCCCTATCTGGGGCCGAGAGCAAGAGGCACACCATCAATCTGCCAGGTAAGAAGTCTTCACTAATCACCTCAAGTCTGATTCACCCGCTTTATCCTAATTAAGAGTTTCCCAAGCTCCAATTTCAGTTATTTAAAGTTTCACAATTTTTGTAGAGCACATGAAAGTGAAATGGATCTAAATGACAGAAACCTCTACACACACTGGCCCTCTGTCCCAGAAAGAGCTCTGAATTGGAGGGACCATCCACAGGAGCCTGCTCCAGGATTTGAGTCAACGTTGCAATGAGAAGTCGGCAAGAAGAGCGTCGTGTTAAGGGGCAAAAACCCCCCGTCGCTGCTGGAGCCCTGGCTGGCTTCCTCAAGATGCTTGCTCACTCACTCCCGGCATTGGAAAGCGATCTCTGCCTTCAAGCAGTAGATAGTCCTCAAGGCTACCAACCTGTTACTGATTTCAAAGTCTCACTTTTTCAAAATAGACAAGAAACGTCTCACGTGTATCCGCCTTCCTAGAGTCTCAGAATCTCACAGCAGGCAGGGATGCCCTGCTGCCCCTTCTCAGCCCCGAAAAGTCCCCTCGTGGGCTGGAGTCTGTGCCCCTCCTCACCGTTTCTTTCCCATATTGTCAGCCTGACTCGCTTCTGGTTTCGGTGGGGGCACCCACTGCCTGGGCACCTCGCTGTCTGAGCCCAGGTCAGCTGGGCGCCCCGAGAGAGCTCCCTGAAGCCACTGCCCTGGAGAGGCACCCGAGGAGGCTCTGGGTAGGAAGGTGGGGACCTGGTCCTGGCCCGGCCCTGCCTGAGTCGGGCCCTCCGGGCTCTGGGTGAGTTTTAGGTAGTTGTGTGGGCTCCACCTGCCGATAGTGACGCTCTAGGCCCGGAGCACCTGAAGCGCTGGTCCAGCCTGAATTCCTCGCGCCGAGCCCCCACAGGCCTTTCCTCTGCAGGGGCCAGTGTTGCATGGGCACATGTCAGCAAAAACTGCTGGGCAATCTGAGGAGTGGGACTTATCACTCACAAGTCCTGGCACCCCTGGGCCGCACAGAGGGGTTATAGGGAAAGAAAGAGAAAGGGCATGCATAGACCTGGGGCTATGCCTTTTTAGAGTTTGAAGGTGGGATGTCTAGGGTTTCTAGGAGTCACTCTTTATTGGCTAATTTAAAGCATCAGAGCAGGAATTAGGGCACAGGAAGGTTGAGAAGCCGTGTCACTCGCAAAGTCAGTTATCTGCTTACCCAGGCCTTTCTGGAAAGACCTGCAGCACAGGAGACCTGGGTCCCATCCCTGGATCAGGAAGATCCCCGGAGAAGGGAATGGCGAACACTCCAGTATTCCTGCCTGGACAATCTCATGGACAGAGGAGCCTGGCGGGCTACAGTCCACGGGGTCGTGGAGAGTCGGACACGGCTGAGCGACTGATGCTCACCCACTTGCTCTGGAAGAGGGAGCTTCACCTGGCTCCTTCTCTGGTTGTTTTGCCCCGCAGCTGAGTAGCACAGCTGGCAGCATGTCTATTCAGGATGGACATCTTTTGAAATGGACGCCTCGGCAATAAAAGCTTAATGCCAGGCATGCGCACCACAGTGAGAAGCAGAGGTTTGACAACACGGCACTCTGCTCCCAAGAACCCATAGCCTTCTTTTTACATAGCTTTCTTTTGAAAGAACAGTTGGGCAGTCTGTTTCTATGGCAGACCTCTGTGAGAGCAGGGCCCTAATGTTTGGACTTCCTTTTCTGAATTCTGGATTTTGTATCCTGTTCCACATTCCCGGACATGACTGAGCGACTTCACTTTCACTCTTCCCTTGCATGCATTGGAGAAGGAAATGGCAACCCACTCCAGTGTTCTCGCCTTGAGAATCCCAGGGGCCGGGGAGCCTGGTGGGTCTCGGAGAGTCGGGCACGGCTGAGCGCCGCCAACGCCGCCACCGCCACCGCCGCATTGTCCGCTTGAGCGTCCGGGAGTCACTCAAGCTCCGACCCTCCCTCTGCTTTCTGTTTTGCAGATGTGGCAAAACTGGCTTAGGAAACACACTGTGTTTTAGCCACCTTGTCTCAGAAGATACTCGCTTTTTGTTGTGTGTCCTTCTTAAGCTAGAAATCGCAGCTAGGTTGTGCCTTTTGGTAGGAGAGATTGTAGTTGTTAGGTGGCCTCATTGAGAACTTCTGAGTTTCCAACTACAAGAGCACCAAAGTGGGAGGGACTCCAGGAGTCCCAGCGGCTCCTCCCTCACACCCCCTCCAGGCCCAGCAGGGCCCAGGCCTGACTCCCTGCTGTCGGCAGTGGCCCTCCTCAAGGGAAGCCTAAGTGAAAGCACATGAGAAAGTGCAGAGAGCCTAAAAAGGCCCGCGTGCAGAGTAAGCAGGGCTAACTGGACTCCACTTTCCTTCTTCCTCAGCCTCATCCAAAGACCCTCAGTGATGTATTAACAAGCAGTTACCATCAGTTCAGTTCAGTTCAGTCGCTCAGTCGTGTCCGACTCTTTGCGACCCCATGAATCGCAGCACGCCAGGCCTCCCTGTCCATCACCAACTCCCGGAGTTCACTCAGACTCATGTCCATTGAGTCCGTGATGCCATCCAGCCATCTCATCCTCTGTCATCCGCTTCTCCTCCTGCCCCCAATCCCTCCCAGCATCAGAGTCTTTTCCAATGAGTCAACCCTTCGCATGAGGTGGTCAAAGTACTGAAGTTTCAGCTTTAGCATCATTCCTTCCAAAGAACACCCAGGACCGATCTCCTTTAGGATGGACTGGTTGGATCTCCTTGCAGGACAAGGGACTCTCGAGAGTCTTCTCCAACACCACCTTGGGCCCTGGCAGCAGCAAGATCAGGTCTCAAACCTCAGTGTGGCCATGTCTCAGTTGTGGAAAGCTGGAAAACTGTCTCGCTCTTCCAGGCCTCGGTTTCCTTGTCTCCAAAATGGGTGTGTGCTCTGTCCTGCTCAGTCGTGTCCGACTCTTTGTGACGCCATGGGCTGTAGCCCTCCCCGCTTCTCTGTTCATGGACTTTTCCAGGCGAGAATAACAGACAGACAGGCATTCCTACAGCAAGATGGATCTAGTGCCTGCCTAGCGGGGTCACAATGCGGCTTCATGCAGCAATCGCTGTGAGTGCTTAGTGAGGCGTGCACACACGGTAAGGACTTGATAAACGTCAGCTCTCATGAGTCCCATGATCAAGGAGCTCATGAGTTAGTGGGGGCAAGGTAAATTACAGTGTCACGAACGTGGTCCTGGCTGTAGCAGGCATGTGGCCAGGAGTTCTGAAGCAGGGGGCCTGGCGTGTGAGAGGGTGTGGCATAGTATGGTGATGGAGGAAGGAGATTGCAGTGTGGGCAGAGCGCAGGCTGGTGGGCGGGAGTGGTGCTGGGAGCACAGGCTGGGAGATTCCACTGTGGGCAGAGGGCCGGCTGGTGGGGGGGCGGTGCTGGGAGCACAGCTGGGACTGGCAGGGAGGAGTCCGGGAGCACAGCTGGGACTGGCAAGGAGGAGTCCAGGGTGCTCAGCTCTGCTCGGGGGGTGGGGGCTTAGTCTGCAGGTGGCTGTGCCGCATCTAGGAACTGGATCTGAAGAGCCGTGTGAACTTGACTTCATGACTAACCTCTTTGTGTCTCGCTTCATCATCCGTAAAATACAGATAATAAGTAACACCTACCTCTGTCAACCAAAAAATAACACAAGAGGCTGCAAATGAGTCTGTTTGGGGTCTTAAGAATTGTAATTCAAGAGACAAAGATTCAGGTAACCCCAAAAGAGTGTTCTGGGGAAGAGAGTCAGGGGTTTATGAAAAAAGCCATAAGGCTGTTGAAAGTTGCCTGGCGAGGACTCTCCTGGTGGCCCAGTGGTTAGGGGCCTGCCTGCCTGTGCAGGGACACCGGTTCGATCCGTGGTCCGGGGAGATCCCACATGCCTCGGAGCAGCTAAGCCCGTGTGCCCCCACTGCTGAACCCTAGCTCTGGGGCCCACGCATGGCAGCCGCTGAGGCCCACGTGTCCAGTCTGTGCTCTGCAGCGAGAGAAGCCAGCGAGTGAGAAGCCAGTGCCTCACGGCGAAGACCCAGCAAAACCGGAAAGAAGTAAAATTTTCTTTTAAAGTTGGCTGGCAAGAACCGTGACGGCCTCTGATACAACCCAGGAAACGTTTGTCCTCAAGGAATCACGAATTGTTTCAGGGTAGAGGTCCGAAAGATAGATAGGGGGTCTCGGGTTCTGGCAGACATTCTGGATGTTGTCACCAGGTCGAAAGGTCAGATTCCATCCAGACTGCGTCGCCCCGGAATCCCACTTCCTCAGGGGCCTCCAGGCTCTGTTCTGGGGACTGAGCAAGACCAGCCCATTTCGATTTTCCTAGCACAGCTCATAGGGTTTGCGCTAATCTGGAAAGCTTGCAGAAGAATGTCTGCCCATAACACTCCACAGGTGGCAGCTGTGAGCGGAGCATCTTTGGTATTTTTCCAAGATGAGAAGTTTCAAATCAGGCTGCCAATCAGTGAATGTCTTTTCATCTTCTAGGAATGTGCTGCTTGAAGTACTGAAATGCAAGCGCCCCGTTATTTGCTTCAACGCCAAGGATTTTGTGAGGACGGCGCTGCAGTTGTTGGGCAATGATGGCAGTTGGAAGTGTGGTGCGTGTTAGGTTTGTCATCTCCCGCAGATGTAGCTGTCCCACGGCGATTCCTCCTGGGGATGGGAGCGCGGTGAGGACTGCCGTGCTGCACAGCTCAGAGGCCGGGGGTCGTCACCGCCGCTCGGCACTACCCAGCAGCCAGCCACAAGCCCTGAGCACGAAGAGACGCTTTCCCTCCGTTTCACATTATTAGAGTTTTTCCAAGTATGCATCACTTTTATGTTTAAACTGAGGAAGAAGTAACGTGCAGCTTGGCAGACAGATTTATTGTCACCACACACAGCTGTAAACTCTCTAAGATTAAAGCCAGAGTGATCAACATCAAAACAGTATAAAGCACACTTTTATCTTTTATCTAACATTAGAAATAAGGATTTTAGAAACCTTTTTTTCTTTTTACTAGATGGACAGATATGTATTAAGGCAAATATAGAAAGAATGTTCATTGTAGAGTCTGGGTAGTGGATGCGTGACTATTCACCGTGCAGTTCTTTTCAAACTGTCTGAATGTCTGAAAATATTTGTAGTAAGACGGCACTAGTGGTAAAGAACCGTCTGCCAATGCAGGAGGCGTAAGAGATGCAGGTTTGATCCCTGGGTCGGAAGATCCCCTGGAGGAGGGAATGGCAACCCACTCCAGTATTCTTGCCTGGGAAATCCCATGGGCAGAGGAGCCTGGTGGGCTACAATCATCCATGGGGTCACAAAGAGTCAGAAGCAACTTAGCATGCATGCAAGGCATTGGAAAAAGTTTTTATTGTACAAAATTCCCAACACAATATAAAGTACCTGTGATACAGCAAGCTATATTTGGTCTTTATCTCTGGCTCGTGGCTCTCAGCTCCCAAAACCCAAGCCATGTGCAGCGTGCTGAGTGTCCTCCGTGTGCCAGTGAGCACTGGGGGCTGGAGGCAGCACGGCTTCAGGGCAGGTGGTCAGCAGAAAGAGGAGGCTCCACTGAGGACCGGAGGTTTCAGTCCCACCCGCCACCTCCAGGAAGGGGAGACGGGCTGGAGAGCAGTGCCTTAGACAGCCACGCTGAGGGGATGACGCTTCCATAGGATGCCCTCCTGGTGGGGTTCCAGGTGGGCAGCCCGGGCGCTGGGGTGGGGGGGGCACGGCACAGCTGGAGACGGTGTGAATGTTCTGTACCCCCGCCCTGTGCCTTGCCCTGTGCACTCTTCCGCCTGGCTGTTCCTGGGTTGCAGACTTTATGATAAAGAGGTGTGAGTAGACAGGGTGCTTGCAGCAAAGGCTGGGCCCTGAGGAGCCCCCCCTGGGCGCATGGGAGCACCCCCCCCCGGCTTGGAGCCGCATGGCAGGAGGCACAGCAGGCTGGGGCTGGGGCGGGTGCCTGCAGCGGAGCCCTCCGTGGGGCTGAGGCTTGAGCTGCAGGGTCTGCACTCACTGCTGGACGTTGTGGGCGCGTGGCTGCGTTTGCAGAGAACGGCAGGTGTGTGGGGGCACAACAGCACCGCTTCGCCCAGTCTGAACAGTTTCCAGTCTGTCCAGTCTTCTTTCCCCACTAGTTCCACACTTCTGTCCCCTGGATTATTTGGTAGCACAGCCCAAGCATTGCATTCAGTTCAGTTCAGTTCAGTCGTTCAGTCGTGTCTGACTCTTTGCGACCCCATGAATCGCAGCACGCCAGGCCTCCCTGTCCATCACCAACTCCCGGAGTTCACTCAGACTCACGTCCATCGAGTCAGTGATGCCATCCAGCCATCTCATCCTCTGTCGTCCCCTTCTCCTCCTGCCCCCAATCCCTCCCAGCATCAGAGTCTTTTCCAATGAGTCAACTCTTCGCATGAGGTGGCCAAAGTACTGGAGTTTCAGCTTCAGCATCATTCCTTCCAAAGAAATCCCAGGGCTGATCTCCTTCAGAATGGACTGGTTGGATCTCCTTGCAGGACAAGGGACTCTCAAGAGTCTTCTCCAACACCACAGTTCAAAAGCATCAATTCTTCGGTGCTCAGCCTTCTTCACAGTCCAACTCTCACATCCCTACATGACCACTGGAAAAACCATAGCCTTGACTAGATGGACCTTAGTGGGCAAAGTAATGTCTCTGCTTTTGAATATACTATCTAGGTTGGTCATAACTTTTCTTCCAAGAAGTAAGCGTCTTTTAATTTCATGGTTGCAATCACCGTCTGCAGTGATTTTGGAGCCCCCAAAATAAAGTCTGACACTGTTTCCACTGTTTCCCCATCTATTTCCCATGAAGTGCTTGTTTTTGTTTCTGCAGTTTGATTGAATCGGGATCCGCACACGGCTCAGGGTGGCCCTACACCCGGGCTGGGTGTGATGCATCTCTCCAGTTTTCTTGCATCTTCTCTCCTTCTGTGTCTTTTCTTGCCATCATTTTGTCATTGTTGGCAGACCAGGGTTTCCCCATGGGATTTCTCTTTCTTGTCTTTTAACATGTTCTCTCTCGTCTGTTTCTTCTGTGCTGAGACCCTGGGGCCTGATCAGCTTCAAGCTAGAGTTTGGGAGTGCAAGCCTGAGCGATATCATGTCCTGTCAGGAAACACATGAGACCTGGTTGTAATGCTTGGTTGTTTACCTTTTTTGTGCTATTTGAATTGTTTCTGTGATTTCATAGCTTGAATCTTCTCTATCTTTCATACTTGTCACGTTAGAATCCATTTTCAATCTCTTTATTTTTCAGTTTAAAAGAATTTCCTTTTTTCATATTCTTTTTAAACAGACTTAAGGCATTATCTATTGCACTTATTTAGCTTTGTATATTGCCAGTTTCTTGTTGACTATAAGGATTAGACTTCATAGTCAACAAAAGAGTCCGAAATGTAGTACCTGGGTACAGTCTCAAAAATGACAGAATGATCTTGATTTGTTTCCAAGGCAAACTATTTAATATCACAGTAATCCAAGTCTGTGCCCCAGCCACTAATGCCGAAGATGCTGAAGCTGAACAGGTCTATGATGACCTACAAGACCTTCTCCTACTGACACCCCCAAAACATATCCTTTTCATCATAGGGGACTGGAATGCAAAAGTAGGAAGTCAAGAGATACCTGGAGTAACAGGCAAGTTTCGCCTTGGAGTACAAAATGAAGGAGGACTAACAGTTTTGCCAAGAGAACACACTGGTCATAGCAAACACCCTCTTCCAACAACATAAGAGACAACTCTACACATGGACATCACCAGATGGTCAATACTGAAATCAGATTGATTATATTCTTTGCAGCCAAAGATGGAAAAGCTCTATAGTCAGCAAAAACAAGACCGGGAGCTGACTATGGCTCAGATCATGAATTCCTTAACTGCCAGATTCAGGCTTATATTGAAGAAAGTAGGAAATACTACTAGACCACTCAGGTATGACCTAAATCAAATTCCTTAGAATTGTACAGTGGAAGTGACAAATAGATTCAAGGGATTAGATCTGACAGAGTGTCTGAAGAACCATGGTTGGAGGTTTGTGACATTGTACAGAAGGCAGTGAACAATACCAATCCCAAGAAAAAGAAATGCAACAAGGCAAAATGGTTGTCTGAGGAGGCCTTACAAACAGGTGAGAAAATAAGTGAAAGGCAAAGGAGGAAAGGAAAGATATAAGCATCTGAATGCAGAGTTCCAAAGAACAGCAAGGAGAGATAAGAAATCCTTCCTCAGTGATCAATGCAAAGAAATAGAGGAAAACAACAGAATGAGAAAGACTAGAGATCTCTTCAAGAAAATTAGAGATACCAAGGGAACATTTCATGCAAAGATGGGCTTGATAAAGGACAGAAATGGTATGGTCCTAATAGAAGCCGAAGATATTAAGAGGTGGCAAGAATACACAGAAGAACTATTCAAAAAACATCTTCATGACCCAGATAACCATGCTGGTGTGATCACTCACCTAGAACCAAACATCCTGGAATGTGAAGTCAAGTGGGCCTTAGGAAGCATCACTATGAACAAAGCTAGTGGCGGTGATGGAATTCCAGTTGAGCTATTGCAAATCCTAAAAGATGATGCTGTGAAAGTGCTGCACTCAATATGCCAACAAATCTCTAAAATTCGGCAGTGGCCACAGGACTGGAAAAAGTCAGTTTTCATTTCAATCCCAAAGAAGGGCAATGCCAAAGAATGTTCAGACTACCGCACAATTGCACTTATCTCACAAGCTAGTAAAGTAATGGTCAAAATTCTCCAAGCCAGGCTTCAACAGTATGTGAACCCAGATCTTCCATATGTTTGAACTGGATTTAGAAAAGGCAGAGGAACCAGAGATCAAATTGCCAACATCTGTTGGATCATAGAAAAAGCAAGAAAGTTCAAGAAAAACATCTATTTCTGCTGTATTGACTATGCCAAAGCCTTTGACTGTGTGTATCACAACAAACGGTGGAAAATTCTGAAGGAGATGGGAATACCAGATCACCTTCCTTACCGCCCTCCTGAGAAACCAGTGTGCAGGTCAAGAAGCAACAGTTAGAACTGGACATGGAACAACAGACTGGTTCCAGATTGGGAAAGGAGTACGTCAAGGTTGTATATTGTCACCCTGCTTGTTTAACTTATATGCAGGGTACATTATCTGAAATGCTGGACTGGATGAAGCTCAAGCTGGAATCAAGATTTCTGGAAGAAATATCAATAACTTCAGATATGCAGATGACATGACCCTTATGGCAGAAAGTGAAGAGGAACTAAAGAGCCCCTTAATGAAGTTGAAAGAGGAGAGTGAAAAAGTTGGCTTAAAGCTCAACATTCAGAAAACGAAGATCATGGCATCTGGTCCCATCACTTCATGGGAAATAGATGGGGAAACAGTGGAAACAGTGAGAGACTATTTTGGGGGCTCCAAAATCCCTGCAGATGGTGACTGCAGCCGTGAAATTAAAAGATGCTTGCTCCTTGGAAGGAAAGCTATGACCAACCTGGACAGCACGTCAAAAACCAGAGACATCCACTACTTTTCTGACAAAAGTCCATCTCGTCACAGCTCTGGTGTTTCCAGTGGTCGGGTGATGTGAGAGCTGGACCGTAAAGAAGGCTGAGCTCTGAAGGATCGATGCTTCTGACCTGTGGTGCTGGAGAGGACTCTTGAGAGCCCCTTGGACGGTAAAAATCAAACCAGTCAATCCTGAAGGAAATCAGTCCTGAGTATTCATTGGAAGGACTGATGCTGAAGCTGAAGCGCCAATACTTTGGCCACCTGATGGGAAGAACGGACTCCTTGGAAAAGACCCTGATGATTGGAAAGACTGAAGGCGGGAGGAGAAGGAAACGACAAGAGGATGAGATGGTTGGATGGCATCACCAACTCAATGGACATGAGTTTGAGCAAGTTCCAGGAGTTGGTGATGGACAGGGAAGCCTGGCGTGCTGCAGTCCATGGGGGTCGCAAAGAGTCAGACACAGCTGAGGGACTGAACTGAACTGATTGCCAGTTTAGTTTTTATTTCAGAAATGGTTTTTTGTTTTTTCTTTGCTTTCCTGAATTCTTTTGTCTATTCATCAAGTTTTTCTTTTAGTAAGTCACCTAATCTCTTAAGTATTTCTAACTGAGTTCTTCATTTTCATGCTAAGTCACTTCAGTCGTGTCTGACTCTTTGGACTGTAGCCCTCCAGGCTCCTCTGTCCATAGGGTTCTCCAGGCAAGAATACTGAAGTGGAATGCCATGCCCACCTCCAGGGGATCTTCTCAACCGAGGGATCAAACCTGTGTCTAGCAGGTGGGTTCTTTACCGCCATAACTTCTGTCGTTTTTCTTAGCTCACTCAGTCTGTTTTGTTGGCACTTCCTTTCCAATACCTGACATTCTCCCTGGTGTGGGGCTTGTCCTGGTAGCTTCAGTGCATTAGTTATAAGAGTTGGTAGGAAGCAGTTCCCAGACCATTCCAGTGCTGTCAGAACTTTCCCAGGGGTTTTCAAAAGTATTTGTTGATAAGAACCCTTAATTTTGGAATACTAGAGCTTTAAAGGCAAGCAGAATGAAATTGTGTGGCCGGGTCAGTGTTGGCAGACACGGTTATATAAAGTCCTGAGCGCTGATGGGTGGCAGGCAGTCAGAGTGCTGGCTGACTTCCTGTCCCCCAGAGTTCCAAATCTGTCAACACAGGTGACTTCCCGGCTATCAAAAAACTAGCGACGATACTGGCTGCTTGGGTAAATATAAATCTCTTAGACTACTGTGATTTAAATATGCCAGAAAATATAATACCTAGTGTGATGTGACTTAAGACTACAGTTTTATTTAAAGACCAACTCTTTGTCTTTGTGAAGCACACTTCAAAATGTTACAGTAACTTCAGAGAGCAATCACTCAGGATTGCCAGACGCGTCTCTTAATTTATCAGTCCCCCCATCCTTTTATTACTCCCACTCCAGGTCCAAAATACTCTGGTACTAAAATATATTAGGCAGATATCACTTTTTTTTTAAGAAGCACCTTCAGGACTTCTCTGCTGGTCTACTGGTTAAGACTCCAAGCTTCCAACACAGGGGCGTGGGTTTGATATGTGGTCAGGGAACTAAGACCCCACATACGGCACGGCGCGGCCAAAAACACAAAATAAAAATTTAAACAGTGCCTTCATGTGTGTCCCACGGCTACTTCCAGTAATCTTTTCTCCCAGTTTTCAGACAAGAAGACCGCCAGGTGAGGGGTGCTGTGGCCTCTCAGGCTCGAAGCGGCCTTGCACCTAATTTCTTTGCACACATCACGGGCAGCACAGTAGCTGTTTTGCAGGGTTCCGCCCAGCAGGGCTCTGCACAGATCACCCCATGCCTCCTCCTTCTTATCGAGACTCGGGAAACTGAGACCCCAGTGCCGGGTCAGGGAGGCTGCCCCACAGGCGGGTGGAGGAGGGGAGGCTTGGGAAGAGTGAAAGTGGGGAGACGCGCGGTTGAAAAGAGAGGTGCGTGGGGCAGAGAGAGGCTCCGGAGCAGGGAGAAAAGCGAGGTGAGGTGGCAAGGGTGGGGCTGAGGCTTCCGACTGCCGTCTCTCTCAGCACCGAGAGCCAGTTTGGGATGGATTCCCGATGGAGCCCGGCTGTGTGGGACCTGGCTGGTGGAGACCACTCTTACTTACCGAAGGCTCCGCGTCCTCCGGGAGTGACAGCGTCGCCGGCTGCTGAGCTCTGCGCTGGGAGCGGACGGCGGGGCTGCAACTGGAACGCGGGCCTTGCTGCTGCCGTTCAGCCGCTCCGTCGTGTCTGACTCTTTGCAGCCCCGTGGACTGCAGCACGGGAAGCCGGGCTTCCCTGTCCACCATCTCCTGGAGCTTGCTCAAACTCATGTCCGTCGGGTCAGCGATGCCATCCCACCATCTCACCCTCTGCTATCCCCTTCTCCTCCTGCCTTCAATCTTCCCAGCATCAGTCTTTTCTAATGAGTCGACTCTTTGCATCAGGTGGCCAAAGTATTGGAGCTTCAGCATCAGTCCTTCCAATGAATATTCAGGTTGATTTATTTTAGGATTGACTGGTTTGATCTTCTTGCTGTCCAAGGGTTTCTAAAGAGTCTTCTCCAACACCACAGTTCAGAAGCATCAGTTCTTCAGTGCTCAGCCTTCTTTAAGGTCTAACTCTCACATCCATACATGGCTATCAGAAAACTATAGCTTTGACTATGTGGACCTTTGTTGGCAAAGTTATGTCTCTGTTTTTTAATGCACTGTCTAGGTTTGTCATAGCTTTTCTTCCAAGGAGCAAGCATCTTTTTAAAAATTTCCCTGGCTGCAGTCACTATCTGCAGTGATTTTGGAGCCCAAGAAAATAAAATCTCTCTCTGTTTCCATTGTTCCCCCATCTATTTGCCATAAAGTGATGGGACTGGATTCAATATCTTCATTTTTGAATGCTGAGTTTTAAGCCAACTTTTTCGCTCTCCTCTTTCACTTTCATCAAGAAGCTCTTTAGTTCCTCTTCGCTGTCTGCCCTAAGGGTGGTGTCATCTGCATATCTGAGGTTATTGATGTTTCTCCCAGCAGTCTTGATTCCAGCTTGTGCTTCATCCAGCCTGCATGCACTCTGCATATGAGTTAAATAAGCAGGGTGACAGTACACAGCCTTGTCATACTCCTCTCCCAGTTTTGAGTCAGTCCATCGTTCCACGGCAGGGGAAAGTACTTGTTTTCATAGAATGACTGACTGACCTTTCTCTCTGCAGCTGCTGGCTTTGTAGGGCTAGACCCCAGAATTGCTGCGTGGCTGATAGATCCTAGCGATGCCACGCCCTCTTTTGAAGATTTAGTGGCAAAGTACCTGGGAAACCCCACCACACTTACAGTCAACAGCATGGATGGAAATTCCTCAAGAAAGACTGTGGTGAGTTGTTTTAAGATATGGTTTATGGACCTTGATACAACCCTAATTTTCCTCTAAGAACTCTTTCTACTTCATGGAAAGCTCAGTAGTGAAAACAACATTGCTGACATCCACTTTTACTTGTTTAGCAGAAATGCCTTCTGGTAGAGAATACTGAATAAGGATGGATGACTTCTCTCCCTTTGTGAAGCTGTCCCTGGGAGATGCCATTCATGGCCTGATTCTCCTAAATGCGTCCTTGGTGTCAGAGGGTCACCTGCTCTGTGAGCAGACAGCTGCTTGTTGAAATCCTTTGTTCTGGAGGCTTGGCCCCTGTGGTGAAGGCCTGGGGCGGCCAGTCCTCGGCCCCCGTGGGGAGAGTCATAGAGGCTGCCCAGGTCTGTCTCTCCAGGCCCCTCTCTCTTGTTGGGAACCATTGTCTGCAGAAGCAAGGGTGCGTGCAGCCCTGGAACCCTGCCCAGAGCCCAGGGCGAGGGACAGCTGATGTGCTGCACCAGAGGGCCGGGAGGCAGCCAAGCCGGAGCAGCGCCCGTGCCCTCAGCAGCTCTGTCCAGGCTCCCCGGCTGTCGGTTAACAAGCACAGTTCAAAGCACGGCTAGAAGGCCAAGCAGGAGGCTACACGAGCCTGCCCTGCACGCCGGGCTGAGCTTGGGACCGTCGTTTGGGGCCTTTGATCCTACAGACCCGCTTAGCAGGGTGGAGTCGGGGATCTGTGTCAGATAGAGGCTTGGGGTTGGAGACAGAGACCCTCGCTCTCCCTGAGTCTAAACGGGATTTGTCTGAGGAGCGTGGGGCAGCTGAGACTCAGAGAGAAGGCAGGGCGGGCTTTCTAAAAGCAATTTGTCAGGGGAGCATGGGGCAGCTGAGACTCAGAGGAAAGGCCGGGCGAGCTTGGGAGGCAGCAGCCAGGCGGCTCTGAGGACCGAGGCAGCAGGAGCCCATGGACTCAAGCCAGCTGTGAACCGTGACCTTTCCTTCCATGTGTGACTTTTGCCCGAGATTCACAGATTTAGTGCTCAGAGTCTCCTTTCTACCGCTGTGTCACATGTCTGCCCCTTGGCAGGGNGCGTGCAGCCCTGGAACCCTGCCCAGAGCCCAGGGCGAGGGACAGCTGATGTGCTGCACCAGAGGGCCGGGAGGCAGCCAAGCCGGAGCAGCGCCCGTGCCCTCAGCAGCTCTGTCCAGGCTCCCCGGCTGTCGGTTAACAAGCACAGTTCAAAGCACGGCTAGAAGGCCAAGCAGGAGGCTACACGAGCCTGCCCTGCACGCCGGGCTGAGCTTGGGACCGTCGTTTGGGGCCTTTGATCCTACAGACCCGCTTAGCAGGGTGGAGTCGGGGATCTGTGTCAGATAGAGGCTTGGGGTTGGAGACAGAGACCCTCGCTCTCCCTGAGTCTAAACGGGATTTGTCTGAGGAGCGTGGGGCAGCTGAGACTCAGAGAGAAGGCAGGGCGGGCTTTCTAAAAGCAATTTGTCAGGGGAGCATGGGGCAGCTGAGACTCAGAGAGAAGGCAGGGCGGGCTTTCTAAAAGCAATTTGTCAGGGGAGCATGGGGCAGCTGAGACTCAGAGGAAAAGGCCGGGCGAGCTTGGGAGGCAGCAGCCAGGCGGCTCTGAGGACCGAGGCGGCAGGAGCCCATGGACTCAAGCCAGCTGTGAACCGTGACCTTTCCTTCCATGTGTGACTTTTGCCCGAGATTCACAGATTTAGTGCTCAGAGTCTCCTTTCTACTGCTGTGTCACATGTCTGCCCCTTGGCAGGGCAGCAGGGCATGGAGGTGAGCAGTCCTCCAAGGCCCATGGTGCTGGGCGGTGCTTCCCCAGAGGCTGGGGTACTGTAGCTGGGGTGTGGTCAGCCCCGTTCACAGAGGAGGACTCCGGCGCACGGGGCTCCTGTCTGCGCCTCGCCCAAGGTCAAGTCGAGGCCAGAGTTCATTCTGCATTTCTGACTCTGAAGGGGCGCTTTTCCTGGTGCACACGTGCACAGCTTAGAGGTGGGAGTGTCTTCAGGAACAAAACACTCAGAGGAGGCGCTTCCTCCCTGACAGAAGCCAGGGAGGCCCAGCCGCGTGGCTCAGGCACCCTGAGTGTCCCGGCTCACGGTTCCCCTGGCAGGCTCTGCCCAAGGCCTCGTCCACACTCGGCAGAAAGAAGGCAGCCTGGGAGAGACTTGTGCTTGTCCAGCAACGTGTCTGTCGTGGGAGCACGTGGTGAGAGCGGAGCGGGGAGGGGCCCTCTGCCCTGCAGGGTCTGGGGACGCAGCGTGAGATGCAGGAGCAGGAGAGCGTGGAAACTGAGGATGGGTCCCGTGGGGCGGTGGCGAGACCGTGTCGGAGAGAAGGACGATGACCGCTAGAGGAGAGCAGGTGCGGCCGGCTGAGCTGCCGGGGCCTGAGCACCGCCACGGGGCCTGAGGTGGTCCTGGGGAGGCCGCGCAGGGCAGCGCTGTGTGGCAGGCAGCATGTGCAGGCGGCAGGCCGGCCATGTGCCGGGCACAGCCGAGACACAGACAGGGACGTGCCCATGGCTCCGGCAGAGCCAGACCTGGTGGCTGCGTGGCCACTTCAGGGTGTGTCTGGGGAGGGGCCTCTGACTCTGCGTCTGGGCACCCAGAGTCCGCGGGCCGTGTGGCAGAGTGAGGGGTGCAGTGGGGACGCCAGGCCTCTGAGAGGGAGCAGCTATTGGACTGCGTGTCGGGGCCAAGGCTCCCCCCGACCCTCGTCGCGGACTCTGGTTGGCCCACCCCCCCAGTGGCTCTGTGCATGTCTGGGGCAAGGGTGGGTGGCGAGTGTGGAGGCCGAGACCAGGAGACCAAGTCCTGTGGTCCCTCTCACTGTGTGACCTTTGCCCCGGGCCACTTAGCTTCTCTGTGGCTCATTTCCTGTAAAATGAGGGCAGTGGGGGTGGAGGGAAAGTAAGAAAGCAATAGGGATCTTGAGCTTGCCCAAGAAGAATATCCCGTGGTATGGGGCTGCTCTTCTTGGGGTGATGGGTCACAGAACCAGGGTGCAGTCTCTGTGGAAAAGCTGTGGCTTCCTAGAGCGTGACAAGCGTCGCTCTCAAGCGTTCCTAACTGTTCATTCTTTTGCTCTTTTGAAGAATCAGACTGTCCGTGCGAACCTGAGGGTGCTCCACAGACTGACGACACACCTTTGCTCCCAGCTACAGGCAAGGTGTTTCATGGTAGCTTCACTGCCTAGGGGCTGGCCCCAAAAGGGGCATGTCCCCGAGGGCAGGAGACGGGAACCTGGGCGTCACTCACTGGAGGACTGTCCAGATGATGAGACCTGACTTTTTAAATGTCCTCTATAGGTTGACAACAATTGTAACATTGTTTTTCTAAAAAGATTTTGATTCAGTTGGAACATTTCCAACGCTGCAATTAACGTAAAAGCTAAGTGTTCATTTCAACTCCACTCAGAGTCTCATTGGGAAGCAGAGGTCATTTGAAGGACTAGTCAAGAAGGGTTGAATGAAGGGACCAGGTACCACAGCAAGGGCAGGAGTTGGGGGCCAGCACGGGACAGAGGGACCTGAGCGGACAGGCACTGGCTGGGAGCTTCTCCACCCCTGGCACTGAAGGGCAGGCTCTTACCGGGGCCCTGGGAAGGTGGTGTCCTGCAGTGGCCGCTTCCCTCTCCTCCTGCCCCCAGATGGGCAAAGCCAGCTTGAGAGCAGAGAAGGAACCCAGCTGATGTGGCCCAGAGGGCTTCAGCCCTTCCTCCTGTTCTGAAATTACAGTGGGAGACTTAAACCACAAATACCTAAATCACACTTAAAAATGAGAAAGATGAAAGGAAAGTGGGAATGGAAGCTGTCTTACCAGATATTTCTGAATATTTCCACTTGGGCTTGATATTAATATTAATCATAAGACAGGATACTTGACCGAAATAGTTTTAACCGCGTCACCCAGAAGAGCTGCTCAGTGAGGTTAAGCGGGTTGTGCAGCAAACGCGGGCAGAAGTAAAGTTTCAAAGTAAGACGATGTCGTTTCTTCCCCTGAAACAGGGTTGTGGTTTGTGGCAGCTCTTCTGGACTTTGGAGCTTCCTTTGATACCGATTTTGGCAGGTAAGCTACCGTGAAGGTGATGCAGTCTTCTCTCCAGAGTTCTCTGTTCTGTCTGGGACGCCTGTTTTCTCGAGACTTAGTCTGGGGTGCGCGGTGCGTCATATGGGCACCTAAGAGCAGCAAACCCTCAGCTTCCCCTCCGTCCTCTGTGACGAGAGGCTGTGGCCGCGTCACCTCCTGCTCTAGAAGGGCTCTGATGTCAGGGTCACGTGGGAGCCCTTCGAGCTGCCTGTTCTGCAGGCGCCCTGGCCGAGGGGCGAGCGCCCTCCTGACTCCCGCGCCCCCAAGAACAGCAGCAGGGAGGGGGCCTGTCTGGAAGTTTCCCGTCAGCAGCTGTCCTGGTCCTGGAGTGCTGGACCCTCACACTTCGTGAGAAGCCCCTGGAAGGGCTGTTTCAGGCTCCCCGCTGTCCTTGTTCTTAGCCCCCAGCCCACGCTGTCCGGCTGGGCACCTGGGAGAGCAGAGCCTCGCACACAGTGCTGGAGCCAAGCGGCCGGGCTGCTTCCCCACCCACGGTGTCCCCACGCCCACCGCCGCCGCCGCTGGGCTCCTGTGCTGACCCCGGGGGATGCTGCTGAGCCCGAGCTGTCCTCGTGGTCTGCATCAGGGAGGGAGGCTTGCTCCTGGTCCTGCAGTCTTTCTCAGAAATGACTCGCTGCTGCTGCTGCTGCTGCTAAGTCACTTCAGTCATGTCCGACAAATGCGGTACAAATGGTATCTGCTTTGGTGTTTGAATCACAGTGATGGAAAGCCACCGCATCCGGGTGAACAAAGAGGAGATGGAGCGGACGTCAGCGCTTCTCGGGGTGAGCACGTCTTCAGGCTGCCCGCGGGCGCTGGCCCTCCCCTGCCTGGTGGGCGGCTCCCGGCCAGCCCTGCGTGACTGGCCTTTTCTTCCTCACTTGGCCCAGCCTGGGGCACTGTCGCCCCATCTGACTCCTGCAGGGGATACCACACTTGGAAAGAGTTGAAGCAAGACCACAGCTGGTGCCCGCCCCATGTGGATGTGTGCTGGTTTAGAGGGCATTGCCCCTTGAGTGGGTGAGGGCAGGTCATGGGTTTCTTGGATACTTTTAAAAAGCAAAAGCAAAGTTTTCTAACTGTAAAAAATAGAGGAATGCATAGAGATGCTTGAAAAAGATGCATTAAGGG
Organism: Redunca redunca; assembly: GCA_006410935.1. NCBI lineage: Eukaryota > Metazoa > Chordata > Mammalia > Artiodactyla > Bovidae > Redunca > Redunca redunca. Next base: position 111,648 of record SJYQ01011532.1, on the reverse strand, counting down.
TTCCACTTAAGTTAAAGTTAATATTTTAAAGGAAAGTCCAGGATGACCATCACCCAGGTCAAAGCTGAGAAGGTCCAGAAGCCCTGCTGGCCCTTCCCTGTCAGAGCCCCTTCCTGACTTGGCAGTCCTTCTACTGTCCATATCCCTTACAGTTTTCCATTTAGAAGCTGGACAGTACAGTCGCTTTCTCTCAGAAGGAGCTGTAGGTTAGCCGTCATGACTGGCCTCCCTCCCCATATCTCAGCTTCTGGTCTGTGCCCCTTTAGCTGTCGTGTCTGGCCTCTCTCCCTGTGTCTCAGCTTCCGGTCTGTGCCCCTTTAGCCATCGTGTCTGGCCTCCCTCCCCATATCTCAGCTTCTGGTCTGTGCCCCTTTAGCTGTCGTGTCTGGCCTCTCTCCCTGTGTCTCAGCTTCCGGTCCATGCCCCTTTAGCCGTCGTGTCTGGCCTCTCTCCCCATATCTCAGCTTCTGGTCTGTGCCCCTTTAGCTGTCGTGTCTGGCCTCTCTCTCCCTGTGCCCCTCGGGTCTTAGCACTCCACTGCTCGCTCCACCCCAGTGTGATGGCAGCAGGGTTGTGTCTGGCATCACAGGCTGTGCTGTGTCCCTGAGCGTGTCTCCTGGGGCCGAGGGCACATGCTCCCCGGGTCCAAGGCGTGCAGAACTGCTGGAACAGCTTCATCAGACAACACTGAATTGCTTTCCAAAGCCACAGATGCGTGAAGGGCTGGCCCGGCACTTCCTCCCCGGCTCGGGTCCCCCGGACTCAGTGGCATCTCATGATGATGTTGGTTCCTCGTGTCCTGATTACTGGGGACGGTGAATAGCTTTTATTTCCTTGTTGGCTGTTTGGAGTTTCTCCTTGGTAAGGGATCTGCTTAATATTTTTACCGATTTGTGTATTGAGGGTTCTGTCTTCCACTTTCTGATTCATAGAACATCTCGATATATTCTGGTTACAAGCCTGTTTCCTATACCTTCATCCTCTGTCATACCATTTTACTCTCTTAATGTCTTTTGATCAATAGACTCCTTAATTTTTAATTCTATCAATCTTTTTCTTTATGGTGAGTGCTTTTTGCATCCTGTTTAAGGGATCTTTCCTTTTGTCAAGTTCATGAAGTCTCTCTTCCATTATGTTTGAAGTTATTTTCTTTGCATTTAGGTTTATAAACCTGGATCTGATTTTTTTCTCTTTATGTACTTTTTTAATTGAGAAGGAAATAGCATACAGTGAATAACGCACATCTTTTAAAATTTTTTGTGATAAAATACACAACATAAAACTTACCATCCAAACTGATTATATCTGCAGAAGTGAAGTGTTAGGGGCCTTGCGCGCGGCGGCGTTTGAATGGCCGTTCCTGGATCTCGGCCCGGGAGCCGAGGGATAGTCTGGGCTGCCGGGCGCAGTCGGTCAGCGCCTGGGCTGGGCGGAGGCGCCGGGGTACCATGAGGCGCCGGTATTTAAGAGATTATGGCATCTGAAACCCACAATGTTAAAAAACACAACTTTTGTAATAATACTGAGGATCATTCCATTGATCTTCCTAGAAAAAGGATCTCTAATTTCACTAATAAGAACATGAAGGAGATTAAGAAATCTCCAAAACAGTTGGCTGCTTACATAACTAGTTGGACAAGCTGTGAAAAGCCCAGATAAACTACGTAAGGTGATCTATAGAAGAAAGAAAGTTCATCATCCTATTCAAAATCCTTGTTACAGAAAAAAGCAGTCCCCTAAAAGTGGGGGCTGTGTCATGGCAAATAAAGAAAATGAACTGGCTTGTGCAGGCCACCTCCCTGAAAAATTACGGCATGATAGTTAAACATATTTGATTAACTCCAGTGTTTCTGGTTCTTCACAGACAGAAAGCCCATCATCAAAATATAGTGGCTTTTTTTCTGAGGTTTCTTAGGACCATGAAACAATGGCACAGGTTTTGTTCAGCAGGAATTTGAGATTGAATGTAGCTTTAACTTTCTGGAGAAAGAGAAGCATTAGTGGACTTGTAGCATATTTAGTAAGGGTAGAGGACCTTGGAGTTGTGGTAGATTGCCTTCCCGTGCTCCCCAATAGTTTACAGGAGGAAAAACAGTATATCTCACTTGGCTGCTGTGTAGATTTGTTGCCTCTAGTAAAGTCACTACTTAAAAGCAGATTTGAAGAATATGTAATAGTTGGTTTAAACTGGCTTCAAGCAGTCATAAAAAGGTGGTGGTCAGAACTATCATCCAAAACAGAAATTGTGAATGATGGAAATATTCAGATTTTAAAACAGCAATTAAGTGGGTTGTAGGAACAGGAAAACCATCTTACTTTGGTTCCAGGATATACTGGTAATATAGCCAAGGATGTAGATGCTTATTTATTACAGTTGCATTGAAAGACTTCATCTGTAGCATTTGGCTGTTCAAAACATCTTTGGACTATATGATTTCCCCAAAAATATCTCATCTGAGAACTGTGAACTATGGAAGAAATCAAAACCATTTTTTCCTTTAAAGAAATGTGTGATGAAACCACTAATGAAATGCTACCGATCTACTTCACATTGAAGTGGAAAAAGATCCAAAAGGAGCAGCTTCAGCTTCAGTGAGGTGAAAGTGCACTACGAAGATGGTTCACCTTTGCTGCGTTTGGGATTTATATGGTTATTTGGTAACATTGTTTAAGAACTACTGGGTCTTAATGCAATCCTGCATAAGAATATAATTTATACTATGTGAAAAATAAGACAGGACTTATTACTAGGAATCACAGAGACCAATCATCATTACTTTTTTTTAAGATTGTGTTTTATAAGAAAACACTTAAATGTGTGCAGCTACTATTTTCTTATGTTGAAAAGACTTTGAAAGTTTAAACCATTATAGCAAATAATCAGTACTAAAAGTTTTTTGTTCACACTGAGATACTGTGTATGCAAAATGCCTTAATTATTAATAAGCCAATGTGTATGATAACAATATCTGTTTAAGAAAATTAAAAGCAACCATGCTTCTGGCATGATAAAATCATGGAATTAAATCAGGGGTTTCCATTCATGTAGAATGTTGTTAAAACTTATTCTACACCATTCTTAAAACTTGAGAATATTTTTAGTATCTCTGATTTTTTTTTTTGCCAGAATCATTTATGTATGTATGTGTTACTCCTATATATAAGAAAAAGGCTAATCTGTATTTGTATGAATGCTTAACTGGAAATGTCTATGGAATTGACTAATTTATATTCACTTTTTATTATATATAGATTTCTGATATTTTCAGTTCTGTATCATTTAAATTTTCTTCATTTGAGTAAATTGACTAAATATTTCTAAAAAAAAAAGAAGTGAAGTGTTAGTCACTCAATCGTGTCCAACTCTTTGCAACCCCAGGCTCCTCTGTCCATGAAATTCTCCAGGCAAGAATATTAGAGCGAGTAACCATTCCCTTCTTCAGGGGGATCTTCCCAACCCAGGAATTGAACCCGGATCTCCTGCATGGCAGGCAGATTGTCTACCCTCTGAGCCACCAGGGAAGCTCTTTAACTATGGAGTGCAATGGTAGTGAGTATCTACCTTGTTCTGCAACCATCACCAGCTTCCATCTCCATCGCTGTTTTCGTCTTGTAAAATAACACCTATAGCTAGTAAACAGTTGCTTGTCGTTCTCCCCCTCTCCCAGCTTCTGGCAGCCATCACTGCTCTTTCTTTCTCTGTGACTTTGCGGACTCTAAGTCCTTCACATAAGTGGAGCCGTAGCCTGCTTGCCTTTTAGTGACCGGCTCGTTTCACATAGATTCGTGTCCGTGGGTTCATCCACGCTGTAGCATGCTGCAGAATTTCCTTCCTTTCTGAGGCTGAATAATACTCCATTGTATGTAGCTGCCACATTTTTATTATCTGTTCGTCTGTAGGTGAATGCAGCCTAGGTGGCTTCCGCATTCTATGCTTGTCTTTATGCCAGTGGAAAATGGAAGCAACTTAGCTATGATTAGCTATTGTAAATATGGGCTACGAAAATAGGTATACAAATACCTCTTTAAGATCCTGCTTTCAGTTCTTTTGAATATATGCCCAGAAGTGAATTGCTAAATCTTACGGTAATTCTGTTTTTAATTCTTTGAGGAACCACCATGCTTTTTCCAAAGCCCCTGAACTGTTTTACGTTCCCACGAACAGTGCATAAGGGTTGCAGTTTTTCTACATCCTCACCAACAGTGACTGTTTTCCGATTGTTATTTTTTTTACAGTAGCCATCCTAATGGGTGTGAGATGGCATCTCGTAGTTTCGGTTTGCATTCCACCAAGGACTAGTGATGCTTAAAATCTTCCAGTGTGCTTATTGGCCCTTTGTACATCTTCTTTGAGAAATAATGACTATTCAGCACCTTTGCCCATTTTTGGATTGGATTTTTTTTTTATTGTTTAGTTTTTGGAGTTTTGTATATATTTTAGATATTAATCCGGTATCAACATGATTTTCATGTTTTTATCCCATTCTATGGATTGCCTTTTTACTCTGTTGATACATTTTTTTAGTTATACACTTCTACCTAATCATTATTTTTTAATTTATTTATTTTTAGTTGTAGGGTCATTGCTTTATGATGTTGTGTTGGTTTCTGCCATATACCAACGTGAATCAGCCAGAGGTGTACATGTGTCCCCTCCCTCCTGAACCTCCTTCCCACCTCCCACCCCAGTACTGTCTTTTGATGCACAAAATTTTTAATTTTCATAAAGTCTGATTTAAAATATCTTTCTTTTCTTACCTGTTCCTTTGGTGCCATATCTAAGTGATCCTTGCCAAATCCAACACTGTTAGACTTTTGTCCGGCTTTCTTCTTAGAGTTCTTAGAGTTTTATTATTTTAGGTCTTATATTTAGGTCCTTGACCAATTTTGAGTTAATTTTTGTGTATAATGTTAAATAAGGATCCAGATTCATTTTTATGCATGTGGATACCCAGTTTTCCCAGCACCATTTATTGAAAAGACTGTCTTATCTCCACTGAATGGTCTTAGCACCTTATCAAAATCATTTGACCATATATGCAAGGGTTTTTGCATTTCTTTTCCATGGGGATGGTCTTGATCCCTGTCTCCTGTACAGTGTCACGAACCTCCCACCATAGTTCATCAGGCACGCTATCCATCAGATCTAGTCCCTTAAATCTATTTCTCACTTCCACTGTATAATCATAAGGGATTTGATTTAGGTCATACCTGAATGGTCTAGTGGTTTTCCCTACTTTCTTCAATTTAAGTCTGAATTTGGTAATAAGGAGTTCATGATCTGAGCCACAGTCAGCTCCTGGTCTTGTTTTTGCTGACTGTATAGAGCTTCTATACAGTCTGATTTCAGTATTGACCATCTGGTGTAGAGTCTTCTCTTGTGTTGTTGGAAGAGGGTGTTTGCTATGCCAGTGCCTTCTCTTGGCAAAACTCTATTAGCCTTTGCCCTGCTTCATTCCGTATTCCAAGGCCAAATTTGCCCATCACCCCAAGTGTTTCTTGACTTCCTACTTTTGCATTCCAGTCCCCTATAATGAAAAGGACATCTTTTGGGGGTGTTAGTTCTAAAAGGTCTTGTAGGTCTTCATAGAACCATTCAACTTCAGCTTCTTCAGTGTTACTGGTCAGGGCATAGGCTTGGATTACTGTGATATTGAATGGTTTGCCTTGGAAACGAACAGAGATCATTCTGTCGTTTTTGAGATTGCATCCAAGTACTGCATTTCGGAATCTTTGTTGACCATGATGGCTACTCCATTTCTTCTGAGGGATTCCTGCCCACAGAAGTACATATAATGGTCATCTGAGTTAAATTCACCCATTCCAGTCGATTTTAGTTCACTGATTCCTAGAATGTCGACGTTCACTCTTGCCATCTCTTGTTTGACCACTTCCAGTTTGCCTTGATTCATGGACCTAACATTCCAGGTTCCTATGCAATATTGCTCTTTACAGCATAGGACCTTGCTTCTGTCACCAGTCACATCCACAGCTGGGTATTGTTTTTGCTTTGGCTCCATCCCTTCATTCTTTCTGGAGTTATTTCTCCACTGATCTCCAGTAGCATATTGGGCACCTACCGACCTGGGGAGTTCCTCTTTCAGTATCCTTTCATTTTGCCTTTTCATACTGCTTTTCACACGAAAAGCAAAGGAGAAAAGGAAAGATATAAGCATATGAAGAAGAGGCAGAGGAACCAGAGATCAAATTGCCAACATCCGCTGGATCATGGAAAAAGCAAGAGAGTTCCAGAAAAACATCTATTTCTCCTTTATTGACTATGCCAAAGCCTTTGACTGTGTGGATCACAATAAACTGTGGACAATTCTGAAAGAGGTGGGAATACCAGACCACCTGACCTGCCTCTTGAGAAACCTGTGTGCAGGTCAGGAGGCAACAGTTAGAACTGGACAGGGAACAACAGACTGGTTGCAAATAGGAAAAGGAATACCTCAAGGCTGTATATTGTCACCCTGCTTATTTAACTTCTATGCAGAGTACATCATGAGAAACGCTGGGCTGGAAGAAGCACAAGCTGGAATCCAGATTGCCGGGAGAAATATCAATAACCTCAGATATGCAGATGACACCACCCTTATGGCAGAAAGTGAAGAGGAGCTAAAAAGCCTCTTGATGAAAGTGAAAGAGGAGAGTGAAAAAGTTGGCTTAAAGCTCAACATTCAGAAAACAAAGATCGTGGCATCTGTTCCCATCATTTCGTGGGAAATAGATGGGGAAAGAGTGGAAACAGTGTCAGACTTTATTTTTGGGGGCTCCAAAATCACTGCAGATGGTGAATGCAGCCATGAAATTAAAAGACGCATACTCCTTGGAAGAAAAGTTATGATCAACCTAGATAGCATATTAAAAAGCAGAGACATTACTTTGCCAACAAAAGCCCATCTAGTCAAGGCTATGGTTTTTCCAGTGGTCATGTGTGGATGTGAGAGTTGGACTGAGAAGAAAGCTGAGCACCGAAGAATTGATGCTTTTGAACTGTGGTGTTGGAGAAGACTCTTGGACTCTTAGAGTCCCTTGGACTGCAAGGAGATCCAACCAGTCCATTCTAAAGGAGATCAGTCCTGGGTGTTCATTGGAAGGACTGATGCTGAAGCTGAAACTCCAATACTTTGGCCACCTCATGCGAAGAGTTGACTCATTGGAAAAGACCCTGTTACTGGGAGGGATTGGGGGCAGAAGGAGAAGGGAGAGGATGAGATGGCTGGATGGCATCACCAACTCGATGGACATGAGTTTGTGTGAACCCTGGGAGTCAGTGATGGACAGGGAGGCCTGGCGTGCTGCGAGTCATGGGGTTGCAAAGATTTGGACACGACTGAGCAACTGAACTGAACTGAACTGCAAGGGTTTCTTTCTGTGCTCACTATTTTATGAGTATGTTTGGTTTGTATGTCTACTTTTGCCAATGGAAAATGGAAAGCGTGCTCAATTGTGTCTGACTCTGAACCCCACAGGCTCCTCTGTCCTCTGTAGCCCACCAGGCTCCTCTATCCATGGAGTTTTTCCTGGCAAGAGTACTGGAGTGGGCTGCCGTTTCCTTCTCCAGGGGATCTTCTTGACCCAGGGATCAAACATGCATTTCCTGCCTCTTCTACCATGCACGCTGATCCTTTACCACTGAGCTACCAAGCCTCTTTATGGTAGTACTACGATTTTTATTACTGTAACCATGTAGTAAGTTTTAAAAGCAGGAAGTGTGGGTCGTGCGATTTTGTTCTTCTTTGTCAAGATTGTTTAGGCTACTGGCTGTTCCTTGAGACTCCATATGAATTTTAGGGTGGATTTTTCTATTTCTGAAAAAATTGTCTAGAATTCTGGTAGGGGTTGCATCGAATCTGTAGATCACTTTGATTAGTATTGACCTCTTAATATGTTGCTTTCCAATCCAGGAGCATGAGCTGTGTTTCCACTTGTTTATGTCATTTTGAGTTTCTTTCAGCAGTGTGTTGTGGGCTTTCTTGGTGGCTCAGTGGTAAAGGATCTGCCTGCCAGTGCAGGGGACGTGGGTGTAATCCCTGGGTGGGGAATATTCCCTGGAGAAGGAAATGGCAACCTGCTGCAGTACTCTTGCCTGGGGAATCCCATGGAGAGAGGAGCCTGGTGGGGCTGTAGTCCATAGGGGTGCAAAGAGTCAGACACGACAGCAACTGAACAACAGCAAGCTGCTGTGGCTTCCGTTGTGTAAGCTTCTCACCTTGGTCAGGTTAATTCCTGCGTATTTTACACTTTTCGATACTGTCGTGAATGGAATTGTTTCTGTAATTTCCGTTTCACAGTGTGTAGAAATGAAACTGATGTTTGTGTGTTGACGTTATATCGTGCTATTTTGCTGCATTCAGAAAGTTCTAGCCATTTTTTTGTAGAATTTTTAGGATTTTTCTGCTTATAAAATCAGTCATCTGCAAGCAAGGATACTTTTACTTCTTCCTTTCCAATTTGGATGCCTTTTATTTCTTTTTGTTGCCTAATTGCCCTGGCTAGAATTTCTACACCATGTTCAATAGAAGTGGTGAGAGCAAACATCCTTGCCTTTTTCCTGATCTTAGGGAAACTTTCAGGCTTTCGCCACTGAATATGATGCTTGCTGTGAGTTTTTAATCTTTGACTTATTATATTGAGATAGTCTTGCTCCATCCCTAGTTTTCTGAACGTTTTTTTATCATAAACGGGTTTTTATCAAAAAAGTTTTTATCATATTGTCAAATGCTTTTTTTTGCATTGTTTTAAATGATCATGTAACCCCCCCCCTTCATTCAGTTTTTGTGGCATATTATTGGGATTAATTTTCATACGTTGAACCATCCTTGCATTCCAGGAATAAATTCCGCCTGCTCACGGTGCATAATCCTTCCAATACACTGCTGAGTCCCGCTTGCCGGCCGTTTGTTGAGGAATTCTGTGTCAGTGTTTATAAAGGGTGCTGCTCTGTACTCCTCTGGTGGTGTGTTTGTCTGGCTTTGGTATCAGGATAATCGCTGGCCTCAAAGTGAGTTGGGAAATGTTGCTGTCTCTTCGGTTTGGGGGGAAATTTTGAGAAGGATTGGATTGGGTCTTCTATAAATGTTCAGTAGAATTCGCCACTGAAGACACTGCATCCGGGGCTTTGTTTGTTGGGCGATGTTCTATTTGATTTCCGCTCCTTACTAACTAGAGCTCTGTTTTTCTGTTTCTCGTGACTTAGTCTTGGCAGGTTTTGTGTGTCTACGGATTTGTTTCATCTAGGTCACCCAGTCTGCTGCTGTACAGTTGTGCGTAGCGCTCTCTGCTAATCATGCGTAGCGCTCTCTGATAATCCTGTTTATTTCTGTAAAATCGGCAGTAATCTTTTCACCTAAATTTCTGATTTTTGTAATCTGAGCCTTCTGTGTCTTCGGGGTCTAGCTAGCTAAAGGTTTGTCGATTTTGTTGGTCTTTTTCACTGGTTTTCTCTGTTGTTTTTATATCCTGCATTCCTCTTGACTCTGCCTCACACTTATTGCTTCCTTCCTCTGCCGTCTTTGGGTTTAGTCTGCTCTTTTTTCTGGCTCCTTCGTTTGTGAAGTGGGGTTGTTGAGTTCAGGTCTTCCTTGCTTTTTAATGCAAGCGTTTATATTAACTGCTTTCACTGCATCACTTACAGCTGTGAGCTCCCTCCTCGGCACTGCTTTCCCTGCACCCCACATGCAGGTGTGTCGTGGCTCTGTTTCCATTCATCTCCAAGTAATCTGTAAATTCGTTTCTTATTTCCTCTTTGATCTTTTGCTTATCTAGAAATGTGTTGTTTAATTTATACAATTTTGTGAATTTTTATTTTCCCTTTGGTTACTGATTTCTCACTTCAGCTTCCCGTGGTCATATATTTTCTATGACATCGACCTTTTAAAAGCTCTTGAGACGCAGTGGCTGCACGTGTCGTCTCTCTTGGAAAATGAGAAACCCCAAGTGCGCGCCATTGTTGGGCGGAGTGTTACGTGCTGTCTGTTAGATCCAGTTGTTTTTATTGTTGTTTACGTCTCCGTTTCCTCACTTACAGGTTTCCCAGGCGGCTCAGGGGTGGAGAACCTGCCTGCAGCGCAGCAGCCCTGCGTTCGTTCCCTAGGTCAGGGAGGCGCCCTGGAGAAGGGGTGGCTGCCCACTCCAGTCTTCCTGCCTGGAGAGCCCCGCGGGCTGTGCTGCGGTTGTCCCAGCGTCCCTGCGAGTGGGACATTCAGGCCTCAGCCGCCACTGCGGAGCTGCCGTCCGCCTCTCCCTCCAGTCCTGCTAGTTTCTCTCCGCATATTTTCACGTCTGCGGACACTCTACCGTAGATGCTGGCATTGTTGCGCCTTCTTGCTGCATCAGGAATAGCATGTCCCCCTGGGCTCTCAGAACCACTTTTCACTTGCGTTCTCTCCTGTCTGATATTAATGTAGGCACCCTTGCTCTGCTTTCATTACTGTTTGAATGGAGTATCTTTTTCTGTCCTTTCCATTGCAACCTGTTCATATCTATAAAAGGAGCCTCTTGCAGACAGCATATAGATTCTGCCAATCTCTTTGTCTTTCTGCGTTTCTTCTGACCATAAAGAGAGGAGGTGAGGGACGCGTAATTCAGCATGCCCTGCTGCCATGCTCAGCAGTGTGTTTATCAGCGGCTTCCAAGGTGCCTTTGTCTCTACTGTGGGCCTGCTGTGCCCCGCCGCTCGCCTGGCCCGAGCACCGTCCGTGCGGTTGTCAGAGCTGCTCCCTCTGTTGGGAGGGAGGGTCCTGCACCGCGGTCAGTGGTCGCCGTGCACTGTGGACCTGAGTCTTCTGCCTCGGGATCCCAGGCGCGTCTCGAGCTCACGGGGAGATGCTGGATCCCGTTGCTGGTCACAGTGCTGCTGGAGAATTCCTGCTCTCCCTCCTTCTGTTTGGTGAAGTATTGACTATTTTTACTTCTTCCAGTTTGTCTCCTTGGATCCATTTCACTTAGGAGACTGATTCTGTGAGCTGAGTGTCCATCCCGAGCCAACATCTGTGTTCTGTAATCTCTCATTTCGGAAAGTTATAAATTGTTATTTTTGTTGTTTGTACAAGATCTTTTGCTGAGCATTATTTGGTATGCAAATCAAGCCATCTTGAATTGTGGACACTTAGTAAGATTGTGTTTGTTGCTTTCACAGTCTCGCCTCAAGGAACTGGAGCGAGAAGCCCATTTTGTTGCAGGAGAACGGTTTCTTATCACGAGCAACCATCAGCTTCGAGAGGTAGGGCTGGGTCTCGGCTCTCTGACAGAACGTGCTTCCCGTCCAGGGGTTAAGGGGAGATTCATTCTGAGTTTATGAGCGTTATTGTATGTGGCTGTCTGAAAAGTACGTAGGTGGCTCGTTTTCTCTCATGCTGAGATTCATCGCTTCAAGGCCCCTAAATCCGAGAGCAGGACCGAGTCAGGACCTGCGCATTTGGGAGCACCTGATCGGGGTGTCCTCTCTGGCCGGCTGCTGGCCTCTGTGATGGTGACGTGCAGGTCCTCTGAGGGCTGGGACCGCTCGCCACGGGACGCTGCCTCTGTTGCAGATCCTGTTTGGCAAGCTGCGGCTGCACCTGCTGCACCCACAGGACGCGCTCCCCACAACGGGGCTGCGGAGACTCCCGTCCACGTCGGAAGCCGTGGTAAGGCTCGACAGTGTCCCCTCACTCTCTGAAAGAGCAGCACACTCACACGGCAGGCGAGTCCCTCTCAGCCCCCGGGCTCCTTGTGGCGGACGAGCCTGCAGCAACCTGCCGGACCCGTTCCATTCGGTCCTTTCCTTTGGCAGCAGGAGAGGGGTCCCTCCCCCAAGGTTGCCCTTCAGGTATGAATGAGGGACACAGGCTTTTACGGTACAGTTTTCCAGTGGCAGTAAATTAGGTCGATCTCCTGCAAAGACAGTTTGATGGAATTCTGTCCTGAAAACCAAATTCTTGACCTCTTAGTTTCATACCCTCGTAAGAGACTGGAAATGGGGGAAGGTCATCACTTGTCTTCTTTCCCCAAGTTTATTTTAGAAAATTTAGCTGTCCTTCTCTTGGGAGGAGTGCATTTTTAAAAAGACGGAGAGTAGGGAGATGTACTCTAATTCAGTGGCAGAGAGTGAGTAGATGCTGAGAATCCAGTAAGCGGTGCCGCGGAAGCCTGCCGAGGGGAGGCTGGCAGCTCGGCCAGATGGCCTGCGTTGCTCCTGCGAGCGCCGCCGTGCAGGCCCCGGTCCCTCTCTGTGCCTTGTCCCTCTCAGACTTTGCAGCCGCGGAAGGTTTCCTTCCAGACAGCCCTGTGCACGTTGCCCCTCCAGACCCCACCTTCTGTTCATCTCAGCCCCGGCAGAGGTTTGTGCTTGCTGACTGTCCTCAGCGGCCGGACAAGGGACCCCCTCCCCCGGAAGGACCGCTCCCTGGCGGGACTTGACTCTGCCCTCTGCCTGAGTCGTCCCCACCCTGGTGAGCAGCCGCCTCCTGTGTCCTCAGAGCCGGCAGTGACCCTCCCTTGCTGCTGACACACCGCATCTGGGCAGAAGGGTCTTTTAAAGCCAGAGAAGTCACGGTGCTGCCCTGCCTTCGGCTCTCCACGGCACTCAGAGTGAGACCCCGGCTCTCTAGTGTGTCCACCACCCACGCCCGGGGGTCTGGGCCCAGTCCTTCTTTGTCCCCCTCACGCCACACTCCCAGCACCACCGAGCACACTTCCCACAAGCTCCCTCCTCAGGCTGGAGGCTCCCTGTGGGTTTTGCTCAGCTGGCTTCTGACTGTCAGCTTAAGTACTGCTTCCAGAAAGACCTCCTTGTCACAGATGTCTGTGAGGCCCCCGGTTGCAACCTCTTCCTTCACCTTGATTTGTTTTCTGCTTATACCTTGCCAAAATGCTGGAGAAGGTGTGGAGAGAAGGGAACCCTCCTATGTTGCTGATGGGAATGTAAACGGATGCAGCTACAGTGGAGAACTGTACAAAGGCTCCTTAAAAACCTAAAAGTAGAACTACCGTCTGACGCAGCAACCCCACTCCTGGGCATGCACCTGGCGAAAAGCGCAGCTGGGAAAGATACACGCACTGTGGTATCCATCGTGACACTATTCACAGTAGCCAAGACACGGAGGTGCCCTAACTGCCTATCCACAGAGGGAGGGCAAAGACGATGTGCCCCTGTGCACAGTGGGGCATCACTCAACCACAAAAAAGAGCAAATGGGGACTCCCCTGCTGGCCCTCGTGGTTAGGACTCCTGGCTTCCGCTTCAGGGCGTATGGGTCTGATCCCTGGTTGAGGTACTAAGATCCCACATGCCACGTGGAGCAGCCAAAAAATAAAAATAAAAGAATAAAAATATGCAGAAGTCATTAAAAAAGTTTTTTAGGAAAAGAATGCATGAAATACTGCCATTTGGAGCACCATAGATGCACCTAGAGTTTATCAGACTGAGTGACGGCAGTCAGAGAGAAGACGAACGGCAGATCACTCATACGCGCAACCCAGTGCTTTACAAATGACACAGATGAACTGAGTTATAAAACAGAAACAGACCCCCAGACACTGACAACACACTGATGGTTACCAAAGGGGAAAGGGCAGCCAGTGAGGAATGAGTCAGGACTTGGGTGAATGTATATGGACTGCTGTAGATAACATGGCATCCGGTCCCATCACGTCATGGCAAATAGATGGGGAAACAATGGAAACAGTGAGAGGCTTTATTCTGGGGGGCTCCCAAATCACTGCAGATGGTGACTGCAGCTGTGAAATTAAAAGACGCTTGCTCCTTGGAAGACAAGCTGTGACCTACCTAGACAGCATATTAAAACGCAGAGATGTTACTTTACCAGCAAAGGTCCATCGAGTCAAAGCTCTGGTTTTTCCAGTAGTCATGTGCAGATGTGAGAGTGGGACCTTAAAGAAAGCTGAGCACCAAAGAACTGACGCTTTAAAACTGTGGTGCTGGAGAAGGCTCTTGGGGGCCCCTGGACTGCAGGGAGATCCCGCCAGTCCATCCTGAAGGAGGTCAGTCCTGAATTTTCGCTGGAAGGCCTGGTGCTGACACTGAAGCTCCAGCACTGTGGCCTCCTGATGCGAAGAGCCGGCTCACTGGAGAGATCCTGACGGTGGGGGGCTGAGGGCAGGAGGGGATGGGATGGTGGGTGGCGCCACTGACTCAGTGGACATGAGTCCGAGTAGGCTCTTGGAGGTGGTGATGGACAGGGAAGCCTGGTGTGCTGCAGTCCACGGGGTCACGAAGAGTCGGACAAGACTGAGCTACTAAACTGAGCTGATATATAACACTGGGGAAGGAAATGGCAACCCACTCCAGTATCCTTGCCTGGAGAATTCCATGGACTGAGGAGCCTGGTGGGCTGCAGTCCATGGGGTCACAGACAGTCGAGCACAACTGAGTGACTAACACATATGTAACATAGATAACCGACAAGGAACTCCTGTATGTAGCACAGGGCACTGCACTCAGCATCCTGTGATAACCTATGTGAGAAAAGAATCTAACAAGGAATATATGTGTGTGAGTAACCAAGTTACTTTGCTGTGCACCTGAATCTAATGTAACACTGTAAGTCAACTGTATGCCAATAAAATTTTTAAAAAAGAAAATAAGCTTGCCTAGCTACTTGTTTGCTATTCCAGTAGGATGTAGGTTGCACAGATCAGAGACTTCACCTGCCTTGTTTGCTATGTCCCCAGAGCCAGATGGCCTAGAACTAGCCCTTATTGGGGCTGTTTGTTCACAGAGCATGGCCAGGACAGGGAGTGGGACCACCATGCTGAAGAGTCTGGGTGGGCTTCAGTGCCACATGGCAGCGTGCCCCCGAGTTCCAGCAGTGGTGGGGCCTGAGAGAGCCGTAATTGTCCCCTTGGGCTGCACCCGAGCTGGGGGTCGCAGCCTGGTTTATTCTGCGTCCGGGCACCATCTCCCTCTCCTGTGCTGCTCCTCAACTCTTCCTGACAGCCTGCAGCAGAGGAGGAAGTGTGACTCTCCCCTCTGTCGAGCTGCTTTCCTGTGGATGGGATCAAGACAATGCCCTGCAGTTTTCTTCACAAAGGCATAGTCAGCATGAACCATATTCTGTTAGCCTTGCTGGCAAATAGATGGGGAAAAAGTGGAAACAGTGGCAGAATTCACTTTTCTTGGTCTCCAAAATCACTGTGGATGGTGACTGTAGCCAAGAAATTAAAAGATGCTTGCTCCTTGGAAGAAAAGCTATGACCAACCTAGACAGCATACTAAAAAGCAGAGACATCACTTTGCCAACAAAGATCCGTCTAGTCAAAGCTATAGTTCTTCCAGTGGTCATGTATAGATGTGAGAGTTGGACCATAAAGAAGGCTGAGCACCAAAGAAGTGATACTTTTGAACTGGGGTGCTGGAGAAGACTCTCGAGAGTCCCTTGGACAGCAAGGAGATCAAACAGTCAATCCTAAAGGAAGTCAGTCCTGAATATTCATTGGAAGGACCGAAACTGAAGCTCCAATACTTTGGCTATCCAATGTGAAGAACCAAGTCAGTGGAAAAGACCCTGATGCTGGGAAAGATTGAGGGCAAGAGGAGAAAGGAACCACAGAGGATGAGATGTTGGACGGCATCACCAACTCAGTGGAATGAGTGTGAGCAAACTTTGGGAGATAGTGAAAGAAGGGCAGCCAGATGTGCTGCAGTCCATGGGGTCGCGAAGGGTCGGACATGACTCAGCAACTGAAAAGGGATCTTCCCAACCCAGGGGTCGAACCCAGGTCTCCCGCATTGCAGGCACTTCTTTACCAGCCGAGTCACAAGGGAAGCCCAGGAACACTGGAGTGGGGAGCCTGTCCCTTCTCCAGCGGATCTTCCCGACCCAGGAATCGAACCAGGGTCTCCTGCATTGCAGGCAGATTCTTTACCAGCCGGGTCACAAGGGAAGCCCAGGAACACTGGAGTGGGGACCCTGTCCCTTCTCCAGGGGATCTTCCCGACCCAGGGATTGAACTCAGGTCTCCTGCATTGCAGGCAGATACTTTACCCACTGAGCTATCAGGAAGCAACAACTGAACAACTTACTTAACTGGGGAAGTCACACTATTCTGCACATTTAAAAAGATGAACCTCCTCTAGGTAACACGTGGACATGATTCCCAATTGAAAATCGACTCCTCTACTTCCCTTCTCCCTTCCTGTCCCCCAGGCCCGCCCCACCCCCAGCCTCCAAAGGGATGTAGCCCGTGATGAGACGGGCAGCTCAGATCAGCAAGAAGGGTGCAACTGTGAGCTTAGGTGTGGTTTTATTAGACCTTGCTTTTCGTTTCAGGTTCACGGGAGAGTTGAGCAGAAGGTACTAGAAGTCTCATATACCCCGTCCCTCCGTAACACACACAGTCCCCCACGACCAGTGTGCCCCACCCGGGGTACGTTGGTGGCAGAGGATGAGCCCATCGTGACACGTCATCGTTCCCAAAGCGTAGTCTGCACTGGGGTCACTCTTGGTGTCACGTGGGCTCAGAGACGTACGGCGACAGGTGTGCACTGTTGCAGCATCGTGCAGAGTGGTTTCACCGCCCTGAACGTCCTCTGTTCCCCCTGTTCATCCTCCCCTCCACCCCAGCAACCACTGTTTCCATAGTTTTGTCTTTTCCAGAGTATCAGATAGGAGTTATTTATTATGTGGCCTTTTCAGATTTGATTCTTTCATCTGTTCTTCCATGTCTTTTCATAGCTCATTTCTTTTTAACACAGAGTCCTATTCCATCTATTCACCTACTGAGGGATGTCTTAGTTGCTTCCAAGTTTTGGCAATTATGAATGAAGTTGTTTAACACTCATGTGCAGGTTTTCCTGTGGACATAAGTTTCCGTCTCATTTGAGTAAATAATTTCTGGATAGTTTTGTGAGAAACCACCAAACTGTCTTCCAACATGGCTGCACCATTTGCATTCCCACCAGCAGTGACGAGAGTTCCTGCTGCCCCACGCCCTCGCCAGCACGTGGTGGAGCCCGTGTCCCGGATTTTGGCCAAGACCACCCTTGGGACTTCCAGGGCCAGCCAGTGGTCAGGACGCTGTGCTTCCACTCCAGGGCACACAGGTTCAATCCCTGGTTACACAGCTAAGTTCTCACAAGCCACGGGCCCGACACTAAACAAGTACAAATTAAAAGTGAAAAGAGTGCTCTTGTAGCTGGCTGGAGAATGGAAGAAGCCCATGGACAGGCCTTGGCCGCGGGGTGGGCTCCGCTGGCTCAGTGTCCAGGTGCCGGTGGTGAGGTTGGAGCAGGGCAGACACAAGCCCAGAGCATTTTGAGAACAGAAGGGTACTTCTGTAAGTGTGAGTTCACGTGAGTGTGAACGTGGAGTAATTCCTGGTTATCTTAGTTCTGAGCAGGTAGAGCAGGTAGAGATGGCCATTACCCAGGAAGAACCAAGAGAGAAGCGGTTTACTGGGCAGGGGCAAGGGGTGTCAAGCGCTCAGTCTTGCACTCAGGAAGACAAGTGTGTGCACAGATGTTGACACAGAGCAACTGGGTCTGTGAGGAGATGTCTCACGCTGGAGGTGCTCAGTTGGACGTTGTTGCCCTGGGGCCAGCCCTCCACGCTGGGAGGAGCTTTTGAGAGTCCCTTGTGCCTAGACCCTTGACTGTGCCACAGTCAGGGGCTGGGGGTGTGCGGCCCAGTCCCGACATGTTTTGAAGCTCCCCCACGGAGTCCATAAGCAGCCCGCACTGATAACCACAGGACTGAACGCTGACAAACTGCCACGTAGGGGTCAGAGAGAAGAGGTGCCAAGCAGAGGCTGCGGAGTAGCTGGAGACGGAGAGCACGTGGTGCCCGGGGCCAACAGAGGGAGCGTGTGATAAAGCTCACAGTGACCGAGGCCGTCCCTCTGCCTCTGAGTCACCCAGCGTGGCAGGGCTTCACCCAGAGATCAAACACTCCCTTCTCAAGTGTGCTCAGACAGCTGACTGGAGATGCGCAGGGAGCCTGCGGTTAGAGTTCTTTTGTGAGCAGAGTATCAGGATAACGAGAGCGAGCTGATCTTAAGCAGTTTTCGTGGCTGGGTGTTTTCATGCGCTTTGATCCCCCAAGGGACGGCTTCTTTAAGAAGCTGCAGGGCTGGGTTGCATGGAGGCAGGACTCCCCCCAGGCAGAGCCTGCTCAGGGGACTCCAGCGGTGGCCCTCCGGTTGTGTCCCTGTAGCTGGCCCAGACTGTGTGCGCCCAGTCGTCTGCAAACAGAGAGCGACACAGTTCTGGGGCTCACACCAGGGCCTCACTGTTGTGTTCAGTTCTCCCCCAAAGGGACTTGCAGATTCAAAATGATCCTCATTCCCTGGCAGGACTTTTTGGTACAAACTGGCGAACCAAAACCCAAATTTATATGGAGATGCCAAAAGCTAGAAGAGCCAAGATAATCTTAAAAGCACTACTGAGGGCCTTAGTGTGTTGGCTATCAAGATCCATCATAAAGCAGCTGGGAAGTGACAGTGGCTCAGCTGTGTCCAACTCTGCAACCCCACAGACTAGAGTCCATGGAACTCTCCAGGCCAGAATACTGGAGTGGGCAGCCTTTCCTTCTCCAGGGGATCTTCCTGACCCAAGGGTCGAACCCAGGCCTCCTGCGTCTCAGGAAGATCCTTCACCACTGAGCCACCAGGGAAGCCCTCATACAAGGACCAGCCTCAACTCCGGACATTGAACAAAGGGAGCCGCACATAAGGAACACTGACCCTGTCCCACCGATGGGGAGTCCAGAAAGGACACTGACCCTGTCCCACCGATAGGGAGTCCAGAAAGGACACTGACCCTGTCCCACTGATAGGGAGTCCAAAAGTGGTAGAGACTTCTTCCTGGAGGAGGCCAGGGTGGTGGCTACCTCTGGGGGAGGGACAGAGGCCTGTGTGGGAACCTGGAATGTTCCCTCTGGCAGTACCCAGGCATGTCCACTTTGTGAGAATTTAACAAACCTCGTTCACGGGATCCTGTGCTTTCTGTATGTTGTACTTCGACTTTTAAAAACTAAATTGAAAACGCACAGCCACATCCCATCGTTGCCTCCCCAGCTGGGTGCCCAGGTAGCTGTGTCTCCGATGTTGGGTGTTCCAAACCTGCGGAGTCTCACAACTGGAGGCAATTTCCTCCTTCACTCCTCTGCATGGCATCTGCATGCCCTGGGCTTAGACTTCAGGGACTCAGATCTCAAGAGGAGTCTTCCTTCCAAGCTCGTGTGAAGTGCCTTTCGCTCCTGTGTGTACAGCAATGACTCTGTTAGGGGGTTAAGACTATGGCGCTTGATCAACTGGGTTTATTACAAGTCTTCATTTTGGAAAGTGTGCTCAAGATAGACCATGTATTAGCAGGACTTTCTCCATCTGAAAATGAGTGTTTAAACTGTTGAAATTAAGTGAAGGAATTCTCTTGGTGGTATTTATTCTATTTTTCAGTTAAATGCTCTGCAGGACCTTCATCCATTACCCAAAATAATTTTGGAATACAGGCAGGTAAGTTAGATTTATTTTTTTCTGTAAGTATGTTGGTAACGAAGGGGGCCTGCGTGACACCCAAAATCATCACGGAGGTAGCCCTGGCCGCATCCTGAAGGGATGGTTTGTTCAGGCTGACCTCGTGTAAGCCCGGCTTCCTCTGTGTGGAGGCGACGTTCCTCGTGCCCCAGTGTGGCGCCGTGTGAGTTAGAGGCCTCCCCGGGCTCTCTGGCTGCTGAGCACATGCCCATTTCTAGCCGCCCTCCCAGCCCTCTGGTTTCTCTGTCACGCACCTGGCGTCTGTGCGCTCACGGCAGTTGCTGCCGCTCTCAGCGTGGTGGTTTGCTGCTGTCCCTGTGACTGGGCAGCCGGAGGGGTGGGTGACGGTTGCCCCTGAACTTAGAGGCGGCGTAGCGACCCTGGGTGATGCCCCTGGGTGACGCTCCTGTTCTCTCTGCAGCTTTCCTGTAAAAAGCATCATTAGAAGGAGCAGGGCGACATCTTTCTCTGTTGGTCGTTGTTTAATCCTGGGCACCACACAAGGCCATTTCAGGGCTCCTGGGGTTACCCGAGGGGACAGGCAATGACCCACACCCAGCACGCTGTGAAGCACGGCTTTGACGCTTGTTCCTCATTTAAACACTTAAACAGAGAAAGTGACCGTTCTTGTTTTACGATCTAGGTTCACAAGCTCAAGTCCACCTTTGTAGATGGATTGCTGGCCTGCATGAAAAAGGTAACAGCGCTTAAATATACATAGATAGTGACTGGGACTATGAGCCACTTAGACATGAGTGCAGATGCGAGCAGGATCTCTGTAAATCGTCTAAGGTTCTTGAACCTATGAGCCCCAATTCTGCTATCGTTCCGCTCTACAGCGCAAGTTGACATTCCACCTTAAGATCTGTCCGTGTGGAAGCCCTGCTGCCGACCACGTGCTCCTGTGCCTGTTGCCGCGTGTCCTTTCCACAGCCCCTCGAGGGGGGTGTTTCAGTTCACGCATGAGAAGGCTGCGGTCCGAGGTGCTGTGGCTCGCGTGAGGCTAATGGCAAGGGGCAGCCCCCGCCCATCAGGGGAGGGCAGCCCCTCCTCAAGTCCACACTGAGCCCCCCACGGCACGTCACCCACGTGTCCTCCTGCAGCCTCTGCAGCGGTTGGGGGCAGTCTCGGTCACCCTGACCCCGTGTGGGAGTCCTGTGACCCCGAGGACACTCGGGTTGGGAGGTCAGGGCTGCTGGCTCAGGGCTCTCCAGGGCAGCGCTCTGAGAGCCGTTTGCTGTAGGCAGAGACTCCAGGGCAGCGCTCTGAGAGCCGTGTGCTGTAGGCAGAGACGGGGGCCAGCGTGTGGGTGCCTCCATATGGCATCATCAGAGCCTAAGCCGATTCTTTCCCACTGATCAAGGGTGCCGTATCCTCCACGTGGAACCAGACAGGCACCGTGAGCGGAAGGCTGTCAGCGAAGCACCCGGTGAGTCAGCGCTGGGGAAGCGCCGTCTCTGTGAGGGAGGTTTTGCCTGGATGCGCGGCTGCCTGTGCACTTTTTGTTTCTGAAAGGAGAAAGAAAAGAAAGTGAAGTCGCTCAGTCGTGTCCGACTCTTTGCGACCCCATGGACTGTAGCCTACCAGGCTCCTCCATCCATGGGATTGGTTGCCATTTCCTTCTCCAGGAGATCTTCCTGACCCAGGGATTGAACCCAGGTCTCCTGCATTGTAGGCAGACACTTTACCGTCGGAGCCACCAGGGGACATTCTGAAAGGAGACCGCATCCTGTTAGACCGTGCGGTTTTCTGCGTGTTAATCCAGCTGTCACTTACTTAGCACGTGCTCAGTTTGGGGGGACTCGGTGGGGGATCGGACACAAAACCCTTGGCCCAGTGGTCCCAAGCCTGTCTGCCTCGCTCTGTCCACCTGCTTGCCTGCCTTGGTTCATCCAGGCTCTGGTTGTGCCGGCTGGGGGGTGGGAGAGCACCCACACACCTTGCTGGAAGCGTAGGCTCCTAATTGGCAGCTTTAATGGAACAAAAGCCTTGCTTGCACAAGGAAGCTTTCAAAACATTGTCTTCTGTGGATTTCATTCCCAGCACCTCTTGGGGCCGAGGCCTCTGTTTCTTCAGAGGCAGAGGGAGATACAGCTGAGAATAAAGAAGTCTGTGTTTGGCTCTGGCTTTCAACATGGAACTTGCAAAAGTGCTCCGCGGAAATAAGAAAGTGTCAGGAGCGACCGTCAGAAAGTGTTTGGTTTTTTTTTTTTTTCCTTTCAGAAGTTTCTCTTTAAATATCAAGACTCAGGAGTGTATTTTTCAGAGTTTATAATGTAAGGTATGCAAGTATGCTATATGGACAGGTCCATTTCACAGGGAAGCATGGGAACTCCTCGCAGCCTTGGAGGAAATGCTGAGAGGGAGGCAAGTGCCTCCTCCGAAAGGGCCTAGCTGGGCCCTCTGGGGGAGAAATGCAGAGAATCCCAGGAACGGGGGCGCCTGGTAGGCCGCTGTCTATGGGGTCACACAGGGTCGGACACGACTGAGCGACTTAGAAGGGGGTAGGCTGACACAAGCTGGAAGCCATGGGGCTGAGGCTTGCTTCCGGCCCAGAAGCCTGGGAGAAGGCACAGTTTCCAGGAGCTCCAGGCCAAGACCGGGCATGAGCCTTGGGCAGGGACCCGAAGTGGCTCTCCTACCACAACTCCGTAGGCCCTAAGGGCCTGAGTGAGGGCTGGGAATCCATGGTCCCTGGGTCCCAGGTCCCCTGGTGTGGAAATGCAGGGCTACCATATTTGTCTGGTCTGAACAGGTCATGGCGGGGGCTGCGAAGTGGACAGTCCAAGGCCAAGTCCAGGACCTGAGTTTCAGCAGATCAGCAATGTCAGGCAGAGCCAAGGCCAGGGCCAGGTCGGCAGGGAAGGGGCCATTGGATGTTGGCCGTGGTGTGACAACTGGCTTCCTCAGCTGAAGCAGTGGGGGCAGGTAGCCCCAGGCTACTGACGCAGGCCCCACCCCTTCCTGATACTGTGGGTTTGTAGGCCCCTCCTCACAGATGCCAGCTGGAGTGGGAGGGGCATGACTGAGAAAAGTCAAGGAGAAAGGCTGGGCTTGGAGGACTGTTCATCCTTTGCTGAGTGGGTGCTTCTCCCCATGTCTAAACTGGTGATGAAAACAACGCTAGTCCACGTATTCATTCAAATACCTTCAGTTGCAAGTGGCAGCAAATCAGACTAAATTGACCTCAACACTCTCAGCAACAATGGACCTCAACAATCTCAGTCTAACCTGACTTAAGCAGCTCAAGGACGGGCTGGCTTCAGGCAAGGCTTGATCTAGCAGTCAGTCATATGGGCAGTCCAGCTTCTGTCCCCCTCCCCCAGCCTCTCTCTCAGCATCTGAGCAGGTCTGGGGGACACCAGCTTAGTCTCTCTCCAGTGGAAATGAGCAGTGCCTCTCCATGCCCCGTCCATGAAAGGAGGAGGAAGCACCTTTGGCAGATGCCCTCGGATTGGCAGATGCCTTCAGCAAGCATCTCTTTGCATCTCTGTCTGGAATAGCCACTGGTCATCCTTGAGCTAGTCGCCGTGGCCAGAGGACAGGCTTTGCTGGCTGATGGAAAGTGGGAAGGGGGACCCTCATGAAAATCAGAGTGCCGTTTTCTAAGGAAAAGGAAAAAGAACTGCAAGGCCCAAAGCAAGGGGCAAGATTATGGTATTTTTCATGTTCTTAGCAGAAATACAGGTCACAGATTTTAAATCTACTGCATACGTTTAATTCAACCAACGTCTCTTTGAATGCACTGGAAAGGGATACTTACTACTTATCTTTTTGCTTCTAGTAGCAGATGCTCTAGCCTGCCCTCCAGGGTGCCAGTTGTTCTTACGTTGTCGTTTGGTGAAGAGTCTCAGGAACTTGCCTTCAGGCTCAGACTGTGCCCCAAGAAGAGTCCTGCTCTCCCTGTTCAGTGTTTAAGCCCCGTGCTCATCTGGGCCTGCCGGATGTTACAGTGGCTCCTTTGGAATAATCTAGTCTTGCTCTTTCCATTGTTGGTGTGTGAATTTTTCAGCTTTGCTTATGAATATCCCTCCCACGTGGTAACATTTAAGTGAAAGTTGCTCAGTCGTGTCCAGCTCTTTGCGACCCCATGGACTATACAGTCCTTGGAATTCTCCAGGCCAGAATACTGGAGTGGGTAGCTCTTGGCTTCTCCAGGGTATCTTCCCAACCCAGGGATCGAACCCTGGTCTCCCACATTGCAGGCAGATTCTTTACCAGCTGAGCCACCAGGGAAGCCCAAGAATACTGGAGTGGGGAGCCTTTCCTTTCTCCAGCGAGTCTTCCCGACCCAGGAATTGAACCGGGGTCTCCTGCACTGCAGGTGGATTCTTCACCAAACTGAGCTATCAGGGAAGCCCTGATACCATTTAAATATATATCAAAATATTTACTAGCAAGNAAACCTCTGCCCTCGTGGAGCCTGGGGGTGGAGGGCCCGAGACCGACAGCAAACACGCTCAACTAGTCGCGGTGTGGGAGGTGATGAACCCTGGAGAACACAGCGCAGGGGCGGGGCGGACCGAAAGCACGGGAAAGGGCAGCGCTGATGGGGGAGGCCGAAGGAAGCCCGCCCCGGAGGCGCGTCCTGGGGAGCTCGGTTCTTCATTTACCCCAACAGCCCCCAGCGGGAGTCCCACACAGCGCTCAGAAGACTGGGGAGCCGCTCCACTGGAGAGCAGGGCAGAGGAAGCGGCGGCCCGCCCTGGATTATCCGGGGGCGCTGCGGTCTCCGCGCCTGGGCTCCTCCGCGGCTGCCTGGAGAGTGGAACCTGCGCGCCGCGCCGATGCGCCAGCCGCAGGCCTGAGCAGCGCGGCTGCTTTCTCCACAGGTCAAACCCGACCCTGTTTTTGGCGTTTTTGCTAAAACGACTGCTGACATTCTGATAGATGCTGAAGGGGAGACTTCAGATGCCACCTCTGCTCCTCACCTGTCGCTGAACGTGGACTGAGGGCTGTTAGCACTGGGTTTTTCTAGATCAGTTCTCTTAGTTTTCTTACACGTGCCGAGTCCACTGTGAAGACAAATGCCGGGCGAGTGCCCAGTCGTCACCCCTCCAGAGCAGCGGGTGGAGGCTTAGGAAGGGACTCGCTGCAGAGCCCCCGGCACTCCCCGCAGGGGATCTCCGCGACCGGGAGACCCTGGCCGGGTTTGCCACGCAAAGGACTCAGAGGTGGTTTTCGTTCATTTCAGCGTCCACAGTAACAGCAGATGTTGTGCCCTATAGGAGAATGAAGGCCCACTTGCTTGCGGTTTCCATCGTTGGGGCACCTTTCCAGACAGTTCTCCTGACATGCGGTCGCGTCCGTGTGCCCACCACACTGCACCCACTCTGCAGTGTCCCCGAGGCTCATGGACCTGCCCACGGCCTGGTGGACCCCGGAGAGAGACATGGTCACCGATGGCAGGAGCCAGGTTTCTTGCGTTGGAGTAGGGAGGACGCCGGGGTGATCCACTTGGTGGTGGACAGAGCTGCGGACACAGGGTGGACTGCTGTTTACCTCCAGGCAGACACAGGCGGCCATGCGCAGACACCTTTAAACACACATGTCTCCTTGTTCTGTCAGCCTAGAGTGCCCAGAGCAGTGATACCCTGGCAGAGAGCACACCCAGCACCCAGATCTCACGCCCGCTGGATCATAGAGAAAGCAAGGGAGTTCCGGAAAAACACCTTCTTTTGCTGCATTGACTACACTAAAGCCTCTGACTGTGTGGAGCAAAACAAACTGGAAAATTCTTCAAGAGATGGGAATACCAGACCACCTTGCCTATCTCCCGTGAAACCTGTATGCAGCTCAAGAAACAACAGTTAGAACCAGACATGGAGCAGCAGACTGGTTCCAGATTGGGAAAGGAGAGCTTCAAGGCTGTATATTGTCACTCTGCTTATTTAACTTGTATGCAGAGTACATCATGAGACATGCCAGACTGGATGAAGCACTAGCTAGAATCAAGATTGTAGGGAGAAATGTCAATAACCACAGATATGCAGATGATACCACCCTAATGGCAGAAAGTGAAGAGGAACTAAAGAGTCTCTTGATGAAAGTCAAAGAGGAGAGTGAAAAAGCTGGCTTAAAACTCAACATGCAAAAAACTAAGATTATGGCATCCAGTCCCATAATTTCATGGCCAATAGATGCGGAAACAGTGGAAACAGTGTCAGACTTTATTTTCTTGGGCTCCAAAATCACTGCAGATGATGACTGCAGCCATGAAATTCAAAGACACTTACTCAAAGACCAACCTAGACAGCACATTAAAAAGCAGAGACATTACTTTGCCAACAAAGGTCCATCTAGTCAAAGTTATGGTTTTTCCAGTACGGATGTGAGAGTTGGACCATAAAGAAGACTGAGTGCCAAAGAATTGGTGCTTTCGAACTGTGGTGCTGGAGAAGACTCTTGAGAGTTCCTTGGACTGCAAGGAGATCAAACCAGTCAATTCTAAAGGAAATCAACCCTTAATATTCATTGGAAGGACTGATGCTGAAGCTGAAGCTCCAATACTTTGGCCACCTGATGCGAAGAACTGATTCTTTGGGAAAGACCCTGATGCTGAGAAAGGTTGAAGGCACGAGGAGAAAAGGGTGGCAGAGGATGAGCTGGTGAGATAGCTTCACCAACTCAATGGGCATGAGTTTGAGCAAACTGCAGGAGACAGTGGAGGACAGGGAAGCCTGGTGTGCTGCAGCCCATGGGGTCGCAAAGAGTTGGACACGGGTGAGTGAACAACAACAAATTCTGTTTACAGTTGCATCAAAACTAATAAAACACCTGTGAGTAAGTCTAACAAAGGAAGTGAACGTGCGCGTCCTGAGCTGCAGCCCCTGCTGGCCGGGCTCCGCCTTTGGCTGCTGCAGAGGTCCCTGTCTCTGTCTGCACCAGCAGTGTCCACGCCGCGGCTGACCTCCGCTCCCCTCCCCTCGCTCTGCCCTCTGCACCGTTGCTGTCGGGTCAGTGACCACTCTTCCCAGGGAGTCAGCTTTCTCAGGACACCGCCCCTCTCACTTCATCTCTGTCACTGCAGATGGAGGGCTGTGCTCAGAAACTCGATTTCAGAGAGAGCAGCCCAGAAAGGGGAAAATAAAACAGTGCCTGTCCAGGGGAGAACGTAGCAAACGCCGTTTCAGAGCCAGGCCGACGGCAGCAGCGACGGGCCACGCCGGCAGCAGGACCCTTGGCTGCTGGCGTGAGGAGGGCGCTTATCTCGGAGGCCTCTCCCCCCAGGCCCGCAGCCCTGGTCCAGCCAGGAGAAAAACAGCAAGCAGGCCCCAGCTGAGGGGCGTGCTGCCCAACCAGCGCCCCTCAGAACAAGGTCATAAAACACAAAATCGGGGAAGCTGCTGAAGCCAGGGAACTAAGGGAACCAGACTGGACGTGATGTGGGGTCCTGGGTAGGGTCTTGGGGCAGAAAAAGGACGTCAGGTGAAAACTGGCGAAATCGAAATAAAGTATGGAATTAGTAATAATGTATTGATGCTGGTTTCTTAATTGTGTCAAATACCCTAAAAACGTAAGATGCTAGCAATATAGGCAACCCAGTGAGGGGTCTATACTATGTTCCTAACTTTTCGGTAAGACTGTTCCACAATAAAACGGTTACTTTTATTAAAAAACAATTACCTTGATAGAAGATTATATTTATAGAGTTTTTTATGTTCTCCATCAAAAGATTCTGGTTCTATCTTTAACAGCCGATTTAATTTGAATAACTGTTATCTCTAAACATATTTGGGACACTTCATAAAAGCAGTTCTGATTGAAAGTAATTTATTTTTTCTTATTTGGTGATTGTACATTCCTCTAGTCTCCAGTCAGCATTAACAACATTTTTATCTGGCTCGTTTTAAGATTAACTTAAGGGAACTAAGCCTTAAACTCTTCTTTCCCTGCAACTTGACAGTGAAAGACGGTGTTCAAGGCTGAGGTTCTCTGCCAGAGTCAGATTCCAGAGCCTCCCTTCTGCTCACCATGGGCAGAGCGGCTTCCGTGTAATAACAGAAAAGAAGACGCCATTTGAGATGAGCGAAAGTTGCCTGGGAATTGAGCTCACGTCTGTCAGCTGTGGTGGGGGAAAAAAAAGCTATACCCTTCAAGCCCCTTCTTAGCATGCATTCTGCCATATGATCAAAGGACAAAATATTCATTTTAACTTTCCTTAAAATGTTCAAACTATAGAGTGTTATATAGTGTGCTATAGTGTATAGAGTGTGCTGTATAGGTTAGATACTTAGTGAAGTTTCTATTATTTTTATTGGGCTTCCACATTGGTGCAGTGGTAAAGCTTCTGCCTACCAGTGCAGGAAGTGAAAGAGACCCAGACTGATTCCCTGGGTTGGGAAGATCCCCTGGAGTAGGAAACGGCAACCCACTCCAGTATTCTTGCCTGGAAAATACTAGGGACAGAGGAGCCCAGCGTGTTGCAGTCCATGCGGTCACGAAGAGTCAGACACCACAGTGAGCCCTCACTGTTATTTGATTATTTGTTATATTGTAAAACATAAAAAGTAGCGCTTAATTATTAAAAAGTTTCCTTTATCTTTATCTAAAGGTAATCACATTTCTGCTTTCTCAGGACAAATAAGCTTCTTTATCCCTCTTTCCATTGGTAAAGCAGCTTTCATTAAGCTGATGTTTTATGGGCCGTGGAAGGGAAATGATTTTTAGGAGCCGAGTCCTTGCTTACCGGATGAACTTACACCAAGCTGTGCTCACCAAGAGCTTTTAGCCGAGCACGTTTAGTTACAGTCTGGTCTGATCCTAGTTTGACATGCTATTAGTTAGAGAACATATTCTATTTTATACAACTATAGACCCTGACATTACTCAGAGTGGGTTGATTTTGCAGATGTTCTTCTATTAACTTGAGAAAAGTCTCTTCCTAGAAAACTGAAATGTTTTAATATGAAAGAGTATTGGACTTTTGTTGAACGCTTATGTCCTGTTGTGGTGATGACGTGTTTTTGTCCTTTATCCTACTAATCTTGTGTATCATATTATTTTTTTTCGAGTTTCTGAGATAAGTCCCCGTTGGCTGTATACAGAACCCTTTTTGTGTGTTGCTAGTGTCACCGAGCTAATACAGACTGTGGATCCTTGTGCCTGTTTATGGAGGACGTTGTATTTGGTATCTGGCTTTAGCATCAGGATAACACTTCATGGAAGGGGTTGGCAAGCTCCTCACTCTGCCATTCTGGAAGTACCTTTCATTGCTAACTTTTTTTGAGACTTTTTTTTTTTTGGCCGTACTATGTGGCATGTGGAATCTAGTTCCCTAAACAGGGATTGAACCCATGACCCCTGCATGGGACGGCAGAGTGTTAGCCACTGAACCACCAGGGAAGTCTGAGAGTTCTTCTTATGTTTTGAATCCAACGTGATTTGCAAAAAACAAAAGTAAGTTTGATGGAGTCCAGTTTTTCATTTTCTTTATGGACCATGCTGAAGGGGTATATCTAAGGATTCTTTGTCTAATGCAAGATTACAAAGATTTTCTTTTAAATTTTCCTCTAAAAGTTTTAAAGTTTTATATTTTACATTTATATTTATAATCCATAATTTATAGAATCAGCTTGTTGATAGCTAAGGAAAATACTGCTAGTATTTTAGTTAGGATTGTATTGAATTTATAGATCAGTTTGGGAGTCATTGGCATATTAATGTTGAATGTTCTGATCCATGAACATGGTACACCTTTCCATTTATTTAGGACTATTAATTTTATCAGGGTTCTGTAGTTTTCAACATACAAGTTTATACCTGAATGTTTTGGGGGTGCTGATATTAATATAAATGGCCCTGTTTATTTAAGTTCAATGTCTGATTACTCACTGGCACTGTGTAAATGTAGAATTGATTTTTGTATGTTGACTCTGCATTGATACTTTGGTCTACCCACCACAATTGTGCTTCAGTATTAGCTATGTTAAGTATCGGCACACATATGCATAATACCTTGGCGTTAGTCATTTTGTTAGTGTTTAATAAAATGTGATACACTTTAGGGGCTTCCCTGGGGGTCCAGTGGCAAAGACCTGCGCTGCCGGTGCAGGGAGCCCAGGTCCCATCCCTGGTCAGGGGACTAGATCCCAGATGCCATCCCTGAGGGTTCAGATGCCGCAGCTAAGGCCTGGGGCAGTCAAGTAAATGCGTACCTTTAGTTCTTCCAGTTTACTGCTACCAGTCCATCTCTCTCCACCCTCCTCAGGCGTGCGTGTTCAGTCATATGACCCCATGGACTGCAGCCCACCGGGCTCCTCTGTCCATGGACTTTTCCAGGAAAGAATACTGGAGTGGGTTACCATTTCCTTCTCCAATAAAAAAAATGTATGTATTTTAAAATGTAACACATTTTAAATACTGTTAAATGATTCAGATTAAGAGAAGATATTTCAGCTAAGGCAGTTTCCCCTTTATTTTTCGCAGAATATCCAAGGTATCTCCAAGCACCCAATTCAGATAACTAAACCTCAAAATTTTAAAGGTAACACATTTCTTTTTACTTCACAAAAATCTTGAGCAACGTTTTTTTAAAAGCCTAGAAATGTTTGTAATTGTTTTTCTATCTAAGTAACTGCTTTTCTTTCCTGAAGTTCTCCTCTGTATTTGCGTGACCGGGATTTAAATATACACTGAAAAATAAAACCCAGCTAAAGTGGCACGGCCCCTTCCCTCTAGCGGTCTCTAAGTGAAAATGGATGATAAATTACCACGGGGAAGCGGCTCCCCTCCCACCACCTCTCCCCCACCAGCTTCCCAACAGAGAAGAGACAGACAGACAATGGAGCTGGCTTTTATTAAGGTCTGAAAATTACTGGACATGTTTGCAAAAGTGTAGTCACGCTCTTCTTTCTCTCGATCCACTCCACTGCCATGCGGGTGATGACGTTTCTCAAAGAGAAAAGGTCAAGTCTGAGCAAAGCCAGGTTCTGTGGCCCGTTCCCAGTAAACTCCTGCCCCCTGGGCTTCGGGAACTGCTGTTTCCGGAAGGTCGAAGCCAAACAGGGACGCGCCATGAGCTTCGTAACGTGCACGCTGTTGTGCGTGAACAGAGCTCCTGGAGGTGGGCGGCAGCTTGGCCTCCGCCAGCCCTTCACCGCACGTTCTGTGGGAGACCTTCCCCGAAGGAGGCCTCCTGTTGGTGAGGCGCAGAGGGTCAGTGTTTGACCCTTCCTTCACTAAGAATTCTAGACAGAACAGGAAATTTTAACAGCAGAAAATCTAGTTTGCTTTCAGCAGTCTTATGATGTTTTAAAATTGCATTAAGAAAAACCAGGAAAATACTCTTCTGACTTCCAAGTGATGTTAAAATAACTGTGTATGAGGAATAGCTATGAATCAGCTCACGATCAGCTCACCAAGTGCTCTTGAACTCACAATGATTCAGGTGAAGAGGACGAACTCAGCATCTCCCCAAGGACGGCGTTTGTTTCATCTGAAGGCCACACCTTCCTGGCAGCAGGTACGCGCTGGCCACGGTAGACACACCGTGTCACTGGAGCGCACATTACGTGTTTCACGTGTTCAAATGCTCAGAAATCGAATAATCCAAAGGTGCTTACAGAACCCATTCTTGAAGGTAAACCCCGAGGCAGATACTTATATGAAGCTGAGGCTTCTCACGCACAGTAGGCGAGAGCAGCTCTGCCTCCACCTGCCGGCATCTAGAGGCCAGTCTCCCTGCTGGGCACCCCCAAGTCCACCCCGCCCCCTTCTGTCCCGTCCCCTGGTACCCCTTCCCGCTTGCTGCAGCCATGCTGGTCCCTCTGCCCTCAGCCCCACCGCCAGCCCCGCGTGGAGCCTTCTCCCCAGCTGTGGTCTTGCTCCCTCCTCCAACCTCCTTGCCTCTGCTACCTCGTCCCTTTCTCGATGACACGTGACAGCAGCAACCTCCCCACACACACTCACTCTGGAACCTCCCCCTCTCGATCTGTCTTTCCCATTTCATTGCTCGCCTTCCAACACACGGAATAATTCACCCAAACCATCTCCCTCTCCTCGAGTAGAAGCTCCACACGGGAAGGGACCGTCATCTGTCTTGTTCACTAGCGTACCCCAGGCACACAGCCTGGCACAGAGAGAGCCCTTTCTGAACCTCTGATGTTCTGATGACTCGATCAGTGAGTGCGGCCCCCTGGAGGCCTTGCCAGTCTTACAGAAGAGGTCTCATGGACTCTTAGCCCCAGGGATGGCAAACAGCCCAGACGCCCAGGGGCCTGGCAGCTGGGAGGTGGGCGTGCTGACCTTGATTCCCCATGGGAGGGGAAAGTGAGGTCGCTTGGGCTGGGCGGCAACAATGAGGCGTGTGTGGATGGCTTCTGAATTAACGCAGAGCTCTATCTGACAGACTTCTCGCAGATCGAATTGCGCATTCTTGCACACTTATCTGGGGACCCAGAACTTTTGAAGTTATTCCAGGAATCTGAGAGAGATGATGTATTTTCCACCCTGACTTCACAGTGGTAAGATATACGTGCTCATAACAGTATCAGATCCACAGGAATGCAGGCGTGACTTTAAAACCCTGAAGTTGGTCCAAACCTGTTTTCAGTAAGAAATTATGTTTTCCTCTAGTAGTTTATCTTTTTGAAAAGAGTAGATAGCTAGGATGCCAAGCGTCTCCTAAGTATGAAAGAGGTGGTTGTTCTCAGCTCCAGAAGGGGTGTCGATTGCTGAGGAATGTACCAGAAATATCGAAAAATCAAAAGTGAAAGTCACGCGTGCCCTCCAGATGAGTGTCAGCCGGAGAAGACAGAGCCTAGGGCCTGCAGGCAGCCTGGTGGCGACCCCAGCGTTGGCTGCCTGCGCCCTCAGCTGCTGATGGGGGCAAAGCAAGCCTGCGCCTAACTTCTGTCCCTTCTCACTGCCGGCTCGCTCTCGCTTTTTCGTTTTGCCTACTTAGGCTTTTCTTCTTTCAGTCTGAAGCCTGGAACTCCTCCCATTTAAGACAATGAGCACCTTTCTTGAGGATGCAGTTGTCCGAGGTCCAAAGTCAGCAAGAGCAGGCTCAGACCCTGCCCGCCCTCCTGCCCACCCCCAGCTCAGCGGCTCTCAGAGGCCGGGTCGACCTGGTGCTGCCAAGTCCCGGAGCTTGCTCCCCGCTGGGCTCCCAGGGAAAGGCCCTTCTCCTTAATGTGTCCTGTGTACTCTTAAAAATTGTGATATAATTCACATACCATAAAATTCACCCTTTTAAGTATACAATTGAGTGGGTATCAGTACATTCACAAGGTCTGGCAACCACCATCACTGTCTGATTCCAGAGCATCTCCATTCCTTAAAGAGAAACCCCACCCCCAGGAGTCAGTCCTCACCCTTCCTCCCCCATGGAGAGCTTTCATCTGCATTCTGTCTCTGCATATTCGTCTGTTCTGGACAATTCACAGTAATGGAATCGTACAGAGTATGGCCTTTTGTAACTATCTTCTCTCACTGAACATAATGTTTTCAAGGTTCATCCACGGTGAAGCACGTATCAATACTGCATTCTTCTTTGTGGCTGAATAATACTCCTTTCTATGGAATAATGTATTCTGTGTGTGTATATATATATATATAAAATTATGGAAGAGAATGGAATTATATAATATATAAATTATGGAATATATATTATATAAATACTAATATATTAGTATAAACAAGCAAATAATATTCCATATTCCATTGATTTATCCCTTTATCAGCTGATGTCTATTTGGGTTGTTTCCACCTTTGACTGTTATGAATAATACTGCTGTGGACATTCATGCACGAAACTTTGTATGGAAATGCGTTTCCCTTTCTCTTGGATGGACACCTGGGAGTGGAGCTTCTGAGTCCTGTGGTAATTCTATGCTTAACTTTTTAAAGTTGTGGTAAAATAACAAAATTTATCATCTCAGCCATTTTTAAATGTGCAATTCATATCACAGCAGTACCAACTATATTTAATTTTTTGAGGAATTACTGAACTAGTTTCCCAAATAGCTGTACCATTTTATACCCCACAAACAGTGCACAGGTCTCCAGTTCACCCGCCTTCTTGCCAGTGCCGTTTATCTCTGTCTTTTGATTCTAGCCGTCCCCGCGGGTGTGAAGTGGTGTCTTTGCAGTTTGGTTTGCGCGTCCTTGATGACCGCCGACGTTGAGGCTCTAGCTGTCCCCGTGGGTGTGAAGTGGCGTCTTTGCAGTTTGGTTTGGGCGTCCTTGCTGACCGCCGACGTTGAGGCTCTTGTCTTCTTCTCTGTCGTTGTGTCTTTCCCTCTCCTACACCTTTGCACAAATCCACCTGGGTGTTTTGCTCGCCCCAGCTTTCTCTGTGCTTCTTCCCAGAAGACACACTTTCTTCCATTTCAGTTTCTCTCCAGTAAGGATATAAGCTAACATAGACTTTTCAAGGCATGGAGTAGATTTAGTAATACCCCTGCCCGCTCTCCAGAGGTGTGCAAAGTCTGAGAAGAGTGTTTCTACCTAGGCACGAAGAGTGTCCTGCTCGCCTGCTTCGCGCTTGCGCGTCAGTGCCATCCGAGTGTGCTGGCGGAGCGGTGCCCTGGAGTTCTCCGCACAGCGCGAGAGCCTGTCTGTGATCTATGGGCGTGCTCGTGCATAGGTCACCGAGGGCGCTTTTTGTGCAGCGAGCCAAGAGCGACTCTGGCTGTTGCTGACCAAGCGTTAGAGAAACACATTCTTGTCAACGTGTCAGGCGAAGGATGCAGCTGGAGCAGAGCCAGGAGGAGAGTGCACAGCACCTGACGCGCCGCCAGAGACGCGGACAGGCCCCAGGCGCGCAGCCTAAGCCTCCGCCACAAGAAGCCCGAGAAAGACGAGGGCGGAGGGAGACAGTGGAGACAAGAGCAGCGACCCATGAAATGGAGAGACAGAAAACAACAGCAAAAAGCAATGGGAAAGGTTGATTCCTCAAAGAAAATAAAACCATCAGACTCTAGCAAGACTGACAAAAACAAAAATAGGGAAGACACAAATCATCAAAATCAGGATGGATTCAGTACAGGATGTTAGCACATTATTACTAAACAGATCCTGCAGACATCAGGACGACAGTAAGGAAACCCTATAAACAACTTTATGCTCAAAAATTCACAACAAATGGATCGATTTCTTGAAAACCACAGACTATCAAAACCCAACTCTGATGAAATGGATAACATGAATAGTCCTTGAACTTTTCATTTAAAATCTCCTGGTAAGGAAATCTACAGGGCCAGATATCTTCCATGGAATATTTTACCAAATGTTGAAAGAATTAACACCAGTTTTATATGACCCCTTTCAGACAGTAGAAGAGGAGCACTTCCCAGTCATACTTGAGAAGCTAGTATTGTCCCAATACCAAAACCAGACAAAGAGTAAAAAGAAAATAAAACAAAACCCCACACAGACCAATATCCCTCCTGAATTTAGATGTGAAAAATCCTCAGCAAAATATTAGCAAACCAAATCCAACAACATAAAAATCTATACACTGTGTCCAGGTGGGATTTATTCCAGATGGGCAGACTGCTTTAATATCAGAAAATCAATCAGTGTGGTCCAATATATGATCAAGCCAAAGAATGAAAATAATATGATGATATCCATTGACCCAGACAAGGCACCTGACAAAATCCAACACCCGTTCGTGGTAAAAACTCTTAGGAATTTAGAAATACAGGGGAGCAACCCCAACTTGATAAAGAACATCTATTAAAACAAACTACAG
This sequence comes from Redunca redunca, assembly GCA_006410935.1. NCBI lineage: Eukaryota > Metazoa > Chordata > Mammalia > Artiodactyla > Bovidae > Redunca > Redunca redunca. Next base: position 76,470 of record SJYQ01011532.1, on the reverse strand, counting down.
CCAACAGCATATTACATGGTAGAAGGCTGAATGCCTTCCAGTCCGGGTTCAATGCATGGGACAGGGTGCTCGGGGCTGCTGCACTGGGATGACCCTGAGGCATGGGGCGGGAGGAAGGTGGGAGGGGGGTTCAGGATGGGGAACACATGTACACCGATGGCTGATTCATGTAAATGTATGCCAAAACCCACCACAACACTGTAATTACCCTCCAATTAAAATAAATAAATTTTAGAAAAAGATCAGTAACAACTTTTTAGTACTGAATGTGGAAGTTCTGGCCACTAAATGAGTCAAGGAAAAGAAATAAATGGTATACAGATTGGAAAGGAAGATATAAAGCTGTATTTGTAGGTGGTATGATTATCTATATAGGAAGTCTTCAGTTCAGTTCAGTTCAGTCACTCAGTTGTGTCCGACTCTTTGCGACCCCATGAATCACAGCACGCCAGGCCTCCCTATCCATCACCAACTCCCGGAGTTCACTCAAACTCACGTCCTTTGCGTCCGTGATGCCATCCAGCCATTTCATCCTCTGTCGTCCCCTTCTCCTCCTGCCCCCAATCCCTCCCAGCATCAGGGACTTTTCCAATGAGTCAACTCTGCGCACGAAGTGGCCAAAGTACTGGAGTTTCAGCTTCAGCATCAGTCTTCCAAAGAAATCCCAGGGCAGATCTTCTTTAGAATGGACTGGTTGGATCTCCTTGCAGTCCAAGGGACTCTCAAGAGTCTTCTCCAACACCACAGTTCAAAAGCGTCAATTCTCCGGTGCTCAGCCTTCTTCACAGTCCAACTCTCACATCCATACATGACGACTGGAAAAACCATAGCCTTGACTAGACGGACCATAGTCAGCAAAGTAATGTCTCTGCTTTTGAATGTGCTATCTAGGTTGGTCATAACTTTCCTTCCAAGGAGTAAGCGACTTTTAATTTCATGGCTGCAATCACCATCTGCAGTGATTTTGGAGCCCCCCAAAATAAAGTCTGACACNCACAGCATCATCTTTCAGGATTTGAAATAGTTCAACTGGAATTCCATCACCTCCACTAGCTTTGTTCGTAGTGATGCTTTCTAAGGCCCACTTGACTTCACATTCCAGGATGTCTGACTCTAGGTAAATGATCACACCATTGTGATTATCTTGGGCATGAAGATCTTTTTTGTACAGTTCTTCTGTGTATTCTTGCCACCTCTTCTTAATATCTTCTGCTTCTGTTAGGTCCATACCATTTCTGTCCTTTATCGAGCCCATCTTTGCATGAAATATTCCCTTGGTGTCTCTAATTTTCTTGAAGAGATCTCTAGTCTTTCCCATTCTGTTCTTTTCCTCTATTTCTTTGCATTGATCGCTGAGGAAGACTTTCTTATCTCTTCTTGCTATTCTTTGGAACTCTGCATTCAGATGCTTATATCTTTCCTTTTCTCCTTTGCTTTTTGCTTCGATTCTTTTCGCAGCTATTTGTAAGGCCTCCCCAGACAGCCATTTTGCTTTTTTGCATTTCTTTTCCAGGGGGATGGTCTTGATCCCTGTCTCCTGTACAGTGTCACGAACCTCAGTCCATAGTTCATCAGGCACTCTATCCATCAGATCTAGGCCCTTAAATCTATTTCTCACTTCTTAATCTCAGTGTATAATCGTAAGGGATTTGATTTAGGTCATACCTGAATGGTCTAGCGGTTTTCCCTGATTTCTTCAATTTAAGTCTGAATTTGGTAATAAGGAGTTCATGATCTGAGCCACAGTCAGCTCCTGGTCTTGTTTTTGTTGACTGTATAGAGCTTCTCCATCTTTGGCTGCAAAGAATATAATCAGTCTGATTTCGGTGTTGACCATCTGGTGATGTCCATGTGTAGAGTCTTCTCTTGTGTTGTTGGAAGAGGGTGTTTTCTATGACCAGTGCATTTTCTTGGCAAAACTCTATTAGTCTTTGCCCTGATTCATTCCACATTCCAAGGCCAAATTTGCCTGTTACTCCAGGTGTTCCTTGACTTCCTACTTTTGCATTCCAGTCCCCTATAATGAAAAGGACATCTTTTGGGGGTGTTAGTTATAAAAGGTCTTGTAGGTCTTCATAGAACCTTTCAACTTTAGCTTCTTCAGCGTTACTGGTTGGGGCATAGACTTGGATAACCATGATATTGAATGGTTTGCCTTGGAAACGAACAGAGATCATTCTGTCGTTTTTGAGATTGCATCCAAGTACTGCATTTCGGAATCTTTGTTGACCATGATGGCTACTCCATTTCTTCTGAGGGATTCCTGCCCACAGTAGTACATATAATGGTCATCTGAGTTAAATTCACCCATTCCAGTCGATTTTCGTTCGCTGATTCCTAGAATGTCGTTCACTCTTGCCATCTCTTGTTTGACCACTTCAAATTTGCCTTGATTCATGGACCTGACGTTCCAGGTTCCTATGCAACATTGCTCTTCACAGCATCGGACTTTGCTTCTGTCACCAGTCACGTCCACAGCTGGGTGCTGTTTTTGCTTTGGCTCCATCCCTTCATTCTTTCTGGAGTTATTTCTCCACTGACCTCTAGTAGCATATTAGGCACCTACTGACCTGGGGAGTTCCTCTTTTGGTATCCTATCATTTTGCCTTTTCATACTGTTCATGGGGTTCTCAAGGCAAGAATACCCCAAAGATGATGAAATACTTACTTCAGTTGGCCTTCCCAGGTGGTGCTAGTGGTAAAGAACCCGCCTGCCAATGCAGGAGATGTAAGAGATGCGGGTTCAGTCCCTGGGTCAGGAAGATCCCCTGGAGTAGGAAATGGCAACCCACTCCAGTATTCTTGCCTGGAAGATTCCATGGACAGTGGAGCCTGGTGGGCTACAGTCCATAGCATCGCAATGAGTCAGACATGACCGAAGCTATTAGCACACACGAACGCAGGTGTTCAATTAGCAAAACGTGTAGGATCTGTATGTCTAAAACTACAACATGCTGATGAAAGAAATCCAAGGTTTGATAAGTGGAATGACATCCTGTGTTTGTGGAATGGAAGCCGCAAGACAGTGAATACGTCACTTCTCCCTAAAATGATCCATAGGCTTAACTCAACCTCTATGAAAACCGAAGCAAGTTTTGTAGACAAGGACAAGCCGACTCTAAAATGTAAGTGAAAAGGCATGGCCCTAGCATATCAAGAACAATCTTGACAAAGAAGAGGGTGGGAGGAGCCACCGCCTGAGATGAAGACTGAATGCACAGTAATCAAAAGAGCCTGGTGCTGGCAGAGGGACAGACACACAGACCCGGGACAGACACGAGAGCCGGAAACAGATGCACACAGACACCCTCCACTGACTTCAGGGAGAGCTACAGTCCCAGACAGAAAACCGCTCTCTTCCGACTCATGCTGAGCTGATCACTCACAAAGCCGACTTGAGAAGTTCATTTCTATATTGGGTATTGGATATGTCTTTCCTGCCTTTTTTTTTATCTTGTACTAGATTTGGGGAGAACTTAAAAAATAAGAAGCTTTTAATATTTGCATGATGGTTGCTTCTAATTTCCTACCAGCAGCAGTAATCCAACACTTGTGACTTACACTATAATTAGTTGCTTTGGAAATGATTTTTGTGTTCCAAACAGAGGACTAGAATAGCACATGGTGAAACAGCCGCAGGATCAACCACACTCTTAAAAATGTTTGTTTCCTGTAAATGGCTTATTGTCTGAAACACAAAAAGTGAAAAGGCAATTCAGTGCTGTATTCTGAAATATGTAATAACATTTTCAAAGAATAACAATTTTCTTGAAAAACCTTTGAAAATATGTAGATTATATATAAAAATGGAGACTTGGGAGAAGCCTTGGAGATTATCCGTGGAGCTATGATGTGCCTGATGGAAGCCTTGATTCCCAGAGAGCCGGCCTGCCCGCGGGCCCACGTCTGAGCCAGGCCAGGCCTCGGAGCCACCTCCGCCAGCTCCAGTGTCATCACCTGAGCTCAGAAGCCAACTCTCTGGTGTCCTTCCCAGTACTCACTATGCACGTGCCCTGTTAGACGGTTTCCTAAAAGCTTTACAAAATGCAAATAAAAACCATTTCTTATCAGTCAAAAGTTCACCTCAACATTTTCAGATCTGAAGCTTAAAAAATAATTTTCACTGCAGAACATGTTAGTCTCTCTTCTTCTTAGGACTCTTCCTGGGCGCTTTTCTGAGATATCGTCTGACAGGCAGGTGTGGTGGGTAGTATCGCAGGCTGCTCCCCTCCTCTGGGGAATGACGGTGCTTCCCTGTCCGGTAGATGTCAGACTTGGGTGTGTGATTTGCTCTGGCTAATGGCAGTAAGTGAAAGGGACATGGGTCACACCTACACTGAGGCTTCAAGCAACTGCACGTTTCCTCCATCTCTTTTCTCTCTATTTTGGCAAAACTGACAGAGGCTGCTTGGTCATCCTGCGTTATAAACGGTGGGCCAGCCCTGCGATGGGAAAGAGGTGACGATGAGAAACGCGGCACCCCTGCTGCTGGCAGGGTGGCTTCAGAGTGACTTATGTAGTGATATAGCTTGGCCTCTCATAGAGTTCACAGGACTGGGTGCCAGGAGCGAGATACCGCTGCGTGGAGTCCTAAAGCCGTGGCCCTGGCTCCAGGGCCTGGTGGACTGCAGTGCGGGGACATCTGCTGGAGGCTGGAGGGTGGCTCTTGGTACATGGTGTGTGTGAAAGTTGCTCAGTCATGTCCAACTCTTCGCAACCCCGTGGACCACAGTCCATGGAATTCTCAAGGCCAGAACACTGGAGTGGGTAGTATTCCACTCCAGAGGATCTTCCCAACCCAGGGATCAAATCCAGGTCTCCCTCATTGCAGGCGGATTCTTTACCAGCTGAACCACTAGGGAAGCCCAAGGTACACGGTATGTATGACAGTTGGTAAAACTGTCACTAACTTGTGAAGTAGATGGAGACCCAGGTTCGATTCCTGGGTTGGGAAGATCCCCTGGAGAAGGCAATGGCAACCCACTCCAGTACGCTTGCCTGGGAAATCCCATGGACAGAGGACCCTGGCAGGCTACGGTCCAGGGGTCTCAAGAGTTGGACACAAGCACCAAGATCATACCCTAATGAGCTGAGGTTTGGGGCCAGCAGAATGCTAGAGTGTGGTGTGGTGGCTGCTGTCTTCATGGGACAAGGTACTTTAAGAAACACTCAGAAAAGAACTATCTGGTGTGCAAGTAGGAATGAAAAGAAATAAGGAGATTCCAGAAAACAGAAATTTTACACATCTGAGTATAGAAATGATTCTCACCTCCAACCAGTAAAAGGTGAATCTGAAAAAGGTTCTGAATGACAAAAGCCGATCAAAGCACTGCCTTCCACAAATTAGCTGTATGGCTCTGATGCCTACTGTTAACATCTCTGAAAGACTTAAGGGACACCCATACGTCCTTGCAGAGACTAATGGTAGCTTTCTCCCAGTTCCTGATAAGCTTCAGGTACCTGCATTGAAGTCCAGAGAGAGGGTGCATCTCTGTCTCGGTGGATTGTAAGTGTGTCTGTTGGCGCATGGAGCTGACTGAAGTCAGAGAGGGCTGGTTGTGTTTCTGAGCCCTATGCCTCTGGTCTGCACTGGAAGAGACTATGACTGCAAACCTTGGGCCTGGCTCCTTCGATAACCAAGAAACAGCCCAGGAAACATGCTCATTTCTCCAAGGAAAAGAAATCCTTCAGTGCCTCTTACATGTAGCCAAGAAAGAGAGTGGAAAAGGAGGTCCCAGGAGTGGAGAAAATGGCCATGGCAAACAGGTGACTGAGCAAGGGTCCTTTTCAAGAAGGCCTCTCAGCCCCTGCACAGTGAGAGATCAGAGCGGCAGTGGACCAGTGACACCACGTGCCCCCCACTCTCCTGCTCCCATATAGGAGTGCTCGCTGTGGTCATCTCAGCCCTGCTCCCCCGCCCAGCCACTGCCTATCACAAGTGTGGCGTGGAAGGTAGACTCAACTTCTCAGTTCTTTGGCCTCCAGATCAAGACCTGGTATAAATGCACAGTCCTGATGCCCTGCCACCTGGGACTTTGGATTGTCACTCTTGTCAAGGGGGAGGAAAGCAATTGTGTGTGGTCGGAAGGGTGGGCTGTGGAGGAAGGTTCTTATTCGGATGCGTTGTTACCTCTCCTTAGAGGAAGAGTGTGCCTCCTTGCCCATTGACTCAGGTTTGGCCATATGACCTGATACCAACAATATGTGAACAGAAACGATATTTTTCACCTATGGGTAGAAGAGCCAACCATGGTTATCCACACTTTCTTCTTCCTCTGCCATGACAGCCGTCAGTGTTCCACATGTGTGCTGGACTCTGTTCCTGAATAGCTTCAGCTGAGCCAAGATGGACATGTTGCATGAGCAAAAAGTAAGCTCTTGTTTGCGTAAGCCTTTGAGCATAGCCTGGTCTGTCCTTACTGTACAGCAAAGTGCAGCCACTTGTGTGGTCAATACTTGGGTATTTCTCCCTTAAAGATGAAATTAAAGATCACATCTGACCCACTGATGAAGATCTGCGAGTCAATATCAAATGTTCTAACCTGCATAAATTTGGCATCTCACAAGGAGAACAGAGAGAATGAGGGAGAAGAAACCTTTGAAGGTATAATGGCTGACAACTTTCCAAAACTGATTAAAGATATCAGTCTACATATCCAAAAAATTCAACAAATCCTCAATACATTAAAAACAGATAAAAGTGCACATGGCTGCTGCTGCTGCGTCACTTCAGTCGTGTCTGACTCTGTGCGGCCCCATAGATGGCAGCCCACCAGGCTCCCCCATCCCTGGGATTCTCCAGGCAAGAACATTGGAGTGGGTTGCCATTTCCTTCTCCAATGCATGAAAGTGAAAAGTCAAAGTGAAGTTGCTCAGTCGTGTCTGACTCTTATCGACCCCATGGACTGCAGCCCACCAGGCTCCTCCATCCATGGAATTTTCCAGGCAAGAGCACTGGAGTGGGGTACCATTGCCTTCTCCAAAAAGTGCACATTAGGCACACTAAAGTCAAACTCATGGAAACCAAAGAGAAAAATAACCTTGAAAACCACCCAAGGGAAAATGAATCACAGTTGACTTTTTGTAGAAAGAGCAGAAACCAGGAGACAGTGGAACACATATCCTTGCCATGCTGGAAGGAAGTCAGTCTAGACGTCTAGGTCCAAAGAAGTGTCCTTCAAACGTTAAGGCAAAATAGGGACAATTTTAGATCTACAAAATCTGGAAAATATGTGTCATAGACCTGCTGTATGAGAAATACTGTAAGAAGTCCTTTGGGATCAAGAGGAATGATACGTCATGAAACTCTGGATCTTCCGAAAGGAATAAAGGGCACCAGAATTGGTGACTATCGAGATAAATACAAAAAAAATTTCAGTCTTTATTTTACATAGTTTATTGTGTATGTGTGTGCGTACACACACACACACGCACGCGCACACACACACACACACGTGTATATATATATATATATATATATATATATGACTTCCCTGACAGCTCAGTGGTAAAGAATCAGCCTGTAATGCAAGAGACGTGAGTGTGATCCCCGTGTCAAGAAGATTCCCTGGAGAAGGTAATGGATACCCACTCTGGTATTCTTGCTTGAGAAATCCCGTGGGCAGAGGAGCCTGGCGGGCTACAGTCCGTGGGTTGCAAAGAGCCAGATGCCAAGAAGCGGCTGAACAACAGCAACGATCTCTCGTTTGCGCGTGACTTTCAGCTGCCTGTCTGCCTCTGGCCGTGCTGCGTCGTTGTTGATGCACTTGCACGCTCTCTCTCGTTGCGGAGCGCGGGGCTGCTCCTCCGCGTGACGCGCAGGCCTCTGGCCGTGGAGGCTCCTCTGTGGCAGAGCCCAGGAGCAGCCGTGGTGCTCGGCTTCGGCACTCGTGGCTCACAGGCCCGAGAGCACAGCTTAGCAGCTGCGGTGCACGGACTTAGTGGTTCCGTGGAATCTTCCCAGACCGAGGGTCACACCCATGTCTCTTGCACTGGCAGGCAGACTCCGACCGGCAAAGTCCCTGTTTGTAGTTTTGAATTCTTGAAAAGATAAGGTGTCTTTTTTTTTTTTTTAAGTTTATAGCATAGAAGTAAAATGAAAGGCATTTAAAAGTACAAAGGGCAGGAAAGGGAGTATATGGAATGATGGTATTTTCAGGTTCTTACACGGTTGTGAAATATCATTTAAAGGTATACTATGAACTTAAAGATATAGACTGTATACTGTAATTTCTAGGACAGCCTCTAAAACAATACCAGAAGAAGTATAACTTTAAAAATCAATGGATTTTTTTTTGTTCTAGTTCTGTGAGAAATGGACAGCTACATGTAAAAAAAAGAAATTAGGTCATTCTTTAACACCAAACACAAAAATAAGCTCAAAATGGATTCGTGAGACGAGAAACTATGAAACTCCTAGAGGAGAACAGTCAGAGCACTCTGACATAAATCACAGCAACATTTTTATGCAGCTTGTCTCCCAGGATGGAAGTAAAAACAAAAATAAATAAATGGAACCTACTTAAACTCAAAGCTTTTGCACAGCAAAGGAAACAATGAACAAAACAAAAAAAACAGCTCATAGATTGGGCGGGAAAATGTTTGCAAATGATGTAACTGACAAGGTAATCAGCTCCAGAATTTACAACAGCTCATCAAAAACAACAACCTAATCAACAAATGGGCAGAAGACCTAAATAAACATTTCTCCAAAGAGGACATACAGATGGCCAAAAGACACATGAAAAGACTTTCAAGACTGATAATTATTAGAGAAATACAAATCAAACTGCAGTGAGGTATCGCCCCACACCAGCCAGAATGATTATTATCAAAAAATCCACAAACAGGAAATGCTGGAGAGGGCAGAGAGAGAAGGAAGCCCTCTTACACTGTTGGTGGGATGCAAATTGGCGCAGGCACTATGGAGAACAGTATGGAGGTTCTTTAAAAGACTAAAAACAGAGCTACCGTATGATCCAGCAATCCCACAATCCCGGGCGTGTGCCAGAGAAAACGGTAATGGAATAGACACGTGCACCCCAGCGTTCACCGCAGCACTGTTTACAGCAGCCGAGACGTGGAGGCAGCCTAGGTGTCCTCGACAGAGGGGTGGATAGGAAAGACGGCACAGACGTACAATGGGGTGTCACTCGGCCATTAAAAAGAATGGAATCAGGCCATTTGCAACAACACGGATGGACCTAGAGACTGTTGTACTGAGTGAAGTCAGTCAGACAGAGAAGGAGAAACGCTGTATGACGTACCATTATATGTGGAATCTAAAAAATGATGCAAATGAAGTTACAAAACAGAAAGAGACTCACAGACTCAGAGAATGAATTTAGAGTTGCTGTGGGGTAGGGACAGTTGGGGAGTTTGGGATGGACATGTACACACTGCTACGTTTTAAATGGCTAACCAGCAAGGACCTGCTGTGTAGCACCGGGAACTCTGCTCGACGTCATGTGGCAGCCTGGATGGGAGGGGAGTTTGGGGGAGGATGGATACGTGCGTATGTATGGCTGAGTCGCTTTGCCGTTCACCTGAAACTATCACAACATAGTTAATCGGTTATATGCCAATACAAAATAAAACAAAAAAAATCAGTGGAGGCAATGAAATGGGATATTAAAAAATCTGTGATTCACCCAAAGAAATTGAAGGAAAGAGAGACAGAACAAGATGCAAAGAGTGTAAATGAAAATCACATACCAAGATGGGGAGCTGACACCGCAAAACGAAGTGTCACCAGAAATGGAGAAAATTTCACAGTGACGAGAGGCTGACTCGCCAGGAAGACACAGCAGTCCTAAACCTGAACGCACCTAACGAGAGAGCGTTAAAGTACCAGAAGCAGGGCCTTCCCTGCTGGCTCAGGGGCAAAGGACCTACCGGCCGGTGCAGGGTACACGGCTTTGCAGTCTGATCCGGGAGGATCCCACATGCCGTGGAGCAAGGGAGCCCAAGCACTCGACTGCTGAGCCCACGCCCTGGATCTCGGGGTGCGCAGCCAGGGCAGCCAGCCTGGTGAAGACGGGCCCCACACCCGGGGGTAGCCCTCACTCAGTGCAGCTGGAGAAAAGCCCGCACAGCGACGAAGACCCAGCACAGGGGACGAAAACAAGCACGCGAAGCGAAAACGGACAGAACAGAAGCAAGAAAGAGACTGAGCACCTCACTCATCCACAGAAAAAGCCTTATTGCATTCCCCAGAGGGGAATTTATTTTCAAACGGAAGTTTAATAAACACGTAGTTAGGATGTCACATTGTAGCACGTGGGTTATTCCTCTTTTAGGACACAGTTTATGCACTGACTTCAAGATACATGCAGCGTTAAACATTTGACTACCACGTATTATTATTTTTTCCTAGGTCCCGTATAGTCTTCCATAAGAAAGTTCTGGCATGACGATTGATTAGAGCAAAGGACTCCCCTCATGATTAGTTCTGCTTCAGAGGGCTTGTTGTTGTTTTTGGTTTGTTTTCCCTTATCCAGTCACTTTTTCCTAAATGGTATTGCTTAATCTTTCAGACTCTTCTACTAAACAGTTGATCAGTCCTCTGGCACATCGAACTCCCTCCAATATTCCTACAAGCGTTGGCACTTTTAAAACAATTTCGTGTTAGGGGCTTCCCTGGTGACTCAGTGGTAAAGAATCTTCCTGCAAAGCAGGAGACGTGGGCTCAATCCCTGGATCAGGAGGACCCCCTGGAGAAGGAAATGGCAACCCCCTCCAGTGTTCTTGTATGGGAAATCCCATGGACAGAGGAGCCTGGTGGGCTACAGTCCACCGGGTTGCCAAAGAGTTGGACACAACGTAGCAACTAAGCAACAAGTGTTTTGTCAGCTCAGAGCTTCCTAAGGCCCCATATTCTCAGCGCAGCACAGCAGCGACTTGTGCAGGTTAGCAGACAAAGCAAGGTCTCCAGCGTCCGTGAAGAACCACCACCCCCAGCCAGAGGAGGTTATTACTATTCTCGTCAAAAAGGAGAGAGTGCTGACCTGCCCGGCGACCTTGGCCATGTGGCTGCTTCCCCACCGAGGTGCCCAGAGCTTCAGAGCCCGGAGGGGGCTCCCCCGGCCTCTGCCCACCCCTCTACATCCTTGCCAAGGCAGCTCCGGTCGATGCAGCCGAGTTCCAACCTTGGGGCGACACGGTCTCCCTGCATCCCTCACGGTGGTGACAGAATCGCCCAGACTTCTCTTAATTGTAAAGGACTTTGGTGCACCCCCGCCATGAGGACTTCACTTTGGAGCTGAAGAGTCACTCAGGAGATTTCGAAGAGTCAGCAGAATCTACACTTTAGTTCTGACCACCTGTGGCCAGGAGGTCTTGCCCCCACTTTCCTTCCTTTTAATGGCAGAAAGAACGAGTCCTTACTTAGTCCCATCGCATGCCTTGCGCTGTTTCAGACACATCTTATTAAATCCTGTGACTGTTATTCCCCCGTGTTCTGGAGACACTGAGAGTGTTAACCTTGCCCGAGGTCACATGGCCGCCGCCTCAGCCCGTGATCCTCACACGTCAGCGGAGGATGTCTGGGGCCGAGACTTCGCCCTCAGAGCTTCGGGGAGACCGCACCCCACACCTCGTTCTCAGCCTCTTGCTTCTGGAACTCTGACAGTCAGAGCCTCCACCCAGATTCCACTGTGCAGAGGGGGCCGTTGGCCAATAGTGGTGAGAGCCGGCGGCCTTGTCTGCTCCTCGTCTGAGGCGCGATGCTCTCAGCCTTACGCCGCTGAGGATGATGTTGCTGCGGGTGTGTCGTATTTGGCCTTTATTATGTTATGTTCCCTCTGTGCCTCCCTTCTGGAGAGTTTTTATCATAAATGGGGGCTGAATTTTGTCCAAGGCTTTCTCTGCGTCTACTGAGACGATCATGTAGCTTTTATCTTTCAGCTTGTGAATATGGAGTATCACACTGATTCATTTGCACGTGTTGAAGAATCCTGGTATCCCTGGGATATCCCCTGTATCCCTCTTAAACCGCCTCCTACCTCCCTCCCCAACCCAGCACCCTCAGTTGCCACAGAGCTCTGGCTTTGGGTTCCCTGCACCATACAGCAAATCCCCACTGTATAGCGATGTCTATGTTTCAATGCTATTTTCTCAAATCCTTCCGCCCTCTCCTTCCCCTCTGTGTCCAAACGTCCGTTCTTTGCGTCTGTGTCTCCTTTGCTGCCCCGCATGTAGGATCATCAGTGCTGTCTGTCTAGGTTCCATGTGTATGTGTGAGTGTCTCTGTCTTTCTGGCTTACTCTCCTCTGTATAATAGGCTCTGAGTTCATCCACCTCATTTGGACTGACTCGAATGCATTCCTTTTCATAGTTAAGTAATACCCCATTGTGTGTATGTACCACAACTTCCCTATCCATTCATCTGTCGGTGGACATCTAGGTTGCTTCCACGTCATAGCTGTTGTAAGCAGTACTGCAATGAACGTTAGAGTGAAGTGAAAGTCTCTTGGTCGTGTCTGACTCTTTGCGACCCTGTGGGCTGTAGCCCGCCAGGCTCCTCTGTCCAGGGCATTCTCCAGGCCAGAATACTGGAGTGGGTAGCCGTTCCCTTCTCCAGGGAAACATTAGAGTACATGTGGCTTCCTTGGGGTGTATGCCCAGTAGTTGGATTGCTGAGTCGTATGGTAGGTTTGTTCCTAATTTTTAAAGTAATCTCCATATGGTTCTCCGTGAGGTTGAATCAACTTCCATTCCCACCAACAGTGAGAGGGGGTTCCCTTTCTCCAGGTCCACGCCAGCATTTATTGTTTGTAGACCCTTATCATGGCCATTCTGCCCCATGTGAGCTGATACCTCACTGCGGTTTTAATTTGCATTTCTCTAACAATGAGCGATGTTGAGCATCTTTTCCTGTGTTTGTTTATCAGCCATCTGTACGTCTCTTTTGGAGAACTGTCTGTGTAGGTCTTCTGCCTGCTTTTTGACTGGGTCGTTTGTTTTTCTGGTATTGAGCTGCATGAGCTGCTTGTATATCTTGGAGATTAATCTTTTGTCAGTTGTTTCATTTGCTATTATTTTCTCTCATTGCAAGGGCTGTCTTTTCACCTTGGTTATGGCTTCCTTCATTATGCAGAAGCTCTCAGGTCTCACTTGGTCCCATTCGCTCATTTTTGTTTTATCTCCATTGCCACAGGAGGCGGGTCCCAGACGATCTTGCTGTGATTTATGTCGGAGAGTGTTCTCCCTATGTATTTCTCTAAGAGTTTTACAGTTTCTGGTTTTATGTTTAAGTCTTTAATCCATTTTGAGTTTATTTTTGTGTATGGTGTTACAGAATGTTCTAATTTCATTCTTTCACACGTAGCTGACCAGTTTTCCCAACTCCACATATTGAAGAAACTGTCTTTTCTCCATTGTATATTTTTGTCTCTTTTGTCAAAGATCAGGTGCCCACAGGTGGGTGGATTTATCTCTGGGCTTTCTAGCTTGCTCCATTGATTCATATTTCTGTTTTTGTGCCAGTACCATACTGTCTTAATGCCTGGGACTTTGCAGTGAAGAGGGGGCTGTTTGCAGGCCACTGGGGGTGCCTGGAGGAAGGCGGCCCTGGAGGCGGCTGAGTGCAGGGAGGGGCGTGGGGCCACATGGGGGTCACACGTGGTGGTGGGCAGCAGCGCCCAGGTTAAGGGCAGGAACCCGGGGACACTCCTCCCGGCGTCCTCTCTGCCGCTGCCCCTGTGGCCTAACCAGGGTCGTTCGAGGGACCAGAGCCGCCCCTGGAGTCTAGTCCCTCAGGACACAGGACAGTGCAGGGATTCAGGGAGAAAACCCACTGAGAACCACTCAAGCCCCGCCAGCTCCGTCCTGGTGAAGCCGACTGGAAGCCACGCTTGCCCTGTGGTCAGACGGCTGCTCCACCCAGCCCTAAACTGACCCGAGCCCACGCTGCAGAGGTTGTCCTGCCAGGGTGGGGTCACCGCACGGGAGGGCAGACCGGAGCCTGTCCAGGCTGGGGCACAGCAGGCTCAGCCCTCCCCTCCCCTCCCCAGCGTGCGGGTCAGCCAGGCCGCCCTCCCACCCTGCCGGGATAGGAGGGCGAGTCCCCTCCCCAGCGTGCGGGTCAGCCAGGCCGCCTTCCCACCCCGCCGGGATAAGAGGGCGAGTCCCCTCCCCAGCGTGCGGGTCAGCCAGGCCGCCCTCCCACCCCGCCGGGATAAGAGGGCGAGTCCCCTCCCCAGCGTGCGGGTCAGCCAGGCCGCCCTCCCACCCCGCCGGGATAAGAGGGCGAGTCCGGGCGCCCCTTCCACCTGTGAGGGGTCCCCTCGGCTTTTCGCAAGGCCCCCAACCGCGTCCTCGAGCTCCAGTGCCCGCTCCCCTCCCTGGTTCCAGCTGAGCCTCAGCTGCTCATGTCAACTCAGATCTCTTCATCCAAGTGGGAACCAGGACGCCTTGGCCCAGGACGGTCGTCCAGCCGCCCGCTCCTCGGATATCTGAGCAGCAATCTTGTGTTGATGGACAGCTGGGCAAGACGGGCGGCCCTGCCCACAGAGCCTGTGGAGGACATTACACAATGCAACCAGATATTTCGTGGCAAGCTTCTGAAAGTCACAGAGGAGAAGCCCAGGGCACTGCGCCATCAAGAAGCCTTCCTGGAAGAGCGGAGTTCGCCCTGAACCTCCAAGAGTGAGGAAGCAGGAGGAAAAAGGGGGGCTGCGAGCATGGGGACCTCGAAAGGGACGGCACGTCCTTGCAGCACCTCTGTGCTGAGCTCCAGGCCAGCCAGCCGGGGTCTGGGCAGTGGTTGCCCTGGCTGTCCCAGGAGACCTCAGCCGGCTCTGGAGAGAGCTTGGCACCAGGCCCCTCCCCGAAAACCCCTGCTCTAGCTAGGCCTGCAGGCCTTCTCACCAGGGCTCTTCCACCCCTCAGCTCCTCGGTACCCCACCCCTGCCGCTCACCACTTCCTGACCCGCTGCTCCGCGTCCGTCTCCCATGGCCTCCGCCTCATCCCTCCGAGATGTAGTCAGAGCACAGGGCTCCCCAGCCCCTCACCCCCCACCAATGATACCCGCCCACCACAAGCCAGCAAACCACAGCAAGGACGGAGGAGCCGCTACACCACCGCTCTGGTTGGTGAGAGAGGAGAAGCATGAGGGCTGGGAAGGGAGAGCCGGAGGGCCACTGGGCAATGATGGCGGTGGCCCGCCTGTGAAACCAAGCGGGTCAGCTGAAAGGAGACCGTGACCCTGGGATCCAGAAGACCAGGCACCAACGGACACACAGACATTTCCTCCCGAATGCAAACGCCAGCCCCGGAGAGGCGCGGTGGCAGGAAGGACACGAGAAAGACGCAATCCCTGTAATACACTTACACACGCAAAATCTGCACGGAAAAAAGTCAGAGAGAGACACAGACAAGAAGGTAGGAAATCTCGGTCGTAGAGAGCGATTATTTACTTTAATGGATAGATATAAAACTGCCCAAATAAATAGGCCACAAGTACCAACGGGATTTTTTAGTAGCTAGACAAACCAATCTGTAGCTTATGATACAAAAATAATCCATAATAATCATGAAAAAAATTAAGAACGATAAGACAAGTCCTACCAGATATTAAAATTTATTATAAAGCCACAGTTACTAAAACATTGTTATATGATACAAAATAGGATGGATTGATTTATAAGAGAAAGTTCAAAAATAGGCCCACAGATAGATAGCTAGATAGACTGACACTTGGTAAAGGAGATATTAAAGTGAAAAGCAGGATCTCAAATGATTTATTAAATAGTCATCTGGCAGCTGTGGGCTTCTATTTAACCAATGCCGTGTGTATTAGGAGAAGAGACTGGCAGTAACACTTTTCTTATTTAACACCAAGCTTTATAAGTATTTATATGAGTTAGGAACACAGACGTGCCAATTTTAGCATTATTCCCAGGGCAAAAAAAATGAGCAAGCAACAACCTATCAAAACGCCAGGGCCTTTTGAGATGATTGTCACAGGACGCGGCAGCGGGTTGTCCAGGGGGGCTGTTCGAGACTTCCGAGGGAAAGTCCACGATGAGAAGGAGTCGTGGGCTTCCCGCCAGCTCTCCTACTTCTCCGGAAGTCAGGGAGGACATCCGTGGGAAATTCGCCGCACCGCGTCTTTTCAGGTCGGATCTAGGGATGCTGTCTCTTCCCCCACAGCTGCAGGGCAGAGGGCACATCTCCTTTCTTCGAAGTGCTTTTGGAAGGCTTGCGTTTTTAAGGCCAGACTCTGGAATTTCTTTAGTTAGCATTAGGAGGAGACAGCAGACCCATAGGGATGACCTTGGAGAGCTGGAATGCAGAGCAGCCTACGGCGGGGTTTACGCACCTCAGTGTCTCCTTCAAGGGCGCCCATGTGCAATCAGACAGAGGGCCTGCCGGGTTCAGCCACGCGCTGGTCGTGGGGAGGCGTGGCCTGGCGGGCAGACCCAGCGACAGCGCTCCTCTGTTCAGAGTTCAGGGTGAGGCAGTGAAGGGCTGCTCAGGGCTCTCAGTTCAGCCCTGAGTGCTGGCCGGCAGCCTCCACTTTGGAACGCCCAGGCCCTTGGCACAGCGCACTCAGGACCCCAAGTGCCAAGATACAGATGTCGCTTTCCCGGGGTCTTCTGTTTCTGCAGGGACTCTCCCCTCGAGAGCAGCTGCCCGGCTGGACTCGCGGGCACTGTGG